>CM043016.1:56797794-57142233 GCA_023690525.1 Holotrichia oblita | reverse complement strand
TGTATTCAATAACATATCTACGGTATCAAATGTACAATATGATATATATATATATACTGTGGCTTTTTTATAACCATTATTATTTACTACCTACTTCATTAATTCATTAATATTTGAGTCAATATATGAAAACTTCCATAAATATTTGTCTAAAAATGATTTTTTACGATACTGTTCGTTGGTATCGATACCTAGGTATTGATTCTAGGTATCGATTCCAAGGCATCGATTCCAAGGTATCGATACCCAGGTATCCAAGGTATCGGCGAATCGATACCAGTGATCGATACTTCGCTCAGCCCTAGTGGTAACACAACCACATTTTTGATTAAGACTTTCCAACTTTATCTTCCCAATGATCACAAAAAATGGGTTTCTGTAATAACTGTTAATAAAGTTATTATTTACAAAATACGAAGACCTGCAGAATTATAACGCCAGCTCCTCTGCATACTAAAAATTTTGTGCGACAGAAATATTCACGTTATTTAAATTTTACCAAAATAAAAGTACTTTTACCATATTAGAAAATAAAAATGTATTTATGAAAAGAAGCGTAAGACCACGATAAAACATCCACAGTCGTAGTGCTCATTTATTTCGAAGTTGTAAAAACCATAGTTGCGCAGTAGAACGAATCAGCGAAATCATTTTTGAAAGTGGCAGCCTTAGCTGACCGTTCATTGCGCAGTAGAACTAGTGGGTTGGTTTCAGAGCATCCGCTTAAAATCAAATTCTGTCTAAGTACAGCGATATACAACTTTTAATCTTCAACGAAAATAGGAAAATGAATTATTTTGAACAAACATAAGATCTACATTCTTCTGAAGAAGCTGAGAGTGGAAAGTGATGCACGGAAATATAAAAATTCTCATAGAAAAGAATAACATACAAGCATTAAGAGGGTCGTCTACCAGCTGATTATTTTAGAGCGGTGCCATATCTACATAATTCTATAAATTGTTTGCTTGATTTTATTTCAATATAATTTGAAAATTGGGCTTCATACATATATTTCTACAAATGTTTTACATCTACATATACAATTTTGTCTATTAATATTCGGTATTAACTTCACAATCTCTTTTTCCGTTACCTTGATACGGGAATCGAGATTACTCTATTAATTTTTAGATTTAATTACTGAAATTTGCTATCAGCATTCAAAATACGTCTACACATGTGTATATGAAGCCCGATTTTAAAATACGTTTTAAATAAATTATAAAAACATTATATTATGAAAATATTTAACTGTGGCAACATCGCCAACTGTCAAACGGTAGTCGGGCCTCTCAAGTGTTAGCTACTAACAGAAATCGCAAAATTATGGAGATAAAGACAGAGCTATCATTTTCTTGGACGAAACTCACGTTAGTACTGGACATATACAATCCCCAATTCCAGAAGCGATGGTCATGGAACAAACAAACACAAGCAACACTTCTGTAGTTGCATTTTTTTTTAGGTGTGGTGGGTGCTTAGTTATAGTGACTGCATAAGCTATATCGCTTGTATGGCTATTGTGCAACATTCGCGGTGTAGTTTTTGTTGTGCTGTTAATCAACAGCGACTGGTAAGTCGATCGGATTTCAATTCACCAAGAAAAATGTCACAGTTTTTTTCGGAGAATTGGAACTCCGCTCCTATCGTTCCGTCACAACGACAGTCAGTCGACTAACCACTGCGGCTATCGATCCGCATATTAATCTTGTGATAACGAAAGATATGCTATAGTAAAAAACACTGATTATTTGTAGTTACAATATTGTGGAAGGGTACACTACAAAACCTTGTGCAATAAACGAAGTGTTGTAGTAAATATAATATGTTTGTAGTTATTCTATGGTGGTACATATTTCACGGATACCATAAAATATGGTAGATAAATATGAGTAAATCTTGTTCAGGTTATAGTTTGGTATGGATGATCTCTGCAATGTTTTGCTTGCTATCGCCAATTTGTTACTATTTTTGATTCGATTTGGAAATGTTTATGACTGAAAGACATCAATTAGACTTACTCCGTTTTAACTAGGAATCGATCATCTATTTCTAAAAACAATTGGTTGGAAATTTTTGAGGAGAGCCTACTTTGGTTAACCAGAAGTAGTACTTGCAATGAGCTGCATGATTTATAAAGGGAGTGGAAAACATCCATAGATATGACTTTAAAAGAAACTCTAGTTCCCAAATATTTAATGCAACTGAAAATAAACCCAAATAGATATGGAAGACTAGAAATAAAGAGATGGATTGTTTAGGTCGCAATAACCAACCAACATAGAGGTGTTCTCGCTATGGAGGATCGAGCTGACGCTTTCGCGAATCACTTTGGCAGCAATATTTGTAAGAAAAGGCAACATTACTACGGCGCAGGTGTACTATCTATCTCTGTTGATCTTGGCTCGTTCCAACTCAATGTATTTTTCTAAAATTAGTTGTAAAAAACTGCTTAGACTATTGAATGATTAAAGGATAGAAATTGCTCTGGTATTAATGGTATTCTGACACATGTTATGCTTATTGTATACTGCAATTATTGCAGTATTTATTTAATTCAAAAACCAGTATTAGCACGTTTCATAAAGCCATTGACGACACACTTAGAAAAATTGACTGTTATGTTCTGAATTAAACAGCACTTATTACGAGTTACTAATGCCAAAATCTAGTGTTGGAAGGGTCAGCCTACTGAATTTATAATATGCCCTGTTGTGTACGACTCTGTTTCACAACATACTGTGCATATCCGGATATACAGTATACGGAAAATTTTAATTAGAAAGCTAGAGAAAGAACAAATTGCAGAAACTACACAGCGTTAAATAAAGAGGAAAATATTGCCATGATATCGCTTATATAGTTGTACTTACTCATAACCAAATATAGACTAATTTTCCCACCTCTACTTGCTTCTACCTTCCGCTATACTCTAATTAAATTTTTTCGTCTACTGTATACATTTAGATATGTGCCAATTATAATCACTAACTTGACAAAACAAACTAGTATGCATGACTACTAGATACGATATCTACTACGCACCGACTAAAATCGTACATATTACCTGTTTGAAAAAGCCTCCATCATACGCAGGTCGGACAATATACACACTCGTATAATAAATTACCCAAATAATTTGACTCAATTTAGGTTTTCTTTAAAACAGATCTTGTTCTAAAAATGTTACTATTCTGTTAGTGGATACTTACAAGAGTTATGGAGGTTCCATGCAGTGTTCTGAAGATTTTTTTCAATGTGTACTTTACTATTGCACCTGTATACATTGTTTTCTTGTATTGTTTCTTATTTATATTGTCTTTGGTTTGTGATATACCTGTTAACTTTATTGTATGTCATTTGTCAAATGTTTTTCTTTGCGATTTAATGTATGCATATCTTTTTTACGATTCATATACACTGTTCTGTGTCTAATATGAATATATAGTACCATTATTTTTGTTATTATTATTACTATACCCACTATATTGACAGGTAAATTACTGCAACCGATGCTCGGAAGATTAGTTATCACGAAAGGGAATAGATACCCGATAAATATTAATAAATACTATATACTTATATGTATATAATTTTCATTGTCATGAACTGTGTTCATTTGCTTTCTTTTATTTACACGAACTTTTTTTTTAAATTTTATTTATTTATATTAATAAATAAATATTGCTACTTGTTAGTGCCGTTTCACTGGCTTCCCTAGCCGTGTTGCTTATGGAGAATGCCAACTGCAGCTCTTGTTATTATAAATTGTGCATGAAAAGGAGTTCCTGTGGCTTTGTTACAACATTACCTCGCCGCAAATAAACACAAACTTTGACACAAGCACCAAAATATTACGAGTACGAATCTTCTGCACTAATTAACTGAAGTTTTTATATGAAATTATAAAGGAAAATTTTTTAGGCGGCCAAATAAAAATTGTGTGTTTTATTAAAGAATTAAATAAGATTAAATCAGAGTTGATTTAATCTTGTTTTTAATATATTTGTGTACAGATGGTACAAATGTTTTTGCAATGTTGTCCAACTTCGTAATTTCCGGCTACAAGTATATTTATTTTAATGTGCTGAAATTGTCATTGACAGAGTAAACGGAGCGACGGCTTATAGGACAATTTATTTTAACACTTAATTACACCCAGGCCTCATTTATTATAACTTATAACTTTACAAAGAGATATTTATATGCAAATACGTAGTCCATAATTCAGGACAATCAGCAATATATTTCTCCTTCGGAATGCTACATTTATTCGTTTTGGCTTATATTCAATAACTTGTTATATATTTAAATGCAATAATTTGAAATGTATGTAACGCTGTTAAATTGAAAAATTTTCACAGAAATTACATATCACATGTATTTCCGAATCAAAATCGTGCTAAATCAACTATTGTGTGTAATCATGTTGAAACATGAAGTATGACTTCATAGAGATGCTATGTTGTTTTAACTGAGTGCGCATTCAGTATTTGCGACAGTTATTGTGCCATCTACTATTATTGTTATTACGAACGTCGACTTGAAAACTACTTCAATACAAAATTTGTTTGATAAGCAGTTTGGTTTGAATAGAGAGCGCCACCAGTAAGTGCATTGTAATACAGGTAGCGGAAATGGACTAGTTTAGTTGATTTAAAATACTAAATTTTTTCGACGTCTTGTATCACTAAAACATATATTAAAATAAACCAATACTATGGCGTAACATCCTGGATATAAACGAGAAGTTTGAGATTAGAAAATATATAAATTGATTGCAGGCAGAACGGAACCACTATATAATCAGGAAGCAATATTCAAAAAATTAACAAATGACACGACCAACGTCTTGGCTGTAATTACAATTGAATGAAGCACATTATTTTGAGGACACTTTCCCGATAATCGCATGCGTGAAGTGTTTGTGTTTGTGTTTCTATATTGTTCCAGAGTTTTGTAAAACAATATCAAAAACTAGTGGAGAAAAGGCGAAAAACCATTTTTAGCAACGCGTTTTCGAAATTTTAAAGTTGTTTTCAGTTGTTCTAGTTGTTGATATGTTAAAAAAAGGATAATTTTGCAAAGCCTTGCAGCTTTCTAGCACAACTTGGAGCAACCTAGAACAAAGTTCAGAATTTAAACTTTGAACTTTTTTCGAAGTTTTATCTTCCATTTCTTAAAATAATTGGGGAAAACAAAATTGTAATTTAGTACAGTGGCAGTAATTGATATAGATAAGAGAACAGAACTAAGAAGAAAGTATGTTGTGTTATTGAAGAATGTGGCACTGTCAAAAATCTATATTACAAAACTAGAGTTATATAATACTGGAGAACTGGCAAATCCATGTGACCTTTTCTCGAATGCGTCAAACAAAAATTTAGTTGAATTAAAATGAAGTCGCTGCAGCACTAATAAATATGAGAAGAGAGTATTAACAGAGGTGGTGCTCATACGAATAATTATGATTTTTTACCGAATATTTTCTTACTAAATTTGAAAATACTATTGTTGATGAAAAAATAATTTCTGAGATGGAACTTGGACGGTAGGATTTAAAAGTTAATCATTCGTTCTTGTCGTACTGGCACCGAAATAGCTATGGTTAGTAAGCGATAGTTTTATTAGGCAAGTCAAACTTTAAATCACTGTTATTGGCAGAAGTTGTAAAGGTCCAGAATAAACGGTTTTCTGACTGAGTATTGTGCAGCTCTTGTAGTCTACAATACACATAATTATACAATTTTGCCCCCTAAGACATTTGGATCTCGACTTACACAATCGTTGTTTTGAGCTGTCAATGTGTACATTTTTTCGTCGTCATCTGCAAAGCTTGCCTCAATTTTTTTCAAAACCTGACTAATGTCTTTCCAGAAAGGGTGTAGTCATTGGAAATATTGTGAAAGTGAAACAGGAAGTTGGAAAATTGATCAGATCTTAACGAAAACGCAAATTCCAACAGAGCAGATGGAGGAGAGATTTAAGAGAGATACTCCTAGTCAGCCTGCAATGTTCTTGTGACTTTCCTCCTTGTTTTTTTTTTTCAAAAATTTGTCAAATGGTCTATTGTTGTAGAAAATATTGTGAGTTGTGGTATGAATAAACTACATATAACTGGTCGAAATGGTTACAACATTGTCGCGGCAATATTCAAGGTTTTATGAACTGACTAGCTGGCCCAGCAGACTTCCTTCTGCCTAGAAAAGTACTGATTTAGATATTTCATGTTTTATTGTTACGGGTACCACCCCCGTGTCCCACCCATCTCGTACCGCCCACCGTGTCCGCCCGTAAAAAAAATTGTCACATCGTAACGTAAACATAAACGTCATCTATCATAAAGATGGCGTCCTAAAATCACTCCATACAATTTTCTTGGATACTCTTCTTGCGTGGCCGGAGACCAGTCCGAATTGGTGCGAATCATCGAAATCGGTCCAGGCGTTCTTGAGTTATAAACGTAGTAACTAATAACGGCTTTCTCTTTTATATAAATAGAGTGTCCCAGCTGACGCGGTTTCTTTGATAATTTGTTTATTTTACAGTATAGAGAAAAAAGTTTCAAATAAAAGTTGTCCCTATTTATACGATGTATATCTAGAAAATATTTTCAAACATACAGGATGTCCCAATTATAGAAAAAGCGTATGTAACTTTATTATTTTAAATGGATCACCCCATATATTATACTTTTTTAGATTCTACATGATATTTTAAGTAACTTTTATTAAGACCTTCCTAGACCTATGTGCTTTTGTTTTCGAGAAAATAAATATTTTATCAAAAACTTTGCAATTGCAGCGCTCTCGTTAATGAGCTGTAGGATCAAAACTATAAAAGATAGAAAATTTTGGTTTGCGCAAATTGACACGTCTTGAATTGTGTGTGTGTATTTCCAATATTAACATGTAAGGATCCTTTAGTTGACATACAGTTTCTGGAGCCAACATTTGGAAACATTTAAATGCCAATAACTTTTTTTTTAGTGGGACACCCTATATCTGTTTACAGGGTTGGATGTAAAATTAAATTCTTTTTCTTTTGATATCAGAATGTACCCATTTATCTTCAACCGTTTTAGAGAAAAACGTATATTTCTTCTGATACTGTCGAAACAGACCACTTCAATTTGCACAAAGTAGGCTACGTAACATTTATTATGACAGATATATTTAATAACCATTTGTACCATTTATAATTATACACAAGTAATAACCTTAATTTAAATTTGTATTATAAAACAATTTCTAAAGATGATAACATTTGTTCCCAATCCTTTTATAAAAAATGTAATTACCTTCTATTTTGTGATAAAATTCAGCTGAGAAGATATATGATAGCGAATTATCTTGGAGTTTCAAGAAATCAGCCCAATCATGCTGAGAAATGTTGAACAATCATTTAAAAAACGTGCTCGTAATTGTTTCGACCAAAACGGAAGACATTTCGAAAAATAAATTAATGAATTTAATAACACTACATTTATAATATGCATTTCCTAGTTCACGCATTTCCTTGTCTTTTTAAAACTCTTTTGTTGCGTTTTTTATGTTGTTTTTTGTTGAAAGGTCCTGTTCTGTTAAAATTGTTTACAATACAAATTTAAATTGAGTTTATTACTTGTGTATAATTATAAATGGTACAGATGATTATTATATACAGATTGACTGAAGTTATAGTGAATATAGAAGTACCGTACTACACACACTAGCGCATGCATATCTACATATTACGTCTGATTTAGAATGGTAGGTGACGTCAGGTTGCAATAAGTGGGGATGGATTCGTTGTTGCTTCCCGTTCAGTTTAGTATGCAAAGATTGACATTGCAAAGCACACGTTTGCTTTTAAGAATTGTCGTCGCTATTAGAACGTACGGCGTAACTATTTACTTTTGTAATTAATGTATGTATGCATTAACATTGAACTGAAACAAAACTCTTATTCCCCGCGTGCCATAATACAATCTGTATTTTTCTGGGACAGTTAAAGGCATTTTATTTTAGTTGTCAGAGTTTGCCCAGACACAATAAGTATTTTTTCGCGAGAGACCGTGTTATCAACGATCTTCAGCGGTAACGTGACCGGAACGTTTTGGCGAGATATATTAGTCAGGGTAGTCACAGCTATGACGTCACAGTTTGTAACCGTTGAACAACGTTTTTTACCGTCCTCGAGAGGTATGTTATCAGCGGTATAACCTATAACCTAAAAGAAAACCAGATGAAAACGGCGGCTAGTGATGAAGCTATTAATACGACATATTAATATGTCGTAATTGTTGTAAGTGTCATTTCTGAAGAAGGTACTACCGAAAGCTAAAATAAAATTGTGTTATGGAGTATTGTTTTTATATATTTGTTTTAATATTCATCAACCAGCCGCTTGACCAAGAAGTTTTGTGAAATATATATGAAATCACGGCTAAAAAATCTTCGAAATATATTAAATTTAATTTTTATTTTCTACGATGTTCTTTAGACACCGATGCATTGCTTAAATGAAACATGTGATATTTATTATTTATCTAATAGTACCAAACAATAATTTTATCCTACTTTTCTTATACTTGTTGCTATCAATTAAATCACGTACCAGTCTACAAGTGTCAAAATGTTTTGAATTTTATGTTTTCTGTCACTGGGTAACCGTTCTCATTTTCGTGTCGAAATTTGTTTATTGGATACCGGTTGTAACTGGTGACGTCATTACTGTTACCGAGATCGGTTCAACGGTTACTCGCGAAAATATGCTTAATACCACACGCTATAAGCAGCGAGTGCTGAATGCTCCTTTCCTCTTGCCTCTCGCATAGTACGAGCGGTACCCCACTACATTGCCGATAGCTCCTCCTCTCTATCACATACACACGTCATACATACATGTTTATGTGTATGTATTTCAAGCTTAATATCTACTTTTATTTGCGCCAATCAGTATATCTGCCATAATATTATTGTTACGTAGCCTACTTTGTGCAAATTGAAGTGATCTGTTTCGACAATAGCAGAAGAAATATACATTTTTCTCTAAAACGGTTGAAGATAGAGTTATTGGCATTTAAATGTTTCCAAATGTTGGCACAAGTAACTGTATGTCAACATGTTAATATTGGAAATAGTAAAGCAATTCAAGACGTATCAATTTGCGCCAACCAAAATTTACTACCCTTTTTATGCTATATCTATTAACCATTTCATTGCTTCTTGCTTTTCTTCTCTTTCAATAATTTGGAAAGTACTAAAAAATGATATATTGCAAATGATTAAGTTGGAATATATGTATGTTGTGCTGTACAAATTAGTTCTAGAGTTGTCATAATCAAGTTATTTGAAAGACCACACATTAATACAGACTTAGACGAAATACTCTGTATAAAGTTTATGCTAAGTACTTACATGCTAAAAAGCATTTAATGATATAATTTGTACAACATTACGTCCTGTTATTAATGCATTAGTAACGCCTTACTTATGCATACTTTTGCTTTATATAAGGTAGGCCATAGAAGACTGTTGGTATCTAAATACTTATCTGACAATAAATATACTATAAATTTTATAAGTACTGCGCCCAATATGACGTTTCAGTCTAATATTATTTTATAAATAGATACGTTAGTTATAGTATTGGGACTTTTGTCTAATACGGGAATAAAAACAAAAATGGAAGAACATCTGTTTATTAGAAATTAATATTAATCTAAAGCGCCATTTACATAATTTGATGCTTCTGTAGTATTTGATAAGGAATTTGAATATTTATGATTAAAATATTCATTTAAACGGTAATTTGCATGATATGCGATATCAATAAAATATCTATAGTTTGAAATACGCGGGCAATAAAAGTGTGAATTAAAATTCATCATATCAATTTAATTGATATCAAGAATTTTCTTCTTTAATTTATTTGTTAGGATCTGTGGTTCTTAATGTAAATTATTTCTTACGTAGCAATATGTTGTGTTTCAAATGTCACTAATCTTCTAAATTAATCCTTAACAATTATCTGTTGCTAGCTTATCTGAAAAGAATACCGAACTTTTAAAATCTTTCCTGATGAGAGTAGGCTTTTTAAGCGTTTAAATTGTTATATTAACAAGTTAGAGTTACAACACAATAAGTTTATAATCGAAAATTACTTTAAAAGTGGTCGAGAATTAGATACTAGAGCATGCATAGAAGACACCATAGTACGAACGACCGATTTCTCCCACCCTTTTCGGTTTCCATGCCGACGGAATGTTGTACCTGTCGGAGCTGCTTAGTAAAAAATGCAGCTTTAGAAAAAATCGAAACTGGTTGCATAAATTCGTCTAGCAAAACCTTTATGTACCGCTAAAATTATGCATGTATCTTTACGCGTTCAGATTATACAGGATGTGCTCCTCACTTTTTTTCCAACATTGTACTTCAAATTCAAATTACGTTTTTAAATCAATTTGTATCTTTGCTTTGAATATACTTTTTTGTGTGTGTGTCACACATAGTTCACAGTGTCTCAATCTGCTTCATAATTTGTACAACTAATTGTATGCCGATGTTGCTGCTTAGTTATAAGAGCTTAAGTGTATAGCTCCAAAGTTTACATGTTGGTGAACCAACGAAGGATATAATTTATGAATGTTTGGAGGATTATAAAATTTAGGATTAATGGGGCACTAACATCGTGAAAAGTTACCGAACGAATTTAAATGTGTTGGGAGTTTTTAAAACGTACAAACGTACCATGACTTTCAGTGTGGCCACGATTCAGTATCTGCAATGCCCATTATACACACGGCAGATTTTTTCGCTGCGTTTATTGTAGTGCCAAACGCTGTCAGTACCACGAAGAGGTGCACACGAGTGAATAGAAATAATGAGTAGTGGTGGTAAATTCTCTGTGTGGAAAAAAAATCCGCCATGTGTGTAACCGGGGTAATACTTTGGTAATACTTTCGAATCTAGCGTTGAAATGTGTAGTTTCGTAATTTCAGCTCGTACTATTGTTGTCATTGTCATTATAATTTAGCTACTAGGTATGTATTTTTGAATAAAAGTTTTATTTTTTAGTGTTACCTATAATTAAACATGTGTTCTACATATGTAGGTATACTAAACAAAATTGAGTATTTGGTAGCTAGATAGTTAATCAATGCTAATTATACTTAATATTGGTCAATTTAGAAACATTTTGCATATACTTGAAATAATAGAATTTGAAGATTGTTGTGCATCAAATATTTAAATTAAAATTATTAGTGCAATAACTTATACATTTAACACGTTGTTAGTTATTTTTGTACCGTCTAATTATAAAGCAATAAAGTGCCTTACAATCACTAACTACGTATCCCGCATACAAACATCGCGTATAAATTAACACTAAAACAATTGGTCAAACCAATCTGGACTATATAATATTTATAACCTGCATTATTATATCTGCGGATTGTTATTTAATATTAAATTATTCGGCAGTACATTTTCATGGTGTGCAAATTGCAAAACGTCAAATGCTTTGTGAATATGAATTGTAAATAAACAGATGTAATAGTGTCACTCGAACAATTTCTTTATTTATTTAATGACTGTACAACAGTTATGTACCTACGTCGTTGTTTGTATATACCGATGATCAAACGTTTTGTTCTTTGTCATATAAATATAATGTATTAAATATCAGTTGTCTAATCTGATATGAAAACATTTTTGCAAATATGTACCATGAGTATTTCTATAAAATTGAAAAACTCAGCTGTACATAGTTGTAGTCTATTATGCGGCTGTTAATTTCTGATATTTTTGAGCATTTAAGTTACCAGTCCAAATCCACGCAAAAACTGAAAACTGACGCCCAACAAATCCAAGAGTTTTAAGATGAGATAAAATGTACGCATAAGGCAAAGAGAGTGCTTAGATAGAATGAGTTCTCGCTTTGAAAACAATAAAAAAGGTGAGGTTACAACTACTCACTCATAAATGGATTTAAATGTAAATGGGAGCCCAACATGACGGATATCCAACCAAATATGTCACAAGAATGCGTCTACTAAGTACTGACAGAGTTAAACTTTATAACCTTGATGGACGAAGTAGCAAGAAAATGCAGCACTGAGAGAAAACAATAATTACACTATAGAGAAAACCTAATAAATAAAGCTCTTATAAGGAAGAGGGAGATTTCAAAGACAACAAAAACAAAAATATTTATTTATATTAAACGCCTCAGTAGCTGAAGTAATCTGACTGGCGAGTGAACGATCGCTAGGCTAATGTCAAAACAAACTAGAGGACGATTTGTGGTAGTCACGTTAAAAATATACCATTCACAGTTGGGCTAGTGGTCTAGTGGCTAGTTGCCTGGTTCCGGCAAAAATGCTTCCTTTCTGAGTTTGGTTTTCTGTAGTTTTCCAAATTCCACAAATGTTGGGTCTATAATAATAACTCATGGCCAGCCGATGCCCCCTGTAATTGGCGCAAGCTGTTGGGGGATGCTAAGGCATGAATTATTATTATTATTATTATAAGTAACAGCGGCACATTACTTACAGTGAGATAAGTTATGAAATACATTGCGTACACTAAAAATTACACCACAAGAGCTGTAGTAGGAGTCTTGACAAACAAAAGAACTGAGCAAGTTGGTGCAGCTACCCCTACCACATAAAAGTTGGACCCTAAATTATAAACTGTTAAGTAAAAATAAGAAGCCAGTACAATGCCTTACTTACGAGGGAGCGTTTTTAGATTAATCTAAAAATTCCGCGAATCTAAAAACGGGGGTGATTAGGCGCATTGGGGGCGTGGCCTGTGCTGCGACTCATAATTAGCATAAATACGAAGTTTCATTGTTATTAGACAGTTAGTCTTTGAGCTATCGTCAACCAAGTAACATAATCAGGAGTGAAAAGTGAAATATGGAAAAAATCGAAGATCGTGCCGTTATAAAGTTCCTTACCAGGCAAGGAAAATCAGTCGCGACCATAATGAATGAGATGTCATTGGTTTACGGCGACTCTTGTCCAGGAAAAACCATGGTGTACAAGTGGCATAGTTTATTTAAACAAGGAAGGGAATCCCTTGAAGACGACCCGAGGCCGGGCAGGAGCATTGAGGTGACCACGCCAGCACTTATCCAAAAAGTTGAAAAAATTGTACTCGAAGATGCTCGACTAAAGAAGAAACAACTCGCAGAAATGCTTGGCGTATCCGATACAACAATTTTTAAAATCTTACACGATCATCTCGGCATGTCTAAGGTCAGCGCAAGATGGGTTCCGAGAATGCTCACGCCGCCGCAAAAACAACAGCGCGCAGAGTGTTCACGTGCATTTTTGGACCTCTGTAATGAAGACAAGGATGGTGTATTGAGTCGAATTGTTACTGGAGACGAAACTTGGGTTCATCATTATGAACCTGAGTCCAAACAAGACTCCATGCAGTGGCATAAAAAGGGCACAGCACCTCCCAAGAAATTTAAAGTGTCACAATCAGCTGGGAAACTCATGGGAGTATTTTGGGACTCGGAAGGAATATTGTTGATTGATTATAAAGATAAAGGTGTTTCTATAGCCGGAGAATATTACGCTTCAATAGGTATTAGAGCGACTAAAAGAAGGCATTAAAGAGAAAAGACGGGGAAAATTGACGAAAGGTGTGCTGCTTTTGCACGACAACGCGCCCGTCCACAACAGCCGCGTTGCGTTAGCTGCTCTGCATAAGGTGGGCTTCGAAATTGTGAATCACTCACCCTACAGCCCAGACCTGGCCCCGAGTGATTATTACCTGTTTCCGAAAATGAAAAAAGAGCTGCGGGGTAAAAAATTGACTGCCGATGATGAAGTCAAGGAGGCAGTTTCGGCGTATTTTGCAGATAAAGAGAAATCATTTTGTATGAGGGTATAAATAAATTAATTGAAAAATGTGATCCGTCTTGCAGGTGAATATATTGAAAAAGAAAAATAATTTGGTTTTTTTATTTCCACCCCTTATCCCCCATTCCGCGAATATAAAAACGCTTCCTCGTAAGACGGGAAGCAGACACAGCTAGTAAAGTGAAGAAATTTGGCAAGCCAAAAATTAAAACGAGGAAGTATACAATGGCTAAACATCCCATTGCGGGGCAACACCGCTTCGGAAAGCTTTCTAAATCAAATTGATACGGGGTGAATTTCACATTCCATAGTTTCCTATTCCTTGTTTTTCCTGCCAGTTATTAACGCCTGCCTTTTTTAGATCTTCCACTACTTCTTCCAGCCACTTCGATCTAAGTCTACCCCTTCTTTTATTTCCGGCTGGCTTCCAGTTCAATAATAAATAGATTACAGCGTCTTCTCCTGCCCTCCAAACATGCTCCAGCCATTTTATTCTTTGGCAAGCCAAAAAGTAAAACGAGAAAGTAACTCAAGATTATAAAATATGGAAAATCATCTGCAAACAATACCTCTACACTTTAGATTGAGTTCTAGATACCTGATCACTGTGTCAGAGAAGTAGATAGATGTACCGAACCAGGAAAAAGCGTCGCTATCTACTCTGACAGTCAAGCAGCACTTAAAGCGATCAGTTCCGCAAGTGCTGACTCAAAGCTGGCTTGGGACTGCGTAAGCGCCCTAAATGAGGTGGGCACCCTAAGGAAAATAACTTTGGCCTGGGTCCCCAGCCACTCGGGAGTGAAGGCAAACGAGGCGGCAGATGAGCTGGCCAGACGAGGTTCGTCAAGGCCTTTCATAGGAGCGGCCTCTTCCTTCGGCATTACCAAATCACAAATTAAAAGATCCATCTATTAATGGTCACAAAATAAGTCCAAGGAATGGTGGGAAAGATCACCAGGACAAAGACAGGCTAAGGAGTTTCTAAGGGAACAGAGGCCTAAATTTACTGAAGACCTACTGAGTAAAGACAGGAAGACCGTCAAAATGATAGTCAGTCTGATGGCTGATCATTGCAGACTGAATAGGCATATGTTTAACATAGGCCTGGCAGATAACGCTCTCTGCAGATTCTGTCAAGAGGAAGGAAAAGCCCCAGTTCATGTTTTGTGCCATTGTGATGGCCTAGCGAAGACAAGGTTTCTAGTAATGGGGGTAGAGAATCCCACAGCCAAAGGAGCTGCTCTCAAAAATGATAAGTCTGATTAAGAAGGCGAAACTAGAGAGCGTTATCTAAGGTAAAGGGGATCACAATAGACCTGCAAAGGTCGCGGTGAAACAGGCTCGCATGCCACCCCACTCCTAACCACCTAACCTAACCTACCTGATTACGTATGTTTCTCAGTTCAGTTGAATTCATCATGTTAAGTCCGAGTCTATACGATGCATGTATATTTATTGATAATACCTACTGATGTTTTTGCTAAAACATCCTACAAACAAGTGTTGGCATGGTCATAAGCTTCATTCTACTTGATTGCTAGATAACGTGCAGTACTTATTATGGTGTAACGGAATCTGAGGAAACAGGTGATATAAAATGCTTCGTTTAGATATTCAAAAACAACAATCGATGATGCTGAGGGAAAGCTTGGTCGAATCCTCGGTCTATAATTTGCATAATCGGTTCAATGATCCACAAAAACAGATGCCTAATTTTGGTTAATGTTTGGAAGAACTCATATAGGAATGGGTAATTGGTGTTAAGGAACTCGAATACACAATGTTGATTGACGAAGAACCAATTTGAGGAGTGAAGTTGAAATAGCGTCCTTGTCATTTACATGGTCTAAAAGGGCGATTCAGCAGGATATGTCAATATTTTAGGTACGTCTTCAGGGATCCAAAATAACTATAAAAGTTCCGATAAACATAGGTCCTATTTTCAATCGTTACAGAAATATTAAGTAATATTCAATGAATTTTTTTAATTAAATTCTTTATAACACACTGGTTAGGTTTTATAGTTTTCAAATATACCACGATTTGCTTCTAAACTTCAGCTCTCTGATGAATAGCTCTATAATTTCCTATAATCCTATTTCTTATAATTGCTGCTGCATTCATTATACGGTCTAGTAATGCATCTCAAGTGTCTACTTTAGTTGCGTACAATAAAGATTTAAACCACCCCCAAAGTCAATACTCCAGAGGATTAAGGTCTGGCGAGCTAGCCGGCCAATTATGCGGATTGCCGACCACCTCAACTAATTCACCGGTTTCGAAAGGGGCTCCATCATGTAATAAGTACATACATGTTCATCGTACACTATGTGGAACATCTCGATGAGAGAATGTCAATCAATAATAGTTGCTCAAATTAAAATTTTAAAATGTTTTTAAACAAATTGGTATAGGTATATTTACTTTAAATATACTTCATATTTGTGTGTAGAAATGGGCAAGCAAAGTATTAATTGTTTACGGTCGAATATGTGCTAGAATTCTGTTCTAATAATCCCTCCTAATAAGTCCCAACTTAATACCAATACTTATACTAAATTTTGATTTAATTTCTTATACGTACATTGCTACTATTTACTTTTGTCCATCACAGTATGCAACAGCATACAAAAACATCTAATAGTAGCCGCAATTACTTACTAAGCCGCTAAAGCCATTGTGCGAGTTCAAATTATGTTAATTGATGTATTAAATAATGATTGGACCAATTCGCAGCGTTAGACACATACACAATACTGATGTAGATACACCATCTGTAGATATCTGTATGTGTATAATTGAATACGTCCAGTACACATACATACATGCAAATTTCCATATATGACGTTGCGATCGTTCACCAATGCCAAGTCGTTATCACATAAAACGTCTTGTTATTGTTCTTCTTTCGAAAACTAGTGACGTTCTGGTCATGTTATTTTTTTCCAGAAGCAAATATGTGAGGTAGAACTGGGATGTCTGATATTTACAAGTCTACGGGTACAGTTTTAGTCATTTTTTTCTATTAGATAGACGCTAATAGTGGTAACTGACCACGATCTTGATAATATTGTCAACTATATCGAAATAGATGTAGATACAGCAAATTTTTATATTTAGAATCAACGATCGAGACTTTTACGTATTTTGTATTATCGCTTTCATTGTTCATTGACGGGTTTTTATAAAAGAAGGAACAAATTTACGATGATAGAGTTTTGTTATAGTGTGTGATATTTTGAGAAATACAGAAAAAAATGAAACCTATGAAGTTTTAATTTTTAACTTTATGTGTTTTTTTCAAGTTGAGGATGCTTTTTCGGAGACATTTTAAAACAAAAATAACCCAAAAAAAAAACTTGCATATTAATGATGATGTTTGAAAATTTCAAAAAGAACCAAGATATTCGATTCTTGCAGATACGTGAAGAGAAGTAGTCTGTGGAAGAGAAAGAAATTTCTGAATTCATCAAAAAATTGTATGTAAAAATAATTGAACTAAGCCCTAGAAGACCAATGAGATGGAGTTGAATTGGTGGCAATGTTTCTGGAAAAGATTGGATTGCTCTGGTGTTATGTGCAACTGCTTTAAGAAATCATAAATTAAAACTGTTCATTTTGAGGAAACTAAAATCTACCCATGCATTTCACAACCTTAAGGTTGATTATCCGCCATTATATACGGATCACTACAAAACTTTAATGATTGGTTTATTGGCACACTACTAGTTTTGTCCCGCAAATAAAGCAACACTTCTACGAGAAAAAGCTGCCAGTGCGGATCCTTATTTTATGAGACAATGCATCAGGACATCCTGGTAAGGTATTGCTAGTAGGTAATTGCTAAAAAATACAACCGCTCTTATTTAGTCAATTGACTAAAATGCTATCAAGGCTCTCAAAGTGTCTACTGTCTGATACGTTAAGTCGAATTAGTGCAGATAACATATCTCTTTCTTGACATAATTCAACATTAAGGATACGATTCTCACTGCAGTCTCTTACGTTAATAAAATCTGGGCGATATTTGGCCAGAATTTCGACTTCTTCTAAAAAAAGATGACAACAATAAAGGTAATAATAACAACTCTGAACCAATTTTGAAGACTGCACTTGCAATTTTAAGTGAGCTTGAAGTTCTACAACAATTAGTGGAATACTTAGGGTGTTAGATGGTAACTTCAATTCTGATCTTACAGGCGAAGGAAATATATATCCGGAGAATCACAGAACCTCTTCATTGCATGATGCTGCAAAATCAAGAGTCATTGTTATAAGTGATGAAGCTGTACTTGAAGCAAAACTTTCTTATGAGGGATGGTGCGAAGAGAGAGTATCTACGTGCAAATAATAATAATTTTTATTTATAACAACAGTTCATAGTACAGCTTCAAGAAAAATATCACTGACTAAAGAGGCCACGAGAAATATCTTGAAATTATTTAGGGAATTGTGGGATGACAGCTAGATGGCGTAACTGAGGACAAAAAATTTAAATTCTTATTTTATACAAAACTTGCCAAGTTGAGCTTTATCGCAAATAAGAAAATCGAAATCTACTAAAAATTCCACATATTTTACACTGGTCCAATTTTTTGTATTTTGTCAAATAAGGGGAAGGGTGGAGGGGAAACTTTGTTTTGAAGGAACACTTATAACTCAGGTTTTACTGAACCGAATTCTCCAAACTTAGGCTTGTTGGAAACAGTTCTCCTCTACAAATGTAATGCTTACCAATTTTAACAAATCTAATAAGCGACGTGCATGCTAGAGGGCGCTGTTTATTTTTTTTGAAAATTTTGTTTTCATGAAAAATATTAAATGGGAACATGCATTTTTGACCACGAATTAAAAAATTTGTATAATTCGTGTAATACTAAATTACCAACAACGAAAACTGGGCATTGATATCTGCTACCTCTCCGAAGATATGTTAAAAAAGTGTAAATAACAAGAATTTTTCTGTAAATATTCATCATTCTGCTTCACCTTAACGGCATTTAGCAAATTTGGTCTTATCGAAAAGGATTTTCATCAGCCTATTGTTAGTCAACATTTTCTTTACAATGATACAGTCTACGACGAGTAGATAGGATTGTAGTCTCTATTGTTGCCCTAGAAATACGTTGTACGGCATTTCTTATCGTCACAGCCATGTTGTCTCAAGTATTGGATCGTGTTGCAAAAAAAAATTCGTTTATTCGCCTCCACAAATCAGAATGTAAACAACTTAAATCTGGGTGTCTATGAGACCAAGGAAATAGACTGCGATGTCCTATCCACCTATTAGGGTATGCACCATCCAGAAAATTGCCATTCATTACCATTCCACTTCTTATACTCATACTTCTGGTGACGACTTAATTCCATCTTTCATAGTTCGTGATGCAGGATATACCTTAGCAAGACCTCTTATGGTGATTATTAATCTTTCTATTAAAACAACTGTATTTCCTTCATTATGGCAACGTGGCAGAGTAGTTCCTGTATTCAAGAAAGGTGCTAACAATTGTCTCGAAAATTATCGGCCTATAACAATACTTTCCAATTTTGCGAAATTATACGAAAACGTAATGTATTCATGTATATATAGCAATGTTAAAGCTTCTATATCGCCGCATCAACATGGTTTTGTTAGGGGGAGATCCACGGTAACGAATCTTGTTAGCCTTACACAATACATGTGCCAAGTATTGGATCAGCAGGGTCAGGTAGATGTTATCTATACTGATTTTAGTCACGCTTTCGATAGTATTGATCACGGTCTACTTTTATATAAGCTATCTGCTTTTGGACTCAGTCCTGCACTGTTACGACTACTCTGGTCATATTTGAATAACAGATGTAACTATGTGTTTTATAATGGGTTTACGTCTTCTACCTTTATTCCAACCTCTTGTGTACCCCAAGGTTCCAACCTTGGACCACTACTCTTCGTATTGTATATTAATGACCTTCTAAACTCATTATCCTGCTCGGTGTTGGCATATGCAGATGATTTAAAAATTTACACTTGTATCCAATCACTCAATGATGTCATACATTTACAAGACAATCTAAATATTATCAGCACTTGGTGTTCTAAATTTAGTTTAAATTTAAATATAAATAAATGTTGTTATGTTACATATTGTCGAAAAGTTAATCCACTTGTATCGGTGTATGCAATACAAGATGCATATTTGCAGAAAGTTGAAATAGTGAAAGACCTTGGAGTGTTTTTTGACAGTCGTTGCTCTTTTTCCCACCACATTCTAAACTTGTCCTTATCTGCTTCTCGTAGCCTAGGTTTTGTTCTGCGTTCCTGTAAATATTTCAATAATGTTCGTGTTTTTAAAAGTCTTTTCTGTAGTCTGGTTTTGAGTAAATTAGAATATGCGTCTCAAGTATGGTCACCACAGTATGTCTACCTTCAGCTTGCGGTGGAGAAGATTCAGCGACGTTTTTCGAAATATTTATCTTTTAGAAATAATGATGTTTATCCACCCCGGGGCATTGATTACGCGACGCTGTTAGTGGAGCATGAGATGGATGCTCTTAGTTATCGTCGAGAAAGACAAGGTGCTCGCTTCATATGGAAATTAGTTCATTATGCCACTGATTGTCCATTTCTCCTGTCATCCCTAAATTTCTCAGTTCCAAGATTATCTTCCCGTTACTCATCCACGTTTTCGATCCCATTCTCAAGAACTAACCTGCTACAGTCATCACCACTGACAACGATGTGCCGAGCTGCTAATTTACATTATAATGATATTTTCCTCGACTCCATCAATCTATTATTGTAATTTGTTTCTATATATATATATATATTTTTTTTTATACGTATGTGTCTATTGTATTTACTTTAAAATTTTTTCCTGTAATTGGCCTTAGCTGTTGGACAATAAAAGCATATTATTATTATTATTATTATTATTATTATTATTATTCCACGTCATTCATTACAATTTAAATAACTATTATATCTTCTTCAGATTACGTACTTAACGCTAATCATTTGTTAGTACTCAAGCAGTCCCGTATTTACATTGGTTTAAATTATGAACATCAGAAAATATTAAGTCATACTATTTTACTAAATTAATGATTGTGTTTTTTCAATAGAAGAAATATCGAATGCAATACGTATGTATCATTTGTTTCACAGCCTAGAAACATTCTGCATGGTGAACTTTTGTTAATTTCTTTTCCATATTACTATAATAAATTTTAGCGTGAGATGGTTGCGATTAACTGCAACATCTTGTACATACCACATTCATGTATGCTAAAGATCTTTCGCTATGCCAGCCCTTTTGTATTTGAATTTTTGTCTGATCTACATCCGGCCCAAGAGTTACATCAAGTAAACTGAAAATCTGTACAGTTTCGAAGCGATGTTTCGCCATTTAAAAGTAAATTTCAAGAATTATCTGATGCTAATAATAAATAAAATTGTATTTTATTAATTTTAATTCTAGTAGGTTTTTTAATGTTAATTGAAATTGATTGTTGTGGGCAGAATAAGCTGACAACACTTTATTGTTTATTACTCAATTTCTTAATGATTCTATGCCTTCTATCAGAAACACTAAAGGTTTATCTCCATCTTTCTCTCTCAAATTTTTTGCGTAGTTTTTCTTTATATATGTCGCGTTTTTGTTGTAAATGCCTGTCGCTTTACCTAATATCTCCATGAATAAGCGAATACTCTTTTCATTTATTCAGTGTATTCCATAGAGACCGAGCTCGATTCTATGTAAACGCGAAGAGAACGTTTTCCTCTATAAGCCGTTAATTTTTCACCACCTGTAGTATTTTCACGTGGAGAATAATTATTTATACATGAGGCAAACTGATGCCGACCAAATTGCTTGTATGTCCTTTTCGTGTTTGTCTCATCTTGTAGTGCTATTATCGAAGTAATGCTTTAATAAATCTGTCTCGCGACATATGTAGGTGCTGTAAAGAAGCAGTATATAAAAGGAAGATCATGTGAAGTAAAAGCAAACATTTTCATGAACGAAGTCTGTAATAAAAGAATTGTCCTTTGGAATAGACCACAATAATGGAAAAGTATGTATGTATTTCCAGTATGTTGTTAATAGTTTCGATCTAGTTATTCAAAAGCAGAATTATTTTAGTTAAACACTAAATAAATAAGATGTTGCAATTATTCATGTTTATAAGGAATCCGAAATATATTATTATTACTATTACTATAGGATTTCACTTTACTTTGGGCTTGCTTTGTAGATCTTTAATGTGTAGATAAAGGAGTTGTGAACAATGAAATTGCCGAATTCTCTTACCACATTCATACAAGTGACATCTGTATGAACAGCTATGTAAATTGAAATCTATTTTATTATTAAAATTGTTCGCAATTCTGTAGAGTCAAAGTATTTATTGGGATAATTTCTGACAGTCTCTCTCATAGCAGAACTTTCCTTACATCTGTGGGCACTTTGTTACTGTTGCCCTCGTTATTTCTATGTAGGTCAATCCTCTGTACTTTGATAAGTTTGCTTCCGGCGTTTTATATTTGAATTTTGGCTAGAGTACAAAGGAAGTACAATTTTGCGTCGAATTTTTTTAATAGTGACACTAATATGTGTTACTAACATAAATATTTATAATGTATAAATTAGTAGACCATTTCGTCATTACTATTTATGTAGGTAGGTATCTCCACTTTTATATTATGTGTATGTACAGGGTGGGCAAATTTCGATGTTTTAATAGGGGATCTCGATAACTATGCGAGGTATTAAAAAACGGACCACGCATCCTCGATCTGTTTTTTCGAGAAAAGGATGATGGTGAAAACCAAATTTCGGTATCGGCTTTCGGTTTCGAGTTATCCGTGAAAATTCAATTTGTCCCATTTCCCATTTTTATCACGGTAACCTTAGACCTTTCTCGACTCACTCCATACTAAATCGTGAGTCAAAAATTGCTCCTACGTTTTTTTTTATTTTCTATTTTTAGTGCGTAAAATTTCATTTTAATGACTTAATTTATGTCTCCGGAAATACCAGGAGTAATGAAATAATTTTTTGGGAATTGATAAAGTGCATTGAGATGAACTGAAATGTGCAACACAATACAAGGGGTGTCATTTAAAAAAAATTACTTCCATATCTTCACACTTATTTGGGTCACCTTATATACTTAAAAATATTTTCCTGAAATAGAGTCTTGCAAGTAGTATAGATTAGTATATGAACGAAATTCCTAACATCATTAGTTTAGGAGCTATAGACCAGCGCGCGCTTAGGTGACAACCCTGTATAGGCTATTTATGAAAATTGATAAAAATGACTTTTACGTTCTTCATGCATTTTTTTGATTAGAATGCAGTGACCTTAGAGATTTTTGAAAACATTGTCGAAATTCGAGGTAGGACATAAAGTTGATTTTTCCCTCGTTTCTCTTTTGATGGAATCACGCAGTTTTGAAATAAAGGCACCAAAATATTGCCCAGTTATAGTCTGATCACGTGGTAAAAATTCTATAAGGATAATTCCTTTGGCACCCAAAAAAACTGTGGCCATGATCTTCACCGCAGATGCTGTTGCACGAAACTTCCGAGGGGGTGGTGGCTCTGCCTTTTTGATTTACGATTACAATGCTGAATCCAGGTTTCATCCACAGTAACGGAATTTGCTACGAAATGTTCAGGATCTCGCTTAATGATGGCCAATGATACAGCCACCTTTTTGAGACCTAATAATGTTCGAAAATCTTAATATCTCAATATGAGCACATATATTTTTGCCTCAAACATTATTTTAGCTGAGCCAACCAGTAAATAAAGTTTATGAAAGAATTTACGGTAAGCAGTGCTTGTTTTAAAGTAACTTAATGAGTGGGATGAGTTTTACGGAAAAAACATTAATTTTGTGATGTTTAAGAAGTCACAGATCTATTACTACGAAAAAAAAGTATTGCATTCCCACAATTAAGAGAAAATTCGTAGATACAGATCGTTGGTACGCATATATTTCATCACTAATAAAAGAACTGTTAAAGAAATTTGTTCATATAGACAGATGAAGGATATTCACTTGGAATGAAAACATTTTTTTTAATTCCATTTTAATTAATTTTGAATTCCATTATAATTTTACAGCTCTGAAGTTGTTTACGTCTATTTCCATTAGTGTGGAGATTAAGGAACATAGCAATAAGTCAAACGGACACATGAAAAGAAAACGCATATGCATATTATTTAATGATTTTTAAAAATCAAAGACCAGAATTCGAGGTCAGACACTGCGTGATAGAAAATTATATTCCGGTTTTGAGACCACTTTTTCTAAAGACTATTTACTTCTACTAGTCAAATTTCTATAGACGCCAGATTACATAAACAGGAGGATTATAAGCTATGCCTAACGCGCAAAATATCATAATAAGCTCTATGTCAATCAATTTAATGTGTGTCTTCAAAAGAAAAGTACGATTTCATATGTATAATAACAAGTAATGGTATAATTATTTCTAAATTGATCTATGTATGTAAGTACATATAGATACAACACAAATATTCTCTTGCAAAACTTAGATCGAACTTCAGCTCGTCACTTTTGAATAAGCGAAAACATCGCGAATAACACAGTCAAGGACGCAATACTGATTGAAATTTCAGCGATGTTTACTACACTGTTTATATGTAGTGCTCTAACAAGACGCCAAATAAAATTAATTGTAATTAAATTTCATTAGGACGCCGTGTCGGAATTTATTCATGTGTGTATAATATGTCTATGTATGTACATACATATGTGCTCTATTTAATCATGCGTCTAATTTTAAAGACACCAAGTTTAAGAAGCTACATTATTTTGTCGTTTGTAGGAATTTATGTATTTCATCTGTCGCTTTCTTTGTAAAAATACCCGCATTAACTGTGACATTTCGAATATAATACAAATGTTGTGAAAATAATTTAATAAATAACCTAGACGCGAACCTTAAAATGAAGCAACAAATACATTACTTCTATTTAATCTTAGTATAATACATTGTTTACAAAAATGTCTCTTTTTTGTGAAAAATTAAACTTGGATACAACTGCGCTAGCTATGTCTCGTATGTATTTTTATTATATCTATAGCAAGAGGTTTTAAACATAGAGAAGACGTTCATAACTATCTTTTAAAGAAATAGTGATGGTACTATTATATGAGATTGTAAAATTAAAATAATCAGTTGCTCAAGTTTACCAAGCGATTATTTCACACGTTTTTATACGGAGATTTTTTTTTAAGAATTATAAGAAACAGACTGGTGGAAACCTGTTGTGCAAATGCGTAACGTGCAAATTTAGAGTATTCATTGACGTGGTTAGGGAACAGTAGCGTTTAATTTTAGTTGTTTTTTTTTTTCTATTTTTCTCCAGCAAACTCAGATTTTATTTCATTCGACTAGGTAACTTTTGTTACAATAATATGGATTTTGTGGTTTACTTTACTCTAATAACTACTCTCTAACTACTCTTGTTTATTATAGATTCATACAGAACTATATTGGGTCATTTTATGTGATAAAAGTTTAGATAACGACAATATTTAAATTCCTAGGCTTTACCAACAAAGCCACAATAGAAGTACTCGACGACATATATTACTTGTTAAAACGTACACTATAATGATTCTTTTTCTGAAAGTTTTGTTAAACTCTTGAGTTAGGTAGGTAATTGTAATAGCACAATTGTGATATAGTATATAAATGCTGTAGTTCATTTAATGGAATATTACAAGAATTGAATTTTTTAAGCTTTCTAGACATCAGCTTTTTCTTCACAGAAAAAAACTATATTGTCTTGGTCATGATATGATATGTTGATAAAAGTTCTCTTCATTTACCTGTTGCAATATTCCAGATCTCTGACATTATTATTTGGCAATGCAGTTAACATGAATCTTGTTTGTTTTAAATATATCTTTGTAGACACGAGTCTGACACAAATTTAATTCGGAGTAATTAACTCGCTTTGTTTCTTGTCCTTTTCTTCTCAAATAAATGCTCCTTTTTTCTTAGTTTTAGGCCTTGATTTAATACATACACTAAGTTAAAAAGTTATGTATAAGCTTTGGAAAAAAAACGCTTTTAATTTTCTATTTATAAAATAATACCGGTTCTTATTCAAATTTCTGTCAACTTAAGCATCACTGGTCCTTTTGTAAGCAATCGGTTTTCCACCTACTGTAGTTTCTATCAAGATCTAGGAAAATGGTACAATGTGCCTGTTGCCATTCTGGTTACAGTTGCAAATATTTTGTACATGTCATAGGTATATCTATTACAGTCCCAAAATCTAATATGGCTTCTATAAAAAATAACAAATTTGACGATAGCCAGAAGAATCGAAAAGTTATATAAAAATTTCAACTGCGCCATCAGAAGATCAAAAGTCATCTTTAGAACGACTTTTTAGTTTTTCTCAACAGGGCTAAGTAAAGGTGCTAGTGGTAAAAGTAGAAAATCAGAATTTTTCGTTTCTAAATATCGTTCGTATAAATATCGAGTTGGCATAGGTCCATTTTACTTCTGAGTTGAAACAAACAAACACAAAATTTGCGTTTACTATAAATTACACTACTTAGTAGTTACTAAGCCCGATAGCAAGTAAAAGTGAACCGAAATCATATCAACTCAATTTATGGGATTTGTCTCCAACTAATAATAGCAGAACTGCAATTAAATTTTAGAATATGCAGAGTGATGATTTGAAATGATTGATGACAATAGGCTGAATTTCCGGGACGTCTTGTTAAATTTTTCTCAGGTTTAGCGAGGTTTGGTCATTGGCGTAATTTATTGATAATAAATCTTCAAAAAATCAATTTTATATTGATTTTACTGACAGAAAATTTATTATTATTTTTACGAAAAAATACTACGAAAATTTTGAAAAAATGTGTATTTAAATGCGCATTATACATACAATCCTAACAATTTGTAACATCTTCTACAAAATATCATCTACAAAACCATCAACAATCGGAACAGTTCCAATATGAACGCGTTTTTTGGCTTTCTGCAGCTATTAATTAATCCAAACGAGATATAAATTAGATTGAGACTGAGCTCTTGAGACTCTTATAGACGTCAACCTCTGTAATCGGTTGATAGACCCTCACGAGGGTATGTGGTGTCAGCGGAACTGTGCCATTAGAGCACCTACCCGGACAGAATCCGAGTGTCAACACAAAGAGAGAGCACCTGACGAATACAAGAGGTGTAGAAGTACAACTCGCACTAAAGTATACCTCGTTACATCGAAACATAAGTTTGAACTAGCGTTCATATCAGGTAGATCCTATTGTTAAATTGGAAAAAAAACTAGTAGAATCTATCGATTTGTCTGGAGAATTATGTTATTGAAACTGAAACTTAGCGTTAGCTAAGTTCATTGCCATAAAATTAAAATCGATAGATTATACCATTACATCTAAGAAAATAATTTAAAATTAAGATGCATTTGCATAGGATGCTGACAATTTGTCGCATGCTCGAATTTGCTGTAGAGATCCATCTACTGAAGCATCAACAGCAAGAACGCACATGAATCAAACGCAGCTGCCATCGCGGACAAATCATAGTATGCGACCAAAATATCTGGTCGTTTGCAAGACGGTAGTAGATATACAAAGAATGATTAATACCAAAATAATCCAAACCACCTTTATGTAGATTAGAGCAAACATACCATTCCGACCAGTAGTCAACACAAAACGACTTACCAAACCATCAACAATAAGACAAAGATCTCCTTGACTAACTTAACACTTATCTTAAGACGTGGACCAACATTCAACGCAATACCCAAACTTTCTATCGGAAACAACCTACCAAACCATCAACAATAAGACAAAGATCTCCTTAAGTAACTTAACATTTATTTCAAAACGTGGACCAACATTCAACGCAATACCCAAACGATCAACAGTAAGACAAGGATCTCCTTAAGTAGCTTAACACTTATCTCAAGACTTGGACCAACATTCAACGCAATACTCAAATCTTCAAATGGACGTACCAAACTATCAACAGTAAGATAAAGTTAAAAGTTCAACATTCAAAACAAACCGACCTAAAACCATCAACAATAAGAACAGTTCTAAATGAACTTTTTTTGGCCTCTAAGCCATTAATTAATCCAAACTTAGATTGAGACTCCAAGACTTGGACGTCAAACCCAATCGGTTGATAGATCCTCACGAGGGTATGTGGTGTCAGCGGAACTATGCCATTAGAGCAAACAGAATCTTCAAAACAAAGAAATCAACACAAGAGCTTGACAACTCGTACCAAAACTAGCGTTCAACAGTAAGATAAACCGATCTCAACAATAAGACAAAGATCTCTTTAAGTGTAACTTAAAGACTTGGACTTCAACGCAATATCTCAATGGACGACCAAACTATCAACAGTAAGAAAAGATCCAACATTCAACGTGGACCAACATTCAACACAATACCCAAACCTTCGATATGAACCGACCTACCAAACCATCAACAATAAGAACAGTTCTAATATGAACGCTTTTTTGGCATTCTACAGCCATTAATTAATCCAAACGGGATATAAATTAGATTGAGACTGTCCCTTTTGAGACTTTCACGGACGTCAAACCTCTCTAATCGGTTGATAGACCCTCACGAGGGTATGTGATGTCAGCGGAACTATGCCATTAGAGCACCCGCCCGGACAGAATCCGAGTGTCAAAACAAAGAGAGAGAATCTGACGAATACAAGAGCTGTAGAGGGACAACTCGCACTAATGTACACCTCTTTGCATCAAAGCAAAATTTTGAGTTCGAACTAGTGTTCATATTATGTAGTTCCTACTGTTACACCGCAACCATCATCTCCATTAATGCGATTCGCAAATTAACCACCTTCTACTTCCTTTCGATGGAGAAAGGACAACACAACCTATCTTTCGATAACTTCCATTCGTAATTTCACGAGAAACGATTTCCAAAATTTCAGTAAAACTACAATTTAACTTTTAATTTGTCCGATGTCAAATAACACAACTGTCTCTATAGATATTACCTCTATCGTTGTTGACGGTCAACTGAACCCAACTGAACCGCAATGCAACGTCATGCGCGAGGTTGTCGACCTTAGGTCGTTGAAATGTTATTGTGACGTCAATGTGACGTCAACCGGAAGTTATAAAAATGTCATTAAGTCTGTATTGTTATTATTCAGTAATTATGTCATTTTATAATGTATATGGTAATTAAAAGTAAATAGAAAGAATAAATAATGTTCTATTCTAGAGAAAGGGAGCGATATACAGGGTGTTTCAATAGCGCGGTGTCGGTCGGTATCTCGATACCTCTTGAAGAAAAAAAAACTTTTAAAATGAAAGTGCTTTCATTCTTAAAGAGGGCGATAGCTTAAAATTGCGTTTGTTTATACAGGGTGTTTTGTTTATAGAACCTTTAAAATGCAAAAATGCATATGACAGGAATGTCAGTGGTTCTTTAGTTGCAATTAGTGTACAATGCAATTTCAGTTTATATTAATAAAACTTCTTTAGCACATTCTACACGTTTATATTCAAAAACATATATGTAAGTAGCTAAATAAGCAACCAGCAATGTTTTAATAACACTTAGGATAAAGTTTGATGGTTCGGTAAAGTAATTGACATAACCACTGACATTCCTGTCATATAAAAAGTTCACAATAGTAAAATGGATACATTTAGTTTTAACTCCCACCACCCTCTCCTATAAACAGGCTTTCGTAGTTCAAGTTGTTAGCGTGTATACATATATATTATATGCAATTGTATATTGCAATTTTATTGTAAGAGCGACAAACTACGGTTACACTCAGCTGGTAGTAAGCTGGCCCAAGGTGTCTGCTCCTTGGAATAACCACCATTATTTTTTTATTTCTCAAATAGTCAAACAATTAATTTCTGCTAATAAGTCTGTCACCCAAATATTCTTATCGATATCACAATGTGTTGTGAACCACCTGAGGTGGTGCTCCATTTCGGCCTCTTTCCAATTCATCATCATGTAACTAGTTTATAAACACTTCTAAAATTTAAGTGCGATATAATTCCGTGTTGGTATTTTCAAGAAAAAAAAAATAGTATCTCTTCTGTATAAGACGTATAGAGATTGCTACCGAGATCCCAATTTCTAGTGGATGTAACAAAGAATCAACAAAATTATGATAGTTTTCTTATAATCCTGTAAATTTACTATTAATATAGCCTGATTGATAGAACCTGGCGTTATCTGTGAATGATGAATGTTAGATCTAAAATATCACTATTACGAAGTTTTTTTGTTATAGCATTTACAATATTGAATTCCTTAGTAGATTTTTCTTTACAGCAAACTTTAGCAAACTTTTATATGGTATAACAAAATCGAAATAATTTTCATGAAATTGTTGGATCACATATTTATTCATTTCAGTAATGCATATTGAAATGAAAAGATTAATGATCCATTTTTATCATGAACCACCACTGCGATAATACACTCATAGAATAAAAGCGTCATGCTCAATCTTAAAGTCGTAAAAACAAGAAAAATTAAGTTCACTTGATTTAATTTAAATTCATAAAAATGTGCCACTGATAAACAATAGTTTTAAAAAGAACAGATTGGAAATGAAAACGAAGGAGATAATAATAAATAAAATGAATAACATAACACATACAATAAATAACAAATAACGGATCGCAGAGAATGTTGACAGTGGCCACTCTGAACATGTCAAACTTCTAATAATCCATAGCGGGCAATAAACGAGCGTCAAGCTTTTAAAATCACGCGATATATAATAAGCATATATAATAAATAGTCACTTCATCCATCACCTTTGTCAGTGCACAGTGGGACAATGCGGGCAACTGCATTTATACACAATTTATTGCGGTTTTTTTGGAAACATGCACTTTCCGAGAAATTGCATTTGAAGGATAATAAATTTCAATTTTTGTCATTGGTATAAACCATTTTTACGGGATTTTGGCTACTATACATAATAGAAGGGTTTTATTACGAAAAAGTTTTAATAAATGAAAAAAAAAACGTGGGTTATAAATGGTTTAGACATTTAATACGACTACATGATTTATAAAATTCGTTTATAATGTTTAGTATAATTAAAAATAAATCTCATCCTCAATGAAGCCAGGAATAATAAATTGACTAAATATAATCAATTTCACAATTAACCTTTTTATCATATTTTACAATACCTATCAGTAATTTTTTTGTCGAAAGTATTGCTTTATTGATTTTAGTGACACAGGAGGCTTCTCTACAGGAAATTAATTGATGAAACCTTTAAAGCTGCTTGACTGAGTATATACACGGGATACAACATGCTTTTGTATTTAAATATAATTTACCTGGTCTCCTCTGGATATGTAGTTAAGAGCGTTCTTCTACATGACTGATTGTATACATTTGTAAGGTGTCTAATTTTTAAAATTAGTAATCGGAAATGAATAAAAATGTATTGTAAATTATCTGCAATTATCACGATCTACACTCAGATGTGAATAATATACGAATAGCTTCTTGTTGCACCATGACGCTATGTTTCAATAGCCATGTTCTGAACATTTACTCAGGCTTGAATATTATTGCATAATTTGGTCTTTCGGAATTAGATTTGTTACGTATGCTTGGACCAATTTAGCACAAAGTCTTTAGAAACTATGGGAAAGATTCATAATCTTACTTTCTTATTTACATTACTTCTTAATATCACAGATGTAATAATATCGTTGTGATAACTTGCAATCTCCGGTTGTCGACAGGGAATTCAATGATAAACATTTCATATTGCTTGATATATGTCTTCGCATGTAGGTAACTGAAAAATAACAACTTTTTTGTATTTTGTCAAATAAGGGGCGGGGACGGAAAGAAACTTTTTGAAGGAACGCTTATAACTCCGGTTCTGTTGGACCGAATTTTGCAAACTTAGTCTCGTTGAAAACAGCATTAATCCTCCAATCTAATGCTGCGAAATTGGAACCAATCTAATAAGTGACGTGCATGCTTTCGGGAATTTTATTTTTTCTCGAAAATATTAAATGGAAACATACATTTTTGACAAAAAATTAAAAAAGTAGGCTAAATTACCAACAAATCAGCGAAAATCGGGTGTCGCTATGTTTTACCAATCCGAAGATATCTTCAGAAACGTGTGGGTGGTAAAAATTTCTTTTATAAATTTAAATTATTCTGCTTCCCGTGAACGGAATTTAGCAAATTTGGTCTTATTAGAAAGGATTTTTATTGTTCTATGTTTATTGATTCAACCTGTTTAATTTTATTTTGTCCGTCACCGCTAGAGGGCGATAAAGAAATTTAAATACCTAAATTTTATGATTTTTTGAAAGAACAGTGCGTGGAATGCTTGGCGGCCAAAACAATAGACTATCATGGATTTTCCTTAACCTGCTACTACTGATTCAATTTGTTTAATATTGTTTAAAGAGAACGGAATAAAAGTCATGTCGCTAGTAATTCGCAACAATATGCTTTTCAATATGATCAGTGTGCTGGGCATTTCTCCGTAAATGTTGGCAATTTACTGGACCCTGATAGGTGGATGTAACACTTCAGTCTATTTACATGGCCACGCAGGACCCCAAATTTGACTTGTTTAAATTTTTATTTGTGGGCGAAAAAAATATTTAATTTTTGTAACGTGATTTACTGCTCGTAATAACTTGGTTGTGAAAATAGGATATATTGTTCAAAGTATTTCTAAGACAGAAATAGAGACTGTAGTTCTATCCACTCGTTGTAGAGTGAAAGTTTGAATCGAAAATAATAAGAGACAACTTCAAGATTTAGGCCGCTACTAATATTAACTTTATTATGCTGTTTCCTTTTTTGTTGTCTTTCTGCATTATTTATTTGAATTATGCCGTTGTGCTTTTCACTAAAATCTTAAGCTTTCAATTCATTATTTTATAGTATGAGCGTAAATATAACCTTCCACGCACTGTTCTTTTCAAAAATCATAAAATTTACATATTTAAATTTCTTTAACGCCCTCTAGCGGTAATGGGCAAAACAATATTAAACAGTTTGAAACACAAAACATAGTCCAATGAAAATTCTTTCTAATAAGATCAAATTTGCTAAATTCCGTTCACGCAAAGCAGAATAATTTAAATTTGTGCCCTCTCCTTATTTGACAAAATACAAAACAGTTGTCATACGTAAAATATGCAAAATTTTCAGTAGATTCCAATTTTCATATATATGATAGACCTTAAGTTGGTAAATTTTGCGTAAAAAAAGAAGTAAAATGTTTGGTGATCAGTTACGCCCTCTAGCGGTCATCCTACGCTTTTCTAAATAATTTCCAAATGTTTTTCGGGGACACTTTAATCAATAATATTTTTTAGTTGGACCAAATACATATATATAGCTTTCTTGGTAACTGTTTTCAACCGTTCCTGAGATATGGTCGAGCGACATTCTTAGTTGGACACCCAGGTTCACATATATGTTAGAAACCTTCTCATATATTATTTCTGGTAACGCATGTTTTCATTTGAAGGTCTTTGAAAAAACATGTAGGTACAACGTTTGAAAATACCAAAGAAGGAAAGTTATAATAATCAACCAATCTGGCAAAGATCTGCTATATTCCAGAAATATTTAATTTCGCCGAAAAACATTGTATGGAGTCATTACCAGAATTCAGAAGAGAACGTTAAAATAGATACAAAAACAGATAAAATCTGATAACAAATGTAGGACAACATGGAAAATAATTTTGTAATGTATCAGAGTTCACTCACAGTTCATTACGCAAAGTACGTCGTCATGTTAGAAACCTTCTCACTATTTTATATATTCTGTGTGGTCATCTTCACTGTATTTGGACGTCGATGTGTTATAATACATTAACACCAAATTCAGATAAATTTATAAGATCGCGCTGTTTGTTTTTACTTTTTTGTGTGAAGATATGATTAATGACTGGTTTATTTTTAATGGCATTTCCTGGAATATACAAAGATCGTTAATTTCCACGTATATCGACTGTCATAAAGAAAGAATGACAACTGTTTGAAGTTTACTTGAGTATTTGTTTATATCCGGCTTCAACTTTTTTAATATCTCCTGTTGTAGCTTATATACTGGCATAACTAATACAAAAGTATAACGATCTACCCTGTTTACAAGTTACAAGCTACAAGCAAAATAGTACGTCAAATATTCGAAATTTATTATTCTAAGGTTGGTTATTTCGCGAAAAATTTATAAACAATTGTCTATCACGAGCCCGGACAAGATTTATCAATCAATCTTTCGCGTTCCTGATTCTCCAATATTTCCCACCTATCCTTTTATTTTTAGCGATCCTGTGCTAAGAATAGATTTTCTATGTATGTGGAAATCGGCCGTAAATAACTTCGTTCTGTTACTTGGAAATTTCTATATGTTCGCGGACAATTCGGAAAATAATTCCGCTTTATCTAACAATGACGTAAAAATGTTTAATTGAAATTGTTAGCTATGTAGGAATGGTGGATTCTAAGAAGAGCATACGTTGTACGTTTTTGCAGCGCTATTCTCGAATTAATGTTTTCTTTCTTCTATTGTCCACGTCAAATTAGATTTTGATTTTATTGGTTTCTCAGGATTTTTACGAGTAATTCTTTTTCATGAGGCGGTGTTATTATTTTAATTCATTTTGTCATTTGCGGATATGGATACTTTAGAATTACTCCTGTAGCAATAAGTAGTGGATAATGATTGATTAGTCGAAAACAATTTTAGCTTTTGCCTCGGATATACTTTATAATAAACAATATTAACCTAAATTCCCCTGATAATTATATATAGTTTCCATATAGTTTCCATATAGACATTGTCTTGATGCTGCTATTGATAAACTGCTATGTGATTTCTTAATGTTATAGCAATTTAATGGTTGTGATTTGGTGTAAGGTGGTCCTTTAGATTAATAGGAAATAAGCTTGCAGACGTAGTTTTTTTTAATTTATTTACAAAATCTTTGAAACTGGCACACTTTTGTTGCGGACTTCAAGAATTCACAGTTTAAAAGAAGTTTTAGTTATATCTGTATACATCTTTTCAACAGTCTTCCGATTGATATCAAGTGATCATCCAGTACCTTGCAATATTATCCACAGGATTGGTGACAAAACAAAAATTTTTGAACAATTTTTATCAACAATATCAGACTGAATTGCTTGCAACATATAGAACGAAGAAGTAAGAAAGCGATTTTTCTTTCATCTTTCTGATCTTCTGTATTGTTCTTACTGAAAATAAGTACATCTTGTCCTACTGCTAGGTGTCCCCTTCACGAAAACATTGGCCATCACTGTCCGATTTATTGTTATGGTTATCTCCTGTTTTATAACCTCACGTAGATTAATTTTGATCCTATAATAGGTATATTTAATATTATTTAATTATGACTACTGTGTCGGCTTTCCGGTTTCTTTATATATCAACCCCCTCTCTACCACCTCAGATTGAGACCTGTAGTGACTTCGTAGGATCACCGGGTAAAAATACCTGAGCAGTCCGTAACTTCTTGTTACAATGGGATTGAAATGTAAGCATCCGATCAAACGTGATTCTAAAACACTCCCAAAAACGTCAAAATCATAAATTCCATATGAAGCTCTATTTCTTCGAGTAAATGGTACTGGGGAGGAGAGTTTGTCATCGATTCCTCACGTTCCCTACAAGAACTTTGCATTGTTTTGGGGAACGTATTTTGAAAATTACAGATTGCAACTAGTTAATCATCACATGTATGGCCGCGTCGAACTGAATTGGCTCTTGTAGAAGGGTCAAATTTGCCACTCGTAATGAGTCTCTCTATGAATTTCTTCAAGGTATTTTGCAGAAATAGTTTTTGTTTTTCAACTGCACGGGCAGGACAATCCCGAAAAGCAAGATCGGCCAAAAGATAGACCTATTGTGCAAGAAATATTGCAAATAGGAATTTGATATGAATGTACATTAATCTTTCATATTCGTGGAATGTAAGCTGGTTACAAGCTAGCCTTTAGAAGTGTGCATAAACGTATGTACAGTGCTGTGTACTAACGTGGGTTGTCAATACTTATGGTCAAGGCTGTAGTTTTTGAGCTAAAACTGTAACGTTTTTGTACCATTTAAATTACTAATAAATCTTAAGAACGTCCTTCAGTTTTTTGGAAGGAACTATTGAGTGTAATATTGTTTAATGTTCCTTGTTGGAAAGTGACTGATAATATTTCACAGCGCTATCTATTCGTAAATAGGCAATATACTGTAATGATAGCATAGTTTGTAAAGTTGCTCAGCCGATGGAGAGTGACGCTAAATTCTGTTCGTATACGACAATGATTAATTTTTTTCGAAAATTCGATACAAGATTTTTTAAAAATTAGAAAAATTATTGACAAAAGGAAATTACTGTCGTAATTATGATTATGTTGCCAAAGTACTGACGTAAATATATGACGATTTTTTTAGGACTTTTTCTGCCTTTTACTAAATTAATACGTCAGCAATTCGGCAATAATGTGACAGTTGTTACTGTTATTTGCTTTTATCACTTATTTTTTCGATTTAAATAAAAATTGCATCAAAATTATAAAAAAATGTACCATTGCCGTATATAGAACGAATTTCCCGCCATCCCTCACTGGCCAGGGAATCTTAAATCGATTTGTGAAGATTCCTTCATTATAAAATATTAGTTATTAGATACTCGCTATATTCTGTCGTTCAAATTTAACGTAACATTGCATTTTGTAAATGACGGTAAATAATTAAATCATGTGGTTTTATATTTTCGTGTGCTAATTTTTATTATCGTTTTAAAATAAAATGTTCGTTATAAAAATATTAACATCAGGTTAAGTACACAGCATAGATATTGGAGCAACTATTAAAACATTTATTTTATTACAATTGCGCGTGAGGACTTTAAAGTATTCTTTTAATGTTTGCGGAAACTTCCACGGGTGTCATTTAAAATAATTTTTCGTACAGAAATAGATTGGTCTCTTAAAAATAGGGCCAGACGAACATACTTAAATAAGTCACACGGAAAGGTTGAATTTTATAACTATTTAACGGTAGTTTGTCTAAAAATTTTTATATTCCTGGCGTCCAGAAAATATCGTTCGGCATGGCGAAATTTTATTAGGGATCCGTTCATACTTAAATTTTATGTAAATCAACGGCAAAGTTCTGGAAAATAAAATTGTAATTCGTTGTGCAATTTAACGATAATCTAGATCGGGCGTAAGGCACGAGTTTTCATCAACATATTTTGTAACCAAACTAATAGCTCGGGCGTGTTGTGCAAAAAAAACGGCTTGTTAATACGTTTCAATTTTCAATTTGCTTGGGGCTACGCTGGGCATGGAATGTTAATATTAATAACGTGACGGTGAAAACAGCAGAAAAAAAAGAACGCGATAATTGACGTTCGCTGGTAAATATTATGTGCCAGTGACAAAAAATTAGTAGAAGAATAACAACTTTACAATTTAATTATTGTTAAACTTCAAGAAATTAAATACAAAATAAAAAAATAATAAAAATTTGTGTACCATAGTAAAGACAAATGTAGTACTATGGACATACATATTATGCAAAATTAATCAATCAAAAATCTTTGCGCACATCATCAGCCATATTTGTTTGTGTAGTTTTTCGTATATCACCAAAAATTCGAGTCGAATTTAAAAATATTTAGGTCTCTAAGTTTGATTTCATTTGTCAGCAAGACGACGTTATTTTCTATTCTTCCAGATGCATAAAGGCTTGCTTTTATTGAAGGAGATCATGGATCTGAACTTTATGGAAAACTTTTGCAATTATATGCCATCTACACGGATAAGATCGTATGAGCCGTGTCTGAGAAGTATTTCTAGAGGTTAAAAGAACTTTGATCTTTACAGTTGTTCATGTCAAAAGTTAAACATTTTACAATTTAATAAATAATCCGATAAAGGTTCGCACCTAACTTTAGTCGTAAATTACGCCTAGAATTTATCGGAGAAAACTTTGAAAGGTATAACACAATTTCGATCATCAATCACAAGATGCTGTTACACGTAAGCTGTTCGATAGCGGGCGTGGGTGAACAGCGCGAAAGTGTTTTTAATAAAATTATGAAAATACACGTTTTGTTTTTCTTGTTACTGGCAGCACACGTCCAGAAACCGACATGCTGTTTACAAAAGACGAACTAAGGTAGTTCTGTGTATATAATACAGTAGAAGTCTCAATCGCGAACGTGGCGCTATTTATATTTTAAAATTAATAATATATACATATATATACATATAAGCGAAAATTATATTGCTAAAAAAATATTTAGATAGGTGAGGAAAGTATTATAATTTACGATACGGCAATGTATTGTTATACGTACTTATCGAACATAATAAAGTAATTTAAAATGTTATTATGTAAAGATGAATAACAAATGTCTAAAATTAAAGTACACTAAAATCCAAAGCATTGGCCAAAAGTCACGGTTCTATGTGTGAAGTAGACGGTTCTCACCGCAACTGCCAAAATCACAAATAATAAATATTCTTTTACTGGGTCATTTTTTTTGTAAATACTCTCAACCTACTTTATCAGCAAGTCAAAACGTCTGTTTATATATATCATCGCTTGCTAGTTATGATATGATTAAAGCAAAAATGAGTGCCAGAGACACCTTAATGAAATAAATCTGTCAAGGTAAAATATTTTCAATTTGTTTCCAGTTGGAGAGATTATGGGATTAATAAGTTGGAAATGTGTGTAATACAATAGAGTTTGTGTTATACCTTGTTTTTTGTCAACATTATATTCTTACGGTGTTCGGGGTGTAGCCTATGACTGGATGAAGTCCTATTTAAGTATTAGATGTCCGTATGTTAGCGTAACTTTTAAGCAGAATGGTCATTTATCACATTTTGAATCGGCCCGTCGGGAGGTCAATCTAGGTGTCCCGCAGGGCTCTGTTTTGGGTCCGGTGTTGTTTTTGCTTTATTCTAATGATTTAAGTAACAATTTTCTGGATGCTTCTCTGGTCATGTATACAGATGATAACACGATTCTTATTTCTGATGTGAATGAGAATGATTTGCTTTCAAAATGTCAATTGGCACTGAATTCGATGAACGATTGGTGTAGCGAAAACCTATTGCATTTGAACGCAGGTAAAACTCAAGTAGTCCGATTTCACAATAGGTAGAAGAACTGTACTGGTGTGGAACTGATATTGACAGTTGTCAGTTTCTGGGTTTGACGATAGATAAACGTTTGAATTGGAAGAGTTATTGTGGTATATTGGTCACTAAACTACATTCTATTTGTTATTTGTTTAGAAATTTAAAACGTGTAATGACCTCAAGTCAATTAATTGCAATTTATCATGCCTTAGTTGGCTCTAGATTGGCCTACAGTATTTGTTTATAGGGTTTGTTCACTGGGACTGATCGGGTTTTTATTGCACAGAAACGGATAATTAGGGTTATTGCTGGTGTAGCAGCCTTTTCACACTGTCGGGATTTGTTTAGAAAATTTCGTATCTTGACTCTGGCCGGTCTTTTCGTCTATCAGCTGCCGATATATATTTACACCAATAAGTGTCACTTTCATTTAGTTGAGGATATTCATAGTGTTGCACCTAGGCAAAAGAGTAAATTTTATGTACCTTAGGGAAGATGTGACACCCTACGTAATTTTCCGAATTATGTGGGTTTAAAAATTTTTAACGAACTTCCAGAAGAAATTCGGACCTGTAAAACTTTAAATAATTTTAAAGTAAAATTAAAAAAATATCTGGTTGATCGCGCCCTGTATGCTGTCGATGAACTAGTGGCGGTCTGATTTTGCGTCTCGTTTGTCTAGTTTTATTTTAATTTAATACTTTATTTCAAATGATCTCTGATGACAAGTGTATTTTTATACGATTATTTTAATTTGTTGTAATGTACTTTTGCATCTGTGTTATATTTACTGCTGTAATTATGTTTTGTATCGATATGTGTACTTGACTATGTTGATACTATTTGTACTTTGATCGGAACAACAAATAAATTTACATTTACATTTAATAAGACGGACAAAATTTAAAATCGCCCGCCAAAATATAGGCTTATGATTGGTTAGTTGCCCGTCATTTCTACACTGCTCAAATTTGCCAATTTTAGTGCCGCTATATTGCAAACACAGTAAAGTATTTTCCAATTTTTATTTGTGTCCCTACGGTATTCAAGCAATAAAATTAGTTTTTTTAAGAAACTATTTGCTTGTGATAATAGATTCACAGGAAATCATGTATAAGAAAATTATTGGTGGTTGTCCTAGAAAAAAAGGACACAGATAGCCGATATAGAAATGTGACGCGCGTCTTACAGGTCCCTGCGGCAACATCGATTACTATTTCGGCGTCAGATAAGTATCAGCGTCACGTGTGAATTTCCACATGAGTTGCTATGCATGTCTTCTTATGCGATTGGGAATGACGCAGCGTCCCGATAACTTTTGCAGCAAGTGTGCACCGAGCTTTAGGGAACAAAAAGTGTTGATTAAAACGATAAAATGGATACAGATGTTTTGAGAGATGATTCAATAATATTTTACAAAAATTGCCTGAGAATAGTGTCATTGTAATGGATAATGCATCGTACTATAGCAGGAATAAAGAAACAATACCATAAACATATTGTATATACTATTATTGTATTTCATTACTTAAATATTAATAAACATAACATAAAGGCATAAATTACTACCATTACGTTTTTTTATAAATGTGATCTGTTCATGAAGTTTACTAAATATATATTTAAATAGCAAGTTTATATATACTCGCATTTCATGGTTTCTATCATTTAAATTTACCGCCAACATTTTCAGTTATTAAATTTACCTAATGTGATGCGGGCTGAAGCGTTTTGTCCCTCTTATTAAAAAACAGAGTATAGTAATTCGAATACAAAAACATGTTTTCGTTAGTATTCGTTAACTAGCTTTAGAATTATATTCTGAACTTTTGGAGTAAAATGTTTATTAGGTTTAAGTATCGCGTTAAATATTCATTACATCAATTAATATTTAGTTAATTTGTGGCTGAGAATCATAAGCAGAAAAGATTTGTGCGTAAAAATGGTATGATTTTTAACGAATTCAAAGTGGGGCCAAAGTTTAGTCAGCTACTAAAGTTGAAGTTTGAGAATTACAAATAAATAACCATATACAATAATCTTCACTTTCGCTGGAAACTAAAAACTGAAAATCGACGTTTACAAGTCTATATAAACTCTCTGCATAATTGTCTCGTAACAAGCTTCCTGTTGTGGTTAAATAATTGTTTAACACAATAAGAAGTGGGTGATAGTTGCCCTGGCTTCTTAAGCTGTATTGCTTATCTGACTACCGCTGCAGCTATAACCGCTATCTTCTATGTAAACTTGAGCTGCAACTTGGCTTTGCAAACTTATTCTCTAGAATAGTAAGGGGCAAGATATGTCCCAATCAAAAATAATAATATGTAATAATAATTTATTTATTTCTTAATGCATTACAAAAGTTTATTATAAATGTGCCACGCAACTTTCGTCTTATTGGTTGCTGAATAAAGAAAGGTATCATTAGCATTACGCACTCTGGTCGGTAACGTGTCCTGGTATATTCGCCCACACTGAAATGCATTCTATAAACAAGCTAAGTACTAACTGAGTTTCTTTAGGCATAACATCTTACCTTCGAGATTGGCAATATCCGGTGTGATCCAAACAGCATCTTGTTTAAAAGACGCATGTCGAAGAAACAAAAAAAAAGTAAACACACACATTTTTGGAAAAATATTTGTGAAAGGAGTGATTAACAGCGCGGCATTATAAAAGGCGTTATGATGCTGTCACAAAGCCAATTTACACACACAAAACTACATTGCGAGAGTTGCATGATAGCCAGACAAGTAATACAGCTTACGGGGTCACTGCAACTAAGCGCCACATTAAAAGGAATTATTTATTGTGGTCGGCTATATATTAAATGCAGACAGCGTGGGTAAAACGATCTTATTAAATTGAAAGCATCATTCAAAATTTTATTTTCACCTTCCTTCGACGTGATCACGAAAAACTCTGAGTTGATAAATAATTCAGGAAGGTTAAAAGGTTCGACAAGACTCAATAAAACTAGTAACTCTAGGCGACTACGAAAAATTAATTTCGTATACTTCAGCTACAAATTACACGAAAATGTGTACTTCTAAAATCGAGAAATATTGTAAAATTAAAATAAACGCAATATTATCATACGAGATAATTACATTTACATGTTGGTAAATACCGTATAAAATTTTAAATTATAATCAACGCGCTATGATCGGGACTTTACAATGTAAGTAGTCTGAATCGAGTTGTCAAGGCAACTCAATTTCTGTATGTAAGCGCTCGCAATTTGCCTATAATTTGATTAAAGTTACTTGGACTCATGTAAATCTACAATTTCAAAAGATATTAAAATAGTTAAAAATTGGTGGCGTTGTCCTAGATGACAAAAAATGCTAATATCATCATTAAACATTGGTATTCGAAGAAGATAGTAACATTTAATAAAATTGGTGCGCAATATGTGCCAAGGAGTGGGGAAACCCGAAAAGAATTCAAGCATACCAAGGAACATGATGGAAATCTGTCGACTTTGTAGAAGCAATAAAAACATTACGAAAGTTTAGATACAGGAATTGAGACATGGATTTCGGCTGCTTAACTCAAGCTATTTTTAGGTTTTTTTTTCCATTACAATTATGTTGTCCTTTTCAAGCATATAAAGCCTACTTCTCGCTATAATCATGACTATTTAATTAAAATACCTAATGTACTAGATGTTGAAATACATATGTATATGAGATATATGAATATGACGAAACTAATAGTTTTGAACGTAGGTTTTCACGACCCTCGTGTGATGAAATCTCCTGGGCGTTGTTGCGTTTTTAGCTTAGTTTTCGCTTGACATTTCGCTGCTTATACTATCACCTTCTTCAGAAGGTTTCTCAAGACTGATGTTATTGTCTTTTGCTCCTTGTTATACAGGACAAAATTTTAAGGTTTTCCCCTTGTTAATAATGTGATTCCTGAGTTTATGTAGAGCAAAGAACGTACATACACTAATGGGATGGGATCCACAATTAAGGAGTTATAACAAGTTTTTAGAGACGCTTTCTAGCGAATGGTGTGCCAGGCATGTGTGCCCAGGAAACTGATCTATCACTAAGCAGTAGGCGAGTGGTTGCCGTATCAACAAGCAGGTTGTTTATTTTGTAGTCGTTGTTTACTGTTTTTATCTGTTGTGTAAATTGCGATGCCTTACAAGTTTTCTTCTGAGGAATATGCCGATATGGTGTTTATTTTGGGCGCTAGTGATGGCAATGCGAAAGCTGCTGTCGCCGAATACTACCGTCGGTATCCTAATCGTAGGACTCCAAGTTCCAAGACATTTAGTGGAACATATTGAACATTGCGAGAAACTGGCATGCTTCCCAGTGTTCATACTCTGTCCGAAAGAAATCGTGACGTTCAAGAAGAGGAAAACATCCTTAATGCAGTAGAGCGCAGTCCGCATTCTATATAGTACAAGACGCCTAGCTACCCAAGTTAACGTTTCACATTCCAAGGTATGGAGAATTTTTCGTGAAAACGGATTGTATCCTTATTTAACACTGTAACTGGTTAACTGAAAATCAGCAGCGCTAATCGCTTCATAATGTTCACTGATGAAGCACACTTTACAAGAGATGGAATAAACAACAGTCATAACATGCATGTCTGGGCGGATGAAAATCCCCATGCCACAGTAGAATCTAATTTTCAACGCAGATTCAGTGTTAATGTCTGGTGTGGTGTTGTGTATTACCAGTTGATAGGACTGTTCATTCTCCCTGAAAAATTAACTGATGCGATGTACAGCAGCTTCTTGAAGGTGTTCCTCTAGAAACAAGACGCCAAATGTACGTCCATTCGGTATCTCTTCAATGTTCCTTAATTCTGCACTGGATGTTCCTTTCTGTCTGTCAGCTGTAATTTTTCCAGCAATGCCATTCAATTTCATATATGCCTTTGGTATGTAATTTAGGCAGCTGGTCTTTATTTGGTATGAGTTACTGCTCTATCTCTTCCATAGTATTGAAGTGTGTGGTAATATTCTTATTATTTAATATTTTATTTAGTCTGTCTCTAGTATAGATATGCATATGTTTTTGGGTGTCTGTGGTCTTTGATGTATGTCTTTAGTTTCCTAGCCGTTCTTTGTAGAAATCATGAATCTCAGATGGTCTATGTTTATTATCGCTGATTTTCTCTGTTATTCTTAGCAATGTGTATAAGAAATCCCTTTTGTTGCGGGTAATGATGGAACTTAACACGTAGATATTGATCAGTGTGAGTTTTGTTACAATATAAAGTGTGGTTTATGTCGTTATTATTGTCACGTTTTACTAATACTTGTATGTCAGCCAATGTTGTAAGTCCATGCGGCTATATAACAAAGATGTTCTCCACATATTTGTACCAATATTTCAGTTTTAGTTTGCTAGATTCAATCGCTTTTTGTTAGAAAACTACCACAGATGCTACCCTACTTCCGTTCGATAAGAAGTATATTGAGACAAAATCTTGAAAGCTCCATCAAATCTTTCTTGTAATTCTTCTGGTATCTATTGTTTGACGATTTCCAATTTTTTGTCCACTGGTATGTTCATGCAGTTTCGATTTATTAAGACTTTAATTAATTGAATATTTAGCAAATCAAATAAAATCTTTGAAGGGAATATTCAGCAAAGTTTATAGGAAAAGATAGATATGAATAGATAACAAGTATATAGTATATAGTCAGTAGTTCTTCAGAACTAAACGATACACAGTAAGAGTATAAAATATGTCTACGTACAGTATTTTGCAATTATGTAACAATACTAGTTTGTCCCAATAATATTACCAATTCTATAATTATAAAAGCGGCCAAAATGAAATGGCGTTTAATCAAGTTTTTTCTAATCGATGGCGTTTCCATCGGCCAACAGAATGCTTGCCACACCATTATAGAGTGAGTCCATTAAAACAATGTCAATTCAAGAAGCTTAACAACCCTAATCGATCTCCAGCTTTAGAAAATCTGAGCTGCATAACAGAAACAAGAAGTGACGTCAGTAATTTTAACACTCAATACTGTGAGCATCAAGAAAATAAACAGTAGTAAAAGAAGACACTACTGCCCCAGCACTAGAGTCCGCAAGTGTCTGAGAGTGTATTCACTGTTCCCTAGTATTTTATAGCTTTATCTTTTTTCTGGTATATTAACATTCCTCATTTCCTTTTTTGCAAAAATTATACCCGTTAGACCAATTAATTTCTGTCAAAGAAAAGTTTATTACTTTGAATTCTTTATTACTTCTTAGGCGTTTTATATGGAGCGTTTGAATAGAACGCAGACGTCCATCTTATTCAAATTTATGGGCGACTATTACGGAATTATGCTGGATTTTCTTTAAATGTCCTTCGTTATTGATTTTCCTATAAATCCTCTTAAAGATCAGGGATCTTCCGTACCTCTACTAATTCCACATTATTCGCTCAATTAACTGTGATTTACAATACATTACCCTTTTAAGTCTGTCAAGATTTAAGGTAAATGGGAACTTAGAAACGTTAATAAATTGAAGAAATATAATGCTCCACTTGAATAATTTATCGATTCCACATGAAAATCCTCAAGAGGATAACAATAGTTGATAAATAATCGTAAGTGCTAAAGAAACATTTTTAAGATGTTAGTATCCTGCTTTAAAAAAGAACAAGAATGGAACGTATAATTACTGTCTAAAATAACTTAAAAATACTATCTATTCTAATGAGCATAGAAATCAATATCGCAGCTAATTTTGTTTGAGGCAGGTGGATATTTTCGAAACACATTTATTACATTATTACAAATAAACCATAGCATCCGCCCTCTAAAACGAAGATTGCTAAGGTTTTGCCGATGTATAAAATAAAACAAAAGCCCACGTCATATTTCCGCATAAAAAAACAAACAAGAGAACGTCGTAAAATTCGATTCATTCAGCCTATTTTCGTTTGATTTTCAATAAACTCAAAACTAGATATTAGTGATATTATTATAACTTCCCTATTTACAACATTCTCATTGAAAACTTTGTATTATAATACGGCTTCCGACGACCTCACGATTGCGATTATTTTAAACATTTTACTCAGATACGAAGCAATCTTTGAATAAAAGTATAAAAAGTTTAAGCGAAACGCCTACGGAATTTTCTTTTGATACATTTATTTCGATTTCTTTGCACGAGTAGAACATGGTGCGGATGCTGTGGGTATTGTATTGTCTACCTCAGGAAACATTTTCAATGAAAAGTAGGTTAGAAGATTTGTATTGAATTAGGTTGAAATACGACGCATTAGAAATGCTTTATGCATAGTTTCTGTAGTAGAAAAGGCGAAGTTACGACAACCGATCTTCGCAGGAAACTATGCAGTTTGACAGCGAACATGGTGAACAATGTAACAAAAAGCTTGAGCAAACAAATTAAAGAAACTGTAGATACGACGAAGTGTCGTATAAATTCAGCATATCAACATTTATATTAATTATATAAGTAGTAAGAAAAGAAAAGGAGAATTTGTAAGTGTGGGATATTTCAGTTTATTAAAGGCCTTCGTAAACACGAGCCTATTGACCTATTCAACCTACTATTGATTTATGAAATTTATGTCGATTTAGTTTTCCACAGTAATTTGTATGCGCACAGAGAAATGAAATCATTTGTAAGAATAAGCATGTTGAGCTGCATAAATCAATAACTCAGTTATAGAAACTAGCAGAGAGACTCCAGAAATTCTCGTTCGCAAATCGAGGCTAGGATCCTCGCACTGGTTTTGTATCCTTGTAATGAACGGCACGGGAATTGGCATTTGGAGAGATGGAGAACCCGATGGTGAAGCCATCAGCTTGGGGATCTCCCTATCCATCTTCCAGGCTGAAATTACTGCCATCCTGGCCTGCGATGAGAGGATTTCAAAGTGATCAACAGAAATTTTATCTGTGAGCCAGGCTGCACTTAGAGCACTGCAGGCTGTCAGGTTTGATTACGAGGCGGTACTTGGCTGCCATAAAGCCCGAAGGACATATACAAGAAAAACTTTAAAAGGTAGTTCTCTCTCGTCGATTCATATGAGTTAAAAAAAGCACGTTGCAATTTACAAGTCCATCTTTGAAAGTCGAAACTGTACAAGTAAAACTGGTACATGCAGTATTTTTCTTGACAAGTATGAAAAAGCTACAAGTCGCGCTTGCGCAATTCGTCAGAACGCAAATATACAAACTAAAATAAAACCGAATACTTTACATTAAAAACTTGTTTGTGTATACGGACTTGTAAAGAAAACTTTCAACATAACTTTTAAAGTTTTCCTTGTATGTGTCCATCGGGCTTAAGAAGCTCGAACAACTGGCGGAACATCACAGCACAACGCTGAGATGGGTGCCAAGCCACTCTAGAATCAGAGGCAACGAAATAGTTGACAAGATGCAAGACGTGCCCGTGAACGACCATTCATAGGTCCACAACTGATGTGTTGGAGTCTTTATGGTAGCATCAAAGCCTTTATCAGATGCGGCAGATCACTGTACGTCTACCATGTGTGCAGATTCTACGCATTATTTGCAAATATTTTGTATTAGGATTCCCTATCCCTAAATTCAATTGTTTCAAAGATATTTACAATTTTGCTATTGCACTATCTTAAAGAAAAATTAATATTATAAAGCCTTTCGAATCGTAAGATACAAAACTTCTGCAAACGAAAGTAAAGGATCATAGTGATTGAGAACTGTCATAACTTTCAATAAAATTTATACAGGGTGTGCAGAAATTAGCAACGAATTCAGATACCTTGAAACATTAAAAATTATTTTTTTCAAATGGCACATAGTACTTTTTATTGTAGCACTTAATTCAGTCAGAAATTCTAAATCGATTCGCATTAAGGTCTCATATACCTATTTTTACTAGTTTTTGAGTTATTAGAGATTATTGGTTCCAACTACGGAAAGTATAGTAATATCTGTTATGTTTTCTCATAGTTAGCTATGAAAATAAAATATTTCGGTCAGAGTAGTCAAATGAGTGACAGCTTTGGTGCTTTTTATTTACACTAAATCTCACTTGGTTTCAGTTAGCCACACCTCGATGTCATTCCATTTTGTCGTAAATAGTGTAGTAGTGTTGTAGGGTTGCATCAAGAACAACCATTTAATCAAAAATATTATTAATACAAAATCTATCACTTGTCATATACATACAATGAGAGTTACTTTTTTAAAAATGGTTATATTTAGATTTTATGTTCTCAAATGATGTAAATTTATTCATTTAATTCATTTAATCAAACCGTCCCGTGGAAATTTCGATACATTCAATCCAAATAATTATTTTCTAAAAGTTTTTGTCTTCATGAATTTTTATTATCATAAATTCACAAATTTCAACTCATTTAATATTGTCTCCTGGCTGTAATTTTTCTAATAATTGAAATGAGTATGGTCGCATTTTGTGTCGTTTCAAAATTCGAAAAACGAAACTTTCTGTCAGCCCGAGATCAACTGCGAGTGCAGCGATTGAACTTTTTGGAAATATATTAAAATAACGTAATACGTTCGTTTCATTCGCTTCATCATTAATGACAGGCTTGGAATGTGGTCTTTTGATGACTGTAATAGTTCCATGATTTAAAAAATTCGCCACGGTCATAAGTGGTAAATTGTGGATATTTCTCATTAAATGCATGACATGAGGTACTTTCTATTTAACACTGATCATGATCAGTGAACAAAACCGGTACTGTTGTGTATAAATCGTTTGAACAAAACCGGTTTTGTTCACGAATCAGTGTTAAATAGAAAGTACCTATGTTCTTGCTGCTATCCTACTATAAACTGTCACTCATTTGACAACTCTTACCGAAATATTTTATTCTCATAGCTAATTTTAGGCCTATTTCGATCTTACCATCAATAGGAAAGATATTGGAAAAATACGTTGTCAATAAAATAACTTCCTACCTTAACAAATACAATATCCTAGACAGACATAAATACGCTTATCAACAAAACAAAGGTGCTACCATCTTATTGCAGGATTTTTCAGATTTAGTCAACAGTAAACTCAATACTTTCAATCATGTTTTGTGTCTCTTCATCGATTTCTCTAAGGTGTTTGATGTAATAAATCATATATTATTGACTATGCTAGAGTAGTGCGGCATCAGAGGATCAATGCTGAACTGGATAAAGAGTTATCTCAGTAATCGCAGCTTTATGGTTCAACTAGGTCCACATATTGGAGACAAAACCGATACCTCAACCGGAGTTCCCCAAGGCAGCATTCTTGGCCCAATTCTATACTTACTATGTATAAACGACATAGGAAAATGTTTTTTTCCGTCTGCAACTATTTCTTATACGCGAATGACACATTAATTATTTCATGTCACTCTGATTTAAAATTGGCCACAGCTAACCTTCAGAAAGAATTTAATAGATTTTTATTGTGGTCACACGACAGAAAACTCCTATAAACTCCTCAAAAACAAAGCTTCTACACATTAGATCACTTCATTTACAATATACAACTGAGATTAATCTTGTATACCACACGCACCCTTGTCTACACAATAACCTATCAAAAGATCTTGATTACATCTGCGATACATACATAGATATTGTCCATAATTATAAATACCTGGGACTAACAATCGACTGCCACTTTATCTGGAACAGACATATAAACATATTGACATCCAGATTGCGACTGTTTGCCTATCATTTTTACTACTTGTCACAATTTATTCCCTTAGCTACTATGTATACAATCTATTATGCTTTAGTACAAACAACAATCAACTACGGAATAACGACATACGGCAATGCATCTCCGTACCTTATGGCAAGACTAAACTGTGTACAAAGACTTACTTTAAAAAACATGAGTATACATAAACCGCATAATGTAAATTGGTTCCATGAAAGACAAGTCTTATCAGCAACCAACTTATTTAAATATAGGCTAACATTACAGAATTATTATAAACGAAGTTTATTCACAGAAATAGATCATGATTTCAACACCAGAACGGCGACCAGGGGAGATTTGAGAATCCCTGATACCAATAATGGAAGAAGAAGACTGGCTGTTGGGGCTCCTATTCCTAACAGTCTTCCGGATTGTCTAAATCATATAATCTCACTCAATGTATTAAAAAGAGAGCTGAAACAATTCTTTATTAACCACTCATGAGTACTAACATAATTAAATAATTTTATGTGCGACCGTTATTATGTACCGTTATTATCTTCTGCTTACTTTCGCTGATAAACTTCGGTTTAGCGAATTATCTTTCATCTTGGTTTTCTCAACTCCCCTTGCAATGATGCTCGACGATAATGTCGGATGGTTGAAGGCGTCCTCCATGAATATTTATTATTTTCCTTTACCTATTCTTTCTTATTATCTTGCGCGATAGTAATTATGCTTCGTTCATTAGATTAGGATTATGTTCTTTTCATTACGGGACTTCATAGTTTTATTTGGACAACCCGTCGGTATGCTAGAATTCTAGCTTATTTTGTATTTATGAATTGCTATATTATTGTCCTACATGTAACTACTATTAATGCAATTTTTTTTTCCCCAAACGCCAATTATTTAAACATATTTTTATTTTTATATGCCGTCCCGAAGTATATTATTAGTTACAAATTATTTCATATTATTAGTTACAAATTATTTCAGTGGGTTAAGGTCAAATTGTGTTTGCTAATTACTGTAGTTGTATTGCTTAAAAATATAGGGGGTAAGGACTGGGCAGCATGTTATTTTGTTCACTGCTGCTGGCTCTTATCTGTGATGGTCAGTTCTTAGTAGCTTAAGTGCATGGAAATGAATACATTAATACCAATTGTCCTCTGGTTCTTCTCCTTTCATTGCCCTATACAACACCTAGCATCAGAGCCTACTCTTGTCGCAGGACCCCAGGAGAGGTAAATGTTTCTCTAAGGAGAACGTGTGGCAATTCAGTCTTCCCTCTCCCCCCTCCTAAAAAACTATGAGAAAAAATAACAGATATTAGTATACTTTCTGTAGTTGGAACCAATAATCTCTAATAACTCAAAAACTAATAAAGATATGAGACCTTAATCCGAAACGATGTAGAATTTCTTGCTGAATTCAGTGCTACAATAAAAACTACTATGTACCATTTGAAAAAAAGAATTTTTAATGTTTGAAGATATCTGAATTGGTTGCTAATTTCTGCACACACTGTATAAATTTTCTTGAAAGTTACGACAGTTCTCAATATCTATGACCCTTTACTTTCGTTTGCTGAAGGTTGATAGTTTACGATTCAAAATGCTTTATAATATTACTCTTTCTTTAAGATGGTCCAATAGCAAAATATTAAGCAAAATTGTAAATATCTTTGAAACAGTTGAATTTAGGGATAAGGAACCCTGATACAAAATATTTGCAAATAATGCGTAGAATCGATTGAATTAAAAAAAATATACCATTCCATTTAAAATAATAAAGTTGCTATTTACTTCCGGTATAACCGGAAGTCAGATTTCGTGGAAAATATTTTATAACAGTAGAACCTACACCACAAATGCAACTGTCAAAATTTCATAATTCTACTAAGAGTAGATTCCATAAACTTTCTAATTAACGAATTTCGTGAAAGACCCTGTATACACTATCTACACATGCAAATCTTAAAATTTTCGTCGCTGAAAAGTCCTAAAGCTATGCAATAACAACTTATGTCAATCTTTTTCTCTTGCTTATACGTCTAAAGAAAATTTGTTTGAAATGCTTGACAGTTACCGGAAACAAATTAATTTAAGAACTTTCAGAACAGCTTATAAAAAGACGCTTCTTAATTAAAATTTTCATCTGTTCTCTTTGATGAACTAGATTTAAACTACAAAGACACTCTAGAAGTCGCATCATTACGCTTCTCGCTCAGATTAATATAGGTTCAGCAGAATTGATTGTTTTTACAACCGTACCTAGCCGTATCTCGGAATGCGATAATTGTACGTAAAGGCTTCGTTAATTGGAAGGTAATTGGACGCCGATTAACATTACTATTTGTAAAATAAATGAAGCGGATGCTTTCCCGATTACCTATCTAACTTGCTACTAGCGGGTTTTATATCCTAGCAATTATATTGCAGTTGAGTCAACTAAATTCTAATGCCGCGGGAAGCATTTCATTTCGTTGTTATCAAATGTTCGGAATTACGGATTAATTGGATTAGTGTTTGCTTCATGAAGAATGTAGTGAGAAGTCTGTTGCAGTTGGTAATATTATATTTATACAACAATTAAATTGGTATACATAAACTTGTTTAGAATAAATTATTTGTTTGAAATGAAATCTCAAAAAGTATATAGTTATTTAGACTGGAAGTGAAGGAAATATAGAAATCTAAACGTGAACCTGTATTAGACACAAAACAAATGTTCTTTTTTTGCATGTTTTTTAGAAAATAATAGAGATGGAAATTGGTTAGGTAAAACATTTCAAAAAAGGCTTTTATAGCCTGCTATTGTGTGACAGGACAGAGCGAAAATGAGTACAAGTAATCCCATATAATACGGTAGTTAGATTTCTAAAACCGTCGTGTTGTACATCTTCAGGTAGAAAATGTATCTCCAATTATTCTAGGTCTTTCTTTGTTTTTTAGAGTAAAATTACTTTGGTTTATTTCAGATAGGTACCATGTTTAACACACTTTCTACATCATGCCCGTCTTGCACCAGTAACTCTTAATTATCGTCAAAGGCTTCTCCTCCTGGAGATTTTTGGAGAGAGAGAGAGAGAGAGTTCTACTATTGAATCTATTCAGTTTTCTACAGGATCGATTAAATTACTACTTTGAACTGCATCTGACCACAAATGTTTCCAGCAAGTATCCAACATTAATAATCAATGAAGTCTCTTATCTGCAGTCCAATACCGGTATGTTGAACTGCTACGCTCTTATTAATACTTTTATCGTACAAGGATCGATATATAAATTCCTCCATCGTACTATTAGTATGGGCTTAACTACGTGATCTCTTGAAGGGTTACTGCATATATGTAAGTAATGTTGTCTTTTGCTAGCTTAATTTTTCCCATGAAATGCTTGCTTCATCGGCATTAAAAATTTGATGAAGTATACATATGTTCACTCAGTTCTATATTTTTTGAACTATTTTGGATAAGATTTGGCAACTTCTCCATGAACCAGTGAGTTAAAACGGTCGAACCAACTTTTATTGGCAATAAAATTGTTCTTTGAAGTCAATTTCAATTTGATAATAAAGCTTTTTAAAGTTTTGTGTTTAATAACATTGGTGTCCAGTAGAATCCCTTTTTTGAGATATTTGCAATCCAAATACTAAAGAGTCTTCCGTTTTTTCAAGAATTCGTTCTTTGGGGAGAGCTGTCTTATTTGCAGCGGTAGAATATCCTGCAGTACCGGATGATCTAGTTTTATGTTCATTTTTTTGTATGTAGCTTCATTTATTTTTTTATTATTTTATTTTTATATTTTATATATTATATTTGAAGAACAAACAGGGAAAATCCCGAACAAAAGTTCCAACATCTAGTGAATAGATACCATAATATATAAAATATACAGGGTGTTTCCTAACGACGGTACGTAACTTCAGAGGGTGATGAACATATGTCCGGAGTTGTTTCGTTTCTGAGATAGAGCACGTTGAAGTTTAAACAAAATCCGAAAATGTCAATAGTTGTCAATAATTTTACTAACACCGAAATGGCTAACATGCACTTTGCAAATGGAAATGCGGAAGAAGCACGGAGAATTTACCAGGACAGATATCCTAACAGAGTAATTCCATGTGCTAAAACGTTTAGAATGCTACATGCAAGATTGTGTGAAACTGGCAGTTTAAATAAAAGAAAAGGGAGTGGAAGACCAGCAACTGTAGACACACCTGAACTAGAAGAAGCTATTCTTGATGAGATAGAAGAAAATCCTTCACTTAGTACCAAGAAAATTGCACTACAGCGTGAAGACAGGCCAACAACCGTTTGGAAAGTTCTAAAAAGAAACCTCCTTTACCCATATCACATACAGCGGGTTCAAGCTCTACTGCCTCAGGATTTTCACCCAAGATTAATGTTTTGCAGGTGGTTTATGCATATGATGGCGCACAATAATAATTTTTTACGAAATATATTATTTAGGGACGAGGCAAATTTTTCACGAGATGCTATTGTGAACTTTCACAATGACCATTTTTGGGCCGACGAAAATCCCCACGTTATTAGAGAAAGTCATTTTCAGCAACAATTTTCGCTGAACGTTTGGGCATGATTTATTGGTGACTATTTAAATGGCCCATTTTTTTTACCAGCAAGATTAACAGGTGAAACCTACACAGACTTTTTGCGACATCATTTACCCATTTTATTAGACGAAGTACCTCTACTTGTAAGAGCCTCCATGTGGTTTATGCACGACGGGGCTCCAGCTCATTTTAGTGTTGTTGCTCGTCAGCATCTCGACATTGCCTACCTTAATCGCTGGATTGGCCGTGCAGGGCCTCAAAATTGGCCAGTTCGCAGTCCTGATATGAATCCCATAGATTTTTATTTATGGGGTCATCTGGAGGCTCTTGTTTACAAAACTCCTGTAATAGATGTGAATGACTTGAGGAATCGGATAATTGACAATTGCAATGTTATAAGGAATACTCCAGGTATTTTTGAACGTGACAGACAATCAATGACAAATCGATTGCAGTCGTGTATTTTATCGGAAAGTGGTCATTTTGCTCATTTACTGTAAGGTAGAAATTGTTATTTTTACGTTCCCAGCTAGGAACACCAAAAATGTTTATTTATTTTTCTCTTCAAAGCCCTGTATCTCAGAAACGAAACAACTCTGGACATATGTTCATAGGAACTTTTTTTTTAAAACGACCTAACGGATCACCCTCTCCAGTTACGTACCGTCGTTAGGAAACACCCTGTATACAGTGCCGAAAACAGCCTTAAAAGTATGAACTTAAAGTAACATGTATCCGAGCAGAAACGCTGGGGGCGACAATAATATCAAGAGCCAACCACCCAACACGGCCAAAATTGGAATTATTGTAGTTAAACTTTGGAAATTAAAGATCGAGAAATAATTAGCTGAAAATAAAATAAAAAAAGAAAAAAAAACGATTCTCACATAATCGTATCACTGACAATAGCGTCAACCACCGCTACTCTCAGCCGCAGCATACAGATATGGAATATGTCTAATCTTTTGCAAATTTTATTGTAACTATTACACATTCTATATATGGGAGAGTTCAAGCCGGAGTTAGTTCTTTGTGTATTTAAGTAAAAAGTTGTTGATTGTCAGGAGTCAATTCGAGGTACGTTAAAAGACAAATAAGATATTGGACCACCGTGTAACTTGTAATGCAAAATCTTATATAAAGTGATAATTTCGTTAACAGTTCATCTATTGAATAATGGATATTAAATTGTAACAGGCCAATCTACTGCGGTAAGACGAATTGATTTTATGAAATTTGTAATCTAAGAATTTTAAGAATTTCTTTTGTACAGACTCAATTCTATCAATATGGATATTATAAAAAGGATTCATTTCATCATAAAAAGGATTTAAGTCAAGGTGTTAGCAATTAAGACCAAAATCTGATTTTTATGTTCTAGGGCAATAGTTTATGATAAACATTGCTCAGGACTACAAAACACTAATATTTAACATTTTTAAAGAAAGTTTCAATAATAATACATGCTGATATCGTTAAGTCTATCTAGATAAACAAATCCAAAACATCTGAAACGCTTGAATGGAAAATTTATTGGGGAACAAGCGGTAGAGTGAAAGCGTGTAAGAAATGCCGGATTATACAAGAATGTTTTCAGTCTCGAACCACGTTAGAGCGAAACCATGTTGTGAGGATGTCACGTTATACGGCGGTTACTACACTACCACCAATCTATCGCGTAATGTATGATTAATTAATATACAGACCGAAAGAAACCTATGGGGGATATTATGAGTGTCAAATGTTAAATTGTCTAATCAGTAATTACAGAAGTTGCATTAACGCTGCAGTTTTTTTTCTAAAGAACGTTCGTTGTAAGTCAACTGTACTTTTACCTCCTATGTGTAGCCCGGAAGTTCGCGGTTGAAAATTTAGTTAACGTCGCTGTTTCCTCGTCCTTCATTCATTCGATTATCGACAGCGAAACATTCCTTCGCATTTCACAGTTTATATACCGCCACATTCGATGTCAACATTGACAGAATCTAGACATGAATATCCGGTTTGTGAGCCGCCCTCTTAAAACGTAATCAAGATATTTACAGGAAGAACTCCGTTGTATGTGACGTTTTACATCATCTATTTACGCGAGTGCTTTCATACCGCCTTAATCTACCTTTACTCGTTCTGAGAAATTTACCTTGTTTAGCTTTCGTACAACTAGACGTGGATAATAACAATAATGTTCTGGATGTCGAGGAGAAGCTTTAGTTTTAAGCTATTGTGCTCAAACTACGATTATGTTAAATATACAATATAGGCTGCTAGATTACTAATTAAAGTTGGATGAGTTTGAAAGACGTGTAAAGTTTTGTCGCGCTTTGTTTACTAGATTTGTTGATACGAATAAGCCATTTTATATTTCGCAAAAAAGTGATTACACTAGTGGGCGAACCTAGTTGAAAATGTAATCTTTCTACAGAATTAGATAATGCTTTGTGCTTAATTTGATGATTCTCGGCCAGAAACAAAATCTTTAAAACTGTAGATAAGGATTAATTTTTCAAATATGTACATACGTTCAACCTTTCTACGAATTCGATTTACTTAATATTATTTTAACGTATAAACGCAAAAATAAATTCATTATATTCAAAACAGTACATTTATCTCAATTCCGTTTATATAATCAAAATAAAGTGTTTTTGAGAAATTTATTATTCTACAGTATTGAATTTTAATATTAATCTAAATATTATCATAGTTCTGTTTAGAAATTTACTTCATTAAATAAATTATCTGTTCTGAAAGAAATATACAGATACTTTTTTGTATATTTGCACATGGCCTCCTTCATATTTTATTCCGCGAAAAATAAAAATATATTTTTTATGAGAAAGTAATGACGGGTAATGGAAGTGGAAGTAGAAAAGCCGTGCTAATGCCTTCTCGAACGGAGAGAAGGAAACCGCATTTATATTGCAAGCGAAATGGTGTGTCAACCGCGAGGAGGATATAAAAAAGTAAAGTTGAAAGAGATTTCCGTTGTTCTTATAAATATACGAGTAGAGAGATCAAATTCGGAAAACGTAATGCTATTGAATAATAAATAGACATCATACATTGAACGTACAATTATTACTGAAGGATACGTAAGTAATATGGTTAGATCAGGTCTTATAAAATTTAGAAAATGTCTTCCTTATCTCCTTAAAATATTATGACTTTCTTCGTCAATCTCTCCAATTATATATAGATCATTAATTGTTGTATTTAACTCAAATATATCTACTAACACGACTAGCGTTACCGAAAGTAGTATTGGCAGACGTCTTTCGATATAAATATAGATTATGCTACTATGCATTTATATCTGTTAGCTTCGTTAGAGAACAAAGCATTTCAATTAATGACTGGACTTGTGGCTAAAATTCGTCAGGCTATGGAAATTGTAGGCACATCGAAAACTGCAGTAAAGCTTGTGATTATTGAATCACAAACTGGATAAGAGAAAACGGCTGATTTTCTGCCCTACAGCTATCGATTTGCCGATTGTTTTCCAGTTAAATTACTCAAGGTCACTAATTCTTGCGATTCTATCAATTACTGATGATAAACGCATCAATCTTAATCGAATATCTCGGATGGAGATTGCTTTGGAGACATTGTTTTAGTGGCTTATCGGAGTAGAGATTGTAACCAAAGTAATTTCTTCGAGAATGGTTGGTAATCATGACTGCGTATGTTACTAAACTGCTAAACTAACTCTGTTAAGGAGATGGATATAGACGTGCGCCATCTAACGTTTGAAATTTACATTACTTACTACTTATTTCAGTTCATAGAAAATTAGTTTTATGTTTGACATTTGCAAAATAGGGCGCTTTACGCTTGAACAAAAATAGGAAATATTGAAAGCTTAATTCTAAAGTGGTCGAAACTGTAAGAAATTTATCTGGAACATTTGGAATAAATGATGAGCCCTCAACTTAGTTTGTGGATCAGTTAGTAAAACTGGATTGTTACTGGACAAATCAGCCCATTCACGTTCTGGTCCAGCAATAAATATTGCTGCTGTTGACCTGAGTCATCGCTCGCATGAACTGAACATTTCCCGCTTTTCTCTGAGGAAAATTTGGCATAAAGACCTCGTTTTGAAGGCTTACAGTTCAATTAATCCAAGCACTGAAGCCTGATGACCATCTGATGCGTTTTCGGTTCGTCCAATGAGCTAGAAATCGCTTGACCGAAAGCATTTTTATCGAAAAATCATCTGTACAGTTGAAGCCCATTTCCACATCGGAGGCTGTCAATGAGCAAAATTGTTACATATGGGGCTCCGAAAATGCAAACGTAATCATTTAGAAGACGATGAATCCAAAACGAGTGACTTTTTGATGCCGATTTTGACACAAAATTTTTTTTCGAAAAATGAGCACATATTGAAGAGGAAGACATGGACGAGATTTGGTTTCAATGACGCTTCTTGCCACGCAATCAACGTAACAATTGAACTTTTGGGCACCGTTTTCGAAAATCAAATAATTAGCCGGAATTTTTATGTCAATTGGCCGCTTGGGATGTGAGATTTTTTGTTGGGAGCCGTTAAGGATAAATGTTACGCCAATCATTCAGAAACGATTGAAGATTTGAAACACGAAATCGAAGTTGCCAATCATGAAATTCAAGCCCAAACAATCGAAAAAGTACTTGGGTTGATCGTATGGCATACTGTAGGACTAGCTCTGGCAGCCATTTGAACATTGTATTTTATTCTTAAGTATAAACTTTTTAAGAATAATCTTAAACCATACTTTCGAAAAATATTCTTCTTTTTTATACTTGATTAAAATTCCAAACGTTAGATGGCGCCTCCGTTAATAATATAGGCGTAAAAATTATATAATTATGAAATTGGTCGTGTTCAGTTAACACATTGGTAAGTCACCGGTACGTAATGATAAGTACCGCACTGAATATCTATATGGTAATAGTACAATACGTACAGTGTAGGCATTCAGTTCACTACTTCACTAATCTGTACCTACTGGTGACTTACCGATATGCTAAATGAACACGACCATTCAGAAAACGAGGAAAATATTGGCGGACATTCTGTAGTTTTTATTCACTCAATAATAGCTAATAAATCGAAGTCAATTCTTTTTTCACATACTAGAAAAGAAATAATTTTATTTTTTTATTTTTTATGTCCAAATATCTATATACATAATTGGTAAAGTTGCCGCTAAATTAATAATATATTTGAATTCCTCGGTCTTGGTGAACAGTAGTTAGTTATGGCATTATAGAGATGAGAAGGGTATCACTATCATCGGCTTCGACTCTCTCACGAGAAGTATTATGATGCTCAAACATCAACGGAATCAAGAATTGTTACAGGAAGCATTATGAGCTATATGCATTAATGGAACCGGAAAGCAATACTCTTTTCCTATTACTAAATATTTTAGAAATTGTTTGATAAGCATTATTTGGGGAGTAGGCGGATCACTTGATTTAATTCAGTAAGTTGTGACAAAATGTCACTGTTTTATAGTGGGTTACTAGATTATCAAATCAATATATGATATTATAAAGGACTGTTACGAAGTAAACCCTGATAATACATTTTTTAGCTTCGTTTTGCGAGAATTGCGACATTAGAATTGATTAACTATAGGATACACCTTTATGTATGTATCATGTTTTAGCAAATTATATCTTTACTATAACATTATATTTAAAGCTAAAGTTTCAATTATAACGTCATAGCAGAATTCTCAAACGTATTCTGCAGGTTCGCCTATATTATCGTAATAGCTGCGCTGAAGTGGTAGTCGTAGAAATAGATCGAAGTATTTTCTTATGTCTCTTTCTATCTTTTTATTTCCAGGACGAAGATGAGTGCGTGTGGAGCACGTAGAATGTGCTAAACGACTTCACCGTTAAGGGGGAGATGGGCTGCTCCCCCAGCGTGCTACTGGAGCACATCCATAGAGACAGCTCGGCTAGCCAAGATAAGAGGGTCATCAAGAAACAACACCCGACGACACTCTGCAACACCAAAAAAGGTAGCAACAGATGACTACTACATATGTATGTTATGTTATTTCTAATCTAAAATATGTCCCCGTATCGTTTCCTATACTGGAACCGATTGAATCCGATATAGACAGCGAGTCCATAAATGTTTCAGTTTTATTGCATTTTGAGTGGGTTTCTCGGATATAAAGGAACGACAAAATCGATTTAGTTTTAGTTTTATGTAGTAATAAAAGATGATATTCCATTGATAAAATTTATATGTTTAAATATATAAAATTTTTAATATACTGCGCATTTATAAATTTGTTTGCCATATAATTCAGAATGTTCTTCACATTTTTCAATATATCAAATTTAGAAGGAACATATCCATCGTCATATATAAAGAGGGGTACCGGTAGATGTGATAAGTTGAATATACTGCATTTAATACGAGTTGGCTACAAAATTACATCACGTGGAAAACTTATGAGTTATGTCATCAATATTAAAATCACAAGGCGATGTTTGAGATAGGGTAATTAATTGAGATAAAAGGAAATGGACTTTTTTCTCATTATTTGAATACAATATGGATACGTTATATTAATAAATTGAATAATTTTGCATTTAAGTGCTGTAGTATCAAGTTACTCGATTTTGGCATGATTATGGTTGCTGTTTATTATGTACTTTATAGTGATTATAGTATTTTTTAAAATACAAAAGTATTTAAGTAATAACTTTGTCAATACAGAGTTACTAAAAATAAAATGAAGGTTGTAGTTGTAAATGGTTGTCCGTACCGATAGCTTTTGTGAAATCTACAATTAGTGAGACAGATACATATTCTTTGTCTTACGCGGTCAATATATCATCCGATACTTTAAATAATAAATAAATAAATCCGATTTGTGTTATCTGTTATGAAATTATTATTATTATATTATTATTATTATTATCACGTTATTGAGGGACAGTCCTTGGAGATCGGAACTTCGCTAGAGTTACCTCGCTGTTGGGATACAATTAATAGCCTAACATTACTACAGGACGAGGAGCAAAACGATGAAACACTTAACACGCACTAAATTATACAAGAAAAGCTGTAGTATTACTCTGACAAGCAATACATCTTAGCAAACCACTACAGTTGCGTCCACTATGAAGAAGGAGCCAAATGTATTAAATAATAAATAATGTATTAAATAATTAAAAAAAAAAATGGTTACATGGGTATTTAGGACAAAAAAATCTCTACAAAGATAATAAGCGACTTCAACTAGGTTAGCAAATTTGGTGGGGCGGAGACATAATTAACCACAGATTAGAGATAGTACTTCCAACTTCTTATTGCGAAAACTTACTCGCAAAACATCCCAATCTTCGCTTTTAACTTTCTTAACTTTTCACCGGATCATGTGGTTTTACTGAATGCTAATAATTATAAAGACCACAACGAAATGAAAGCCAAAAGTGATTAATAACATTGACTATGTTTAATTACAACAGAGGTAATTGTTAGAAGTCTTCCAATGAGACAATAATAAGATCAATAACATAACTTTATACAGTACCAAATATTAACTTATTGTTAATACAATATTTGTAAATAATAAAGTAGTTACAACAGTGGGTTTCGACAATAACCTACAGTAATTCCACAGAGTAAACTTTACTAATCAACTGAAAATTACCGATTCCATGGAAACATACGCGTCGAATTGATACGTTAAGGAGCACGCTCACTGAATCGACTCGGAACGCAACGATCGACACGTTTTGCTATACATGAAATAGAGAACCTATGTACTTTATAATCATTCTTTAAATTTAAAGATAATCATTAGAAAAAGCCATTTCTTTTATTCCCAGACAAAAAAATATATTTTTTCATCTAGAAATCGGGGAAGAAAGAAGCACGATTACAGCGTTCTCCCAAAACGCGGCGAATACGTGAACTACAACGTGTGACGTATGAAGCCATGTCCATGTTATCGAAATCAATGGCTTGACTACTTGTGCCTTGTATTCGGATGATTTTTTTTTACTGGAAACACACAATTCAAGGAATATAGTTAGCACTATTTAATTCCATACATGGAACCATAGAATAAGGTTGGAATGAATAAGAATCTTACTTTTTTTTTAAATTTAAGTAGGTACCTACTTATACATTTACTCAAATATGGTTGAGCCCCAGTTGAGCCCAGACCTATGTTGATTTTTTTTATTTTATATTATTTTTTTCTGTTACTTCACTATAACAGCAATAACCGTAGCTAGTATGGTAGCTTACAAAAAAGCCGTCATTTGTAGCATTTGCATCCAGTAAGTAAACATCTACATAATTATTTACATTGTAAAATTTAGTAACCTTATTAGCTAACAAATTTAATGTAAGCTTAGCAAAGTATCGGGTGCTAGTGGTCTTCTCATCAAAACAACCCTATGGTACTACTTACCTACATCACTGATATATTATTATTCCTCACTTTAAATTAAGGAATTTACTTACAGAACTGTTTTTATTCGTCGAAGTTCAGAGGCATATACTACTGTGCATTGTTCTCAAAGAACACCATCAGTGTTTCCGAGTCAAACTTAGGAAGATACATTGCCAAGTTTGGATCAACTGTTTTGCCTTCTTAACCGTTTCTGATTCACTGTAGGAACCTTTAATTTGTTTTTTTTTTAATTCCTTACGACATTTTGATTCTTTCTGTTACTATTTTTCCTTTGTGTTCTGTATATATACAGGTTGGACAACTCAGATACTCGGCATATTGTAATAGCATTACATAGGTGAAATTACTATGTTGCAATATATTGGTATTAGAAATATACTATGTACACATAACTCATACGGAAGATTCCGGCTATCTGCGTTTAAAGAACTCCATAGTTAAGGAACTATTAGTTCTTTAGTTTAATTAGCACAATAAATAATTTAATAAGAGATAATAAATGTGAAAAACAAAATTAATACAACGATAAAGCTTTTTCCAATTTTTCAGAGACAAAAATATTCTTTAATCTCGTCACTCTCGTAAGACAAATGCACTTTTTACCATATCATTCACTATGTTGTTTTTGTTTTAGTTTTCAATAAATCACGCGGAACTCAACCAATCAGCTTGCGTTTGGATCACGTGACTTCCTCGGGCATCTTTCAACTCAAAAAATCTCGAAAACCACAAGTCTTTGAAAAAAAAATTCTTTTCATTTACCGGCGATCTCAATCCTTTATCAAATGTTTAATTCCTCCTAACTGTTGAGAAATCTAGGTTGCCTATTCAATGAATAACCGCGCACTGGTTCTGTTCGACGATTTCTGAACGGTCAGATCGTCTCGGCATCGGCACAAAAATTGCCGAATGCTCTTACGGTCGCTGAATGTTACTATAAGTTGTAATGAAACTATAGCAACAAGATATTAATATTATTTAGTTGTCAAAATAATATTGATTTTTAAGTAAGTTCTGAAGTAAACTTAAAAAATGCAAAACGCAAAAATGTTCAGATAACGAAGTATATTACAAAAAGCAGCTATGCTGTCTAAATTTGAAAAAAGATAGCACATTGGATCTTTAGCGCATACAGTTGTAAGGTATTTTTACTGTTTTTAAAGTTAAAGGTATTGGACAATTTTTGGGTTGAAAAATTGGGTTTGATTGTTGTCAAGCGACAAGTACTGAGGATGTCAGTAGATTGGATAGATTCTCTCTAATATATTCCATTAGAGAGAATCCATTTGAAACGGCAAACAGTGCTGCTGTCGCAATATATTTTTCAGCTTTGAAATTTATTTCTCAAAAAGTTGACAAACGCTGGTATTAGAAATTTTGTTGCTGTGATAGATGAAAAAGAAAAAACAAGCGCATTCTGCGTTTATAGAAAAATAAACGAGTTATATAATTACATCCTAATCTAACACAAAATTGAATCAATTCTTTGCAATGACGATTACAACTTATAAATATACTGGGTGGGGCACCCAATTCGTCTCGGTTGATATACAAAAAACGGTAGGTAACATATTTCTTTTGTATTAAGTTTATGATGAAAATTTGTATGTAATAAGACATATCATAGTTAATTTTTGTTTTGTTTTCAATAAATATGAAACTTTCTAATCCCATAAATAAAACGTATCCAACAGATTTGAATCTTCATACATTTCATTGCATTAATTAATGTGAAGCATCACGAGAGTTTTGTCTTTGAAGTTATTATTAAATAGTAACAAAGATCAAGCTCTCAAATTAGATACACAAATCTCGAGCCTGAACTCGTAAATAGTCCAAGATTTCTAGCAGAATATTACCGATGTTATTACGAATTTGTCTCTGCCAAAGCTTCTTAACGATTTTCGACATTACATGTAAGATGTTGATTGGACGGGAACCGCCAAATATTTGTGGATGCAATTTGTTCGGTAGAGAAAGCAACAATTTCTTCCATCAGATATTGGGAAAGTAACTTATTGTTAGTCTGATTAAATACATAGCATTAAAAAGGGTAAAATATGCGGGCAGCACAATTTCATTTAAGCAACATCTACAGGTCGTTGCCGCTGGATTTGGATGACAATCTTTATAAAGCAGAACATATGTCTTCCGGAAACACTGTATAAAAATGGAAATACAGGTTGATACAATTAATAACTTCAGGATCAGAATTTACATCCGTTGTGCTAGGGCTTATGAATAAATATGGCTTATACTTACCACACGCATAGGCAGGACTTATTTCGAGCGTTATCGGGTTTACGGTCGGGCACAGTACGGCTAGCTGGCCGAAGAATAACAACCTAGAATTGCAAATTAGTATGCAATCGAGTCGTATATGAATATGTTACGATCAGTAAGCACACTTAACCGTCGAATGGTGTAAAATTTTTCTTATAAATTAAATTAAAATCAAAATTGCATGCGTACGCCAATTGTATGTGTAAGGAATTGGCCAAGTTTACTTATGAAGAAGTTTTTGACACTCTCCGCGGTTGATAAAAATGGTGAAAGTGACACATTGTTTTAGAAGGACTTTAATAGACGTCAGCAATCAGGTTTCTTACTACAGTTGTCTTCCATGTTTTCAACAGTTATATCTGTTAGAAGATTTTTGACAGTTCCAAAACTTTAGAAACAAAATAAGTGATTATTCACAATTTTGACAGTCATGACAACTAAAACAGTTCTGGCAGTTGCTAAACTATAAACCCGCTATTTTTTTTAATTTGGAATATTGTAATTGTTTCAACATTTCGGACAGCTGTCAGCACGGACCACTTACACTTATAGACGTTTCAGTTAAATGGAACCAGATTGTACCAGCTGGGTGGTTTGTTCCTTCAAACAATAGATGGAGCCATTCGAGGTTTAATTGTGATCACTTAAGCGACTATCTTTACTCATAATACCAAATCATGAAATAATAAATATAATAATATTTTTCTGCAATCACTTGACAAAGAATGCTTTTTGTCTTATCTTTGGCAACGAAAAGTTGATGTTTAGGTACCGAAAACCGTCACATGACCGTCACTGACTGTCACTTTATCGCTCTAGAGCGATCAAGTCTGAAAATTGCGTGTTGTCAATAGCAACCAGTATGTAACATTCAAATTGACATATCGCAAAGCACAATAATTTCTCGCAATTTGCGCGTTAACTTAAAATATATTTGAAGAAAATTATAGAAAATAGTGATGGTGATATTCTGAGTACACTTCCTGAGATCAGGAGTGCTGCAAGAGCCGTAAGTTTGAATTTTTTGTCAGAAAAATCAAAGACAATGAGAAGCGACCACTTCATAGAATGGTGTACCGCGAAGAAAATATGTAAATGTTTGGAAACCGTATTTGTTGCCTATTTTCCCGAGAAAGCCAAGGCATCAAAATCGTCACTTTCAGGTGCCAGGTTACAAATAATGCCGATAAGTGAATTATTGTAGTCTATTCTATTGACCATTTGTTATAAATATTTTACAATAAAGTTTATGATTTAAACAGTTTCGCTTTATTAAGTGATTCTAGAAAAAATGTTGTATGTATTACAGGCAAAAAGGGACATTATTGCTCTCGCGCAATAATGTGTCACTTTTCGCTAAATTCACAAATAACTATTATAAATCAATCACAAGTTATTACCTACGTCCGTTTGAATTTACCGCTAAATTAAATTACTTCTTTCCTTCAAACACAAGAGGCGCTCCAGTATTCGGTTTAAACCTAATGCACGGGCATTGGGTATCTATAAATGTTAGTGATCTATGGTTGTCAGAGTAAACAAAAGGTCGTGTTCACCACAGTATAATGACTTGGACTTATTTTGAAAGGCGAGAAAATTAATTAACATGAATGAAAAATTAATAATAGAAACATAAAACATATAGTACTGTATTCCCGTATTTGCCAAGCTGTTGTTCATGTAAAAGATTGCGATGAAAGTAATTAAAATCAACTAAAAGATTTAGTACAATATAATGCAATTTTTGCCAACGCCAATTAATTGAACATATTTTTATATAAAAATATGCCGTCCCGAAGTGGAGTCGAATACTAATAATACATACACTTCGGTGTCAAAAATATTTAGTTCTATATTGTTCTTGTACTTGTTTTTTAATTATTTAGGTCTATATTTATGGACAGTAGGTTACATAAAAAAATCAATATCACCGTTTTACATTTTGTATTTTTTTTATATATTTTTTTTGCCTATGCAATTCTGTCACTAATTGCTCTAGATACAATTTTACCGTAATTGAAAAAACATGGCCGACGTTTCACTACGATTATATTTTACTTTTCCATTTCTTCCCCGCTACCTTGATTAAATATTATTCCGACGTCTTTCTAATGGGAAACATTTCGCAGCAATTAAAATTAAATCCACTGCTATGCTGTTTTTTTTTCGCTTGTTTTTCTCCTTTTCGCGTCGCGTGTTTTCCGAGTTTTTCCGCATTGCAAATATAAGGGCGTTCGGTTGTGTAATATAACACCGCGACCCCACACAACGACGATAGCAAAATCGATATATGTTGATAATGTTTGCAAGTGTCTGTTTCAATTTGGCGGACGGTACAACGATAATGTTCGCGGTGTAAAAATAGCCTCTCATTACGGTTATTAAAATAGGATATTTCTGAATATTTTTTTACCTTTTATATAACCTCTGTGACGGTTTCTATGCTGTTCTTAACCTTCTACTTAAGTTCTTTTTATAAAATAATTGGTATGCAGCATTAATGCATTTATACACTTTAGGAAGTTTTAATATAAATGCTGAAAAGCAATAGCAATGGGCAGTAATAAACTTTTCTAATTTTATTCGCGTATACGGGTTTTTAAAATATATGAGTTTATACACGCCAATTAAATAGAAATTATAGATTTAATGGTATTCGGAATAACTAGCTTGGGGATATTATATTTATAGGTTATGCCAAACCTGATTAATGCGACGAGTAATTTAGGACGGCAAAATTTTCTGGATAACAATCTCTAACATTTATTTTATTACAGTTCTATAGTATGTAGTCCAATGTTAAGGTTATTTCTGCTACGTTTTTTCTCAATGTGCTTACGATTCATTAAGTAAAAAACTGATTTAAATATCATTCCTTTTTTCTTGCAGTTTAAATAAAAATTTACTTAAATAACATAATTGCGCCACCTGTGGACTAATACAAAACTTTATTTCTAGAAATGGAATTTGTATATGTATTGTATTTTCTTATTTAAATAAATAATTCATTTTTCGATCCTTGAAATTCCATTTATATGTCAAAATAAAAATGATGCGATTTATTTTAGAACACAACAATTATGCGTTTTCATAGATTTTACATCTTATCAACAAAAATATATGTTTTACAATTGAATTAAGAACATTAACACATTTAACGGATCGATGGCCGCAGTGGTTAGGCGGCTGAGTATTGTTGTGACAGGACGATAGGTGCCGGGGTTCAATTCTCTGGACGGACGGTGACATTTTTCCAGAGAGTTTAATCCCGGATCGACTTACCATTCGCTGTTGGGAGCAAAGTGATTAACAGCGCGGCATCATAAAAGGCGATATGATGCTGTCACAAAGCCATTTAAACACAACTTACACACACTAAACTACACCGCAAGAGTTGCAGTGATAGCCAGACAAGTAATACACGGAGTCACTGCAACTAACCACCCACCATACATAAAAAAAAATAATAATAAAAAAAATTATCAATACCATAGATGTTGTGTTGTGCTCTCACAAATTTGTTTAAGGACTGGGAAAAATATGACCAAAAGACCTAGTCTAGGGCTTAATTCAATAAAATTATCCACCTGAGTTAGAAAATTGATCCCAGTGTTTTGTTTTAAGAAAATGCCTAGACCATTGCTAGTACCTGTTAGAAAGCATATTATGCAGTTTGACGCTACTTCTGTATGGCAAAACGGGTATACGAGAGATTCAGAATGAAATGGTTACTTCATTTATCAAAATTACCATGTTTCGAAAATCCAGCAAAAGCTTTATCATTCACATTAATTAAGTCAGCATTAGCCACATTACAGAAAATGTTACCGATAGTTTTAACTTGAAATTTAAAAGCAAGCCTGATTCTTAAAATACATTCAGGTTACATATCTACCTAAATTTAATTCAAAAAAGTAAGTAGATTCTCTTGACACTTTTCATATATTTAATTTATTTTTTGAAATATTTAGGAAATGCTTTTTTTTAGATTTTTGTCTTTTTTCGACTTTATTTAATTTATAGAAAAATAAATAAAATTCTACAAAATGGTGTATTCGCATTTTAAGTCCGGCGTTTCAGTTTTGAAGAAACCATTACCGTATAAATACCAGCAGATCTAATTAATTTACCAGCAAGGTATATGGAAAAGAGGTCCAACTATTGACCCCTGAGGAACACCTAGAGCTATTGGCAGTGGATAAGTTTGTTTGTTATCAAAAGTAACACTTTGCACCCGGTCAGATAAACAGCTACCAATCAACTGAACTGCGTCAGTACGAAAGCCAACATTTTTAAAGATATTATTGAGAACACGATGGTCAACAGTATCAAACGCCTTGTTAAAGTCCAACAATGTGAGTATAGTTATAAAACTTTCATCAGAACCAGCTATTATGTCATCTGTAACACGTAGCAAGGCAGTTTCACAACTATATCCGCATCTGAATCCAGACTGAGGGATTGGAAGAATATTATTATCATTCACAAAACTAGAGGTTTGCTGAAACATAACTTTTTCTAAAATTTTCGATAATGTCGGAAGAATACTAATTGGTCTCAAATCTTTGAAATCCCTAGACTGAGAAACCTTAGGAAGAGGGATTACTGAAGCATGTTTCCATTTAGAAGGAAATATATTACTTAGAATACACGTATTAATAATATTATGAGTTATAAAAGGCCAGACGAACGGGCAGCACATCTTAATCATGCAGATATTCACGTTATCCTGACCAGTGCATGTTAATTTAATGCTTGTAACAATCTTCTGGACCTCTGCTATCTCCACCGTCATGAAAGCGAAAGAAGGTGTTATTTGCAACGACAAATCAACAGTGGAGGAAAGGGTAGGCAGATCTGCAATGCTGTTAACAAAGAACTCATTTATCTCATTCATATTTTTTATTTTAACCCAGGATAGTGTAGTCGTTTAAGTAGAAGTTTATTTGTTTTATTGCGTGAAAAAAATTGAAAATATTATATTAGTAATAATATAAATTATTACAATTTATTTTGTTTTATTTTCTAACTGTTCTAGTTAATTTAATCTAGAAAAGACGTTAATATTATCTATTTTACATTAAAAATAGCAAAAATACCATCCATATACTGTACATATCATGCATCTAAGGCCAGTGCTTGACTTAATGACGAACAAAATTAGCTCGAGAACTTGAAAACCATAACAACTAGAATAGTGCTCTCCACGACATTTTGTAGAAAATTTCATGCTCTACAAAAAAAGTGTTACAAGTTTTCTTGATATCTTATACGGTTAATGCTGGATTCGCAAAAAAGGAGAAATATCGCAAAAATAATCCTAATTGTCACTTTCTTTGCAAACGTAGGCTTAACGACAGAAGATATCAAAACATTCTTAGGACTTTTTTTGTAAAGCATGAAATTTTCTCCAAAAAAGTCTGCGAGGGCACTATTCGTGATTAAGCCGAGCCCCGACCAGAGGTGCAAGATAAGTACTGTAAGTACTTAATTACTCAACTAAATCTTAGGAAAACATTTGCCTTCAAGACTTTAGGTTCTTTTCGAAATGGTGCTGAAAAAGGTTAGCTAGCTTCATTAAAGTTCCGGTTTAATTGAAAACTATTCTGTTTCATGCAGATATTCGAAAAACCATAAACTTAGTAGTACATAGAAAACTACAAAACCCGCGAATGAATTCTAAAATTTGGAACGAATGCGAAACAATCAGGAAATTCCAGTCATTTCCACAGTCCAATTATGCAAATGATTAATATGTGTTTACTACGCATAATTATGTCAGTCTTCGTTAAAATATTTAAACGCTGTTTTTCCTTTAAATGCTTGAAGTAATAAGTAGTGAATGTCATGTGATTTTGAGAATGGAAACAAACATGTCTATGACGTTCTTTGAATGTAAACATCTTTAATCTATCCTGGATTTAGATCATGGAACAATATTTAAGCTTCAACTGTTTAACTTGGAATCAAAAATTTTGTTAATATTGCACAAATACTTTCTGGGTAGGAGAATGTGGACTGTATGAACTCAAGTTAACTTTAACAACTTTAATTATTACTAACTCATAAATAATACATTTTACGACGACACGTTGTTGATTGTTCGTCACATATTTTCACACTCACTTTCGTTCTATGTTTTTCTATCTACCGTTTTCAATTGGCGCGAAATTTAAAATTATTTCACATATTGAACACTAGCATTTATTAAAAATTCGTAACCTCACAATTGTTAATAACTTAAATTGATCGCAATACCTTATTGTACATTTTCATCACAAAAATACCTAGTATTGGATGTATTATGTATCGAATAATGGCATACACAGAAGAGTATGCGGTTAGTTTACAATCAAATATCAATTTATACTTGCTACACTGATGAATATGGAATTGCATTTTATTATTAGTTTCCATAATAAAACAGTGCTCATGTTTGTGATAAGTCAGGCCTCTTGTGCTTTAACATCACGGTGTGAATAAACTACGATAAATTTCCTCTTAATTTATAGTAGTTTTTTGTTTTTCTTGTTCTGCAACCTCTACATATGGCTTGTAAAAGCACAGTTTTACTTTCTAGGTAGATACTCTTTCGTTAACAGATGAAGCTTCTGTAAGTTAATTCCTGTTTTCTTCTAGATTGCAATGTTCAACTTTAACCTACCTGAGCATTGCATTTTTTTGACATTGAATACCTGGTAAATTTTTACTATAAATAATTAACTTGAAATAACATAGGTATTGTCAATTTTGTGATTTAATCAAAGTAATTCACGAAGATAGTACATTTATTCTTGTAAATTACAGTAATCTAAATAGAGTAAAAATTTCAATTTGACAAATACATTTATTATAACCAGATGTACATTTCGTTAACTAAAGCTAAATGTTCAGTATTACAGAGAAACTATTAGTAATGCTGGCATATTGATACCACATACATAGCAGTAGTTATTCCGAGAGTTATAGGGCTTGCGATCGTGTCCGTGAAGTTGTTTACCACACTTTCGATATTTCAAGGTTTGACAACGCCAATGTTATGTGCTGTTCACGCCTAAAGTGTGGCTGTTTGTCTTTTGCAGCACAGAGGTTGGAAATGTAGCCAACTTCACAAACAATCACTTTTTTAGCCCGAATATGTTGAAAACGCAAAGAGCACAATATTTTTCTTTGCAGTACAAAACAGCACAAAATGTTGGAATAGTCAAACTTTGAAATTGCAATTGAAGTGTAGTTTGCCAACTTCACAAAGTCGCACTCTTTTGATCTGAATATCTCGAAAATGCAAAGAGTATAAACACTTTTTCTTTACAGCACAAAACAGCAACGTTTTTTCAAGGCAACAAGTGCTATTACAATTTCTTTTTATTATTTTATTTTATAATTTTTAAGAAATCTTGCATCTAAATTTCAAAAGTATTTACCATTGCCGTATATGGAGAATTTTGCGCCTTCCCCACTGGCCACGCAGCTGGAGTGTGTAAATTTAGTGTTTTTATGCGATGGAAATCTGAACCACAGTATCTAAAAACCTTTAGCTTTGCCTTTTTTCTATATTTATACTTAGTGTTTGTTAGTCTGAACCACAGTATCTAAAAACCTTTAGCTTTGCCTTTTTTTCTATATTTATACTTAGTGTTTGTTAGTCTATCATGTATGTAGTGTTTGATATTTAGCTTTGATACCTGTTGTATTATATAAAAGGTGTCCTAACAGGAACTTGGGGATTTCAATTTCACATTATTTTCAAATAAGGTAACTTAGCAACCTCATGTTTGGTATACGTCATCTATAAACTTGTAAGAGTCATCATGCAACGTTTCACGACTGAAGAACGTATCCAAATTGTTCAAATTTATTATGAAAATGGTCGTTCCATTACGAGCACAATTCGTCGACTACGCGTTGTTTTTCATCAGAATCATATTCCCAGCAATACGGAAATTAGAAATTTAATGGCAAAATTTGAGCAAACTGGTTCTGTTCTCGATGTAAAGACACCACTACGTCCTCGTAACGTTCGGTCAGTTGAAAATATCGCTAGGGTGAATGAAAGTGTTACCGAAAGTCCAAAAACTTCAATTCGTCATCGGTCACAGCAATTGGCCATCTCAAGATCATCTCTGCAACGAATTTTAACAAAAGACCTTCGGCTACACGCATACAAGATCCAGTTAACACAAGAATTGAAGCCCAGGGACCATCACCACCGCCGTATCTTTGCCAATTGGATTTTGGAGCAAACTGAATTTGATGACAAATTCTGTAAGCGAATATTCAGTGACGAAGCCCATTTTCACGTAGGGGGTTACGTAAATAAACAAAACTGCCGCATTTGGGGGCGTGAAAATCCTCGAGAGATTATTGAAAAACCTAAGCACCCACTACGTGTCACTGTATGGTGCGTTTTCTCGGCTAATGGTGTTCTTGGACCTTACTTTTTTGAAAATGAGAATGGAGAAGCAGAAACTGTCAATGGGGAGCGGTTCGACAGATGTTGAATAACTTTCTATGGTCTCGTTTGGAAGATATGGACCTCAACAATCTTTACTTTAAACAAGATGGGGCCACATGTGTACACTGCCAGGGAAACTCTAAATTTACTGCAGGAGAAATTCCCTCGCCGTGTGATTTCTCGTAATGGTGACGTTGATTGGCCTGCAAGATCCTGCGACATAACACCGCTGGACTTTTTCCTTTGGGGTTTCCTTACAAATCTACACAAATAATCCACAGACAATTGATGAATTAAAAAATAACATTCGTGCGGCTATTGGCGAGATTTACTTGCATATGTGTGATAAAGTAATTGAAAATTAAAAAAAAAATCGCTGTATGCAATAGAAGTCACGGTGGACATTTATCTGATATCTTGTTCCACATATAATTTTAGGGTTTCTATTTTATGTTTACGTTAATAAATCGTTGAATTTCTAAATACTACGCATGTTATTTGGAATTTAAATCGCCTGTTCCTGTTGGGACACCCTTTATTATTATATGTCACGTATGTCAAATTGATTATTTGTTTTTTTGACTTTTCGGTAAAGTTTCTGTTACATTGAATAAAGTGTATCTCTATCTGTATCAGTATAGCGTTAGTTGCTTTTCATTTCTTCTTCTTCTTATTGGAGACGAAGCAGTACAACGTAATCTAATGCACGCACATCCTCAGAACTTGTTAGCCAATTAAAACAAGGTATAACTTTAAGATAGCGCAGTTTAACCTCATCAGAAAGTTTTGAGAACTTTGAAGAAGTCTCCAGCCCGTAATTTAATATTCGGTTCATTGACGGCGAGTGTACAACATATGTGTATAATTATAATTCAAAGGTTACTCACTTTAATTTTATTTCACGTGGTATTGATGAATAATAAAAATATGCACAAAATAGTTCTACAAGTACTTAGTTAATAGACCTTGTTATTATAAGCAAATACAATCATGGAACCTATGGAACGATAAACATTTTGAAACAATGTTGATAATATACCCTAAAGAGCAATTACGTATGTAACCTATTCAGTTATTTCATGTGTATTCTCGCTACGTGTAGGTCTGCATTTATCGCGTACAATGAAACTCAACGTCTATACATACATACATTTCGACGTATTCACATCCCAGAAAGCAATCGTAATTCGTTTACAGTACAAAACCATACTTACTAATGGAATATACATGAATAGAAATTTATAGAATAGACAACATCATAGATAATGTCATTGAATATTTTAGATATGGATGATGGCACCACACTTTTGTATGTGAGCAATGAATGTTGCCCGCACACAGTTCAGTTAGTTCAAACAAATATTTAATTAGAGAAACCTCTACATGTCAATGAATCCTTTATTTCATGCCTAGAAGCATATCGATTGATGATGTGTTTGTAGATTGCTCTTCGATGTTATAAATTATATTAAGTAAAAGGTTTAGATATAAATAAGTATATGTATATCTACATCAATTAAACATAGAGCAGCGAATTTCAGGCCAGACGATACTATTACCTTACCGTCTATATACGGCAACCGATGTCAGCGTTTCTGATTTAAATAACATGTTTAGATTAAACCATTAGCGTCGAAATGTTTGTGTTTTGATAACTTTATTTTCGCAGCGATATATTAAAATTAGCTGTAAATTTTAAGGAAATATCTCATTTTAAATAATATTATTGGCAGGTTTGTGATAACTAACATATAATATATTTCTCAGTTTTAGTTATGATTATGAAAATAAATCTCACTGCGCAATGTTACCATGTATTAGATTCCCCTCATCCATATTTTTAATGTGCTGAAACAGTACATCCCGACGGCGAATAAATACGTTTCTTTGAAAACCTTTCTACAATTTTGCATATCTGCCTATCTCAAGAAGAGTCTTCACTAAAAAACTGTCAGGAAAAAGCATCAGGTTAAATAGCTGAACACAATCTCATTATTTTCTCTGTAGTTTGGGCTAGGAAGAGGCTGGAAACTGCAGTGCCTGTTTGGATATTTTTTGAACATAGGCAGATAGACGAGTTCATCAAAAGAAACAATCTTCTGAGAGGTGTCAAATTTTTGCACATACCACCACCCCAACGCAAAGTTTTCAAATGGAAATTGCTCTCATATAATACATTTTTGAAAACGGTTTTAAAAACCGAACAATTTAGTGAAATTTCTTTTATTTAAATACTTTGCTTTCAAAGCAATCATCTATGTATACATACGATGAGAGTTCGAATTAAATCCCATTTACCGCTTGGCAGTCACCTAACCTTACATAAAACGCATCGATGTATCTCGTTGATAATTTTGCTTAATCTATTTAAATTTTAGCAGATTTGTTTTTATCTAAATACGACTGCATTACGATAAGGATCTGGGGAGGCACACCATGCTGCTGAAGCCAAGTAGTGTTGAAATTTTCACAGATTAGTTTTCCAATCGCCGCAGCTATACAACATGATCTCGCAACATTAAATGGCAATTTTTAGCATTCGAATTAACTTCTACGAAAAAACACACCTATCACTATTGCAGTAATAATCCGGGACCAAAGGTTAAGCTTTCCTGGCCTTTGGAAGTGAGCCTCTATTTCGGACTCTTCAGTATCGACAATTCTAAAATTTTGCTTCGTTAGGGAAAGAACTATTTTCTTCGATAAACTGAAATTCCTATTACTTATTTGCATTATCAAATCGCAAAACATCTATCAGTCATCTACATTTGGCTGCTAAACTAAGTTGATTTTGTAGAAGCGAAATGTGTTCAGCTTTAAAATTTCGTGTGTTGGGATAGAAAAGTGTTTATCCTTAACAATAATTTAAATGGGTCATTGCTATCGTAACACATTTTTTAAAATTTCAAATGTTGAGATAGAAATCATTCTAATGCATGACTGTAAACTATGGAGTTTACAGTTTAAAGATGTGGACAAAAGAAAAACGTGAGAAATTACCAATACCTATGATTTTCAAAAGACTCCAGAGATCGCTCAAGTGACTGTTACCTCTGCATAGTTTTTACTATAGAAATATAACAGGATATAAGAAGAAAAACATATACAGGATTATTATTATCCAAAATATTTGGAGTTATTTGATTAATGGCGTTTAAAATCCTATTTTGTAAGTCGCCTACATTTCATGGTATTGTTTGATATACTTTATCCTTGATAAATCCACACACAAAAAAAATGGTGTAAGATCCGGAGATCTAGGCGGCCAATTAACAGGACCTTGATTGGCAATATATCGGTTGCCAAATACTGTTTGAAGGAAGTTACTTATACTATGGGCATTATGAGCAGGCGCCCCATCCTGCTGGTACCAAGAAGTTGGTCTAATATTCAATGGTAATTCGTACAAATAATCCATAAATTCAGTTTGTAGGGAATGTAAAAATCTGTCGGCAGTTAACGATCCTTGATAAAAAAACCATACGTTTACAGAAAATCTCTCCTGAAATCGTGTTTGTCGATTTTGTCGAGGATTTTCGTCGTCCCAGTAGTGTACATTATGCCGATTAGAAACCCCATTTACTGTAAATTACATTCATCTGTTCAAATTGTATTACGGATATTTTCCTCATGTTCATAATAGTTTTCCACAGCCTGAACTTATGTTTTTCAAGAGTTTGAAAATTACATGATATGAGACGTCAGTATCACGTGAAAGTTGCCTTATCGAAGTATTAGGATTTTCTCGAAAATGTGCTAATATTATGTCTTCATTCAGAAATTCTCTATTTGTATTTTGCCTATGCGTAGGAATGCTGGAAATACTGTCGTGAGTTCGCAATTTTTCATCTAATTTGGCAAATGTGCGAGAATGCGGCTGTCAACTATTTGGGTAGCGATCTCTATACATTTCCGTTGCCTGTGCTGAATTTCTATGACACAAAAAATACTTCTAACATGTTCTCACGATCATCATTTGAATATTCATCCTTTTTTGACACAACTAAAACGCGTACATGTACTGACGCGTACTGACAGTTAATAAACAATTATTGTTTTGTTTGCATTTTGCTCATGGCCTTATACGATTAGCTTCAAATTACCTATCTTATCGTTATAATATTAATTTATGGTTTTATAAATTAGTCATTTTATTTTTCTTGTCAAATAACATGTTAATTACGCTACGATTATTGTTATATTCCACCAATTATGGACTTTCCTTGTATACGTAGTTTAGTTAGTAATATAATTTTAACTGGACATACGTTGGTCAAGTGCGCAGTGGCCAGAGAAAAGTCAGAATAATGGAGCTGACGTTTCAAATATACTTAATATTAGCAAGCATTATAGTTTTGATCGCCTAGAATATTTTGAACGTAAATATCTTGTCAATTGTTAACTGTAAGCCCGTATATGTTTGATAGTTTTTTATAGACAATCAAATAATACATTGATTTATTTAATGAAATACACGGTGTTCTATAAAAAAGTCAAAAACGATTAAATTTTCGATTAAACCGGAAGTTGATTTTAAGAATTTGTGCTCCTAAAATACTTGAAATATGTAACTGTAACACTTTCATATATAAAATATTTCCTATTGCTTTCAATATTCCTGTAATTTCACTGGCCCTGAATTTACAATCACCCTGTATAAGATAAACTATCCTAGTTTATCCTGTGTCGAGTACCTCATTCAGCGGCAACCCCAATGCTAGTTTTTAAAGAAGTATCCTTTGGAATATAGGACTAGGAGTATGGTGAAAATCGAAGTGATATCAACGATAAAAATTTTGAAAACGAGGAAGGATTATCCAAAAGAGTTCAAGACTTCTAGTATCTAGACTGCACGAGAAAAACTTGCCTGAAATTATGTTAGGCTTAATGGAGGTGTTGGGAATTGCGGCATATAACGCGACTGAACGGCAATTGTTCATCGCTAGCTCAAAGCAAAGCTTAAAGTGTGTCCTGCTCCACAATGCTGCAGCCCTAATAGGTCCTAACAGTTTATTTTAATAAAGAATATGAAGACATAAAGAGAGTCATTGATTTGCTACAATATCACATGCACATATCTGTTGACGTTAACATCACCCAGCGTTCTTCTTGGTCAGGATCTCTTTTTATATTTATTAGAGTAGAGTTTGGGAGAAGGTCTTCCAGCTCCAAGATCTGTTCTCAAGCCCGGTGATCCAAACATTCAACATCAGCCACTTGTTGATAGAAAGTACATTATATTTCCACCAGTGGATATAAAACTGGGTTTCATGAAGCAATTTTTTAAAGCTGTGCTAACTAACGAAGACTGTCTCAGGTATCCAATTGCGGTATTTCCTAGTCTGTTTTTTGAAAAGTTAGAGGTCGGTATGTTCGACGGTCTGAAGATTTGACAACTGGTTTAAAATGAACATTTCATCGGAATAATGCCAGAATTTTTTAAAGAACTTTATCAAAGACTTTCTTGTTAATGCTCGAGAATTACACCGAAATTGGCCACCAAGTCTTGGAGAGTCTCAACATTTTTTTGATTCCCTAACAAAGGCCAGCTGATACTTTTTACCAACTTAATATGTATGTTTCTCGTTTGGTAGAAGAACTTTATTATTTGTGGGAGCACAATTTGATTTACAGTAACTGTATACAGCTTTTGTAGGAATAAAATTAGTCTCAATGAAGACTATATTTGATAATTAAAATTGAATTTTATATGATAAAGTTAAGGTACCGTGTCGTTTAAAAATTCGAAGCAATAACCAAGTACCAGATCTAAGTCTAAGTAAGAAAATTTGTGCTACTCAGTATTACTATTCAAACCATTAAATACATGTAGAATACTATTTTAGTTTTACTATTATTTTAAATATAACATGTAATGTCCGTATAACTATCGGAAAAAATCAGAGGAACTGCAAAGTATTATAATTAATTCTATTGATTATCTACAATACAACAGGCAGCACTTATTAGGTAACGACAGTGTGCGGCTTTTACTCGCAAACAATTGTGTTTAAGGTAAGGTACAGGAAAGTATAATAAACACTTAATGTATAAAATGCCTTTCAACGTTAGTAAAAGATAATACCACTGTTTAAGTTTAACGTAAACAATCTTTACTTGTTTGTCCCAGCTTAAGTTTTAATTAAAATTGATACTCGAAAATTTTGTAGGACTAACGGTGGTAGCGATAAAATCACGAAAAGTAAGTGTAAAATTTGAACGTGATCTATATTATTTTTTAAATAATTCTGTAAATATTATCTTGTCGTGATTAATTATGAATTATACCTTCATACTTTCCCCACTAATCCTTTGTAACAATATGTGTGTTTATATTATACTTGTATTAAATGAAATAGTTCAAGTAATTTCAAGTAAGATGCTTTTTAATAAATAATTCTTTAAGCTAGTAGGTGAAAAAAAAGGAATGGGAGAAAAGAAATAATATTTTCCATTTATTACATATCAATTGAAGAATAACGGAAATACATGGTTTACAAGTTTGGATAATGCTACCTTTAAAATATCTCAGTCAATGCTTGCATAATTTATTAAGATATTTAACAACAACTAAGTATAAATCTGAGTCAAGGGCCAGTGTAGATATAGGAATATCAAACCAAGCCTTATCATAAACACTCTGAGGTAGGTAATACAGTGGTTTGTGTAATTACTTTACGAGAATAAGGAAATTGTTGCAGTTAGTAAATTTTGGCCTCTTCATCGCAAAATCGAATTGTTTATATTATGCTGTTAATTTTAGAACACCCTGTCTGAAATCTTTTGAAAATGGCTGCATGCCAAACATGAAAGATCTTCAAATAACGATTCTACACATATTTCTCTCAAACGACCAATATTAACAATAGTAGTAGTATTAAAACACTTTGCTTCTATTTTATTTCACTGCCCTTTAATTTTGTTGCCTTTGAAAAAACCAACAATCTTATTTAAATATTAATTTAATTTGTTTCTGCAAAGAATTTGACTAGGTGCAGAAAAGATTAAATATTGTGTATGATGAATTGATTGAAACAGAAATTCTGTTTTCCATGTTAACCAAGTATGCTTAGTAGTCTCTTATAGTGTCAGCTGAACTAATTTACATGCTTTGGCAAAGTCGTCCTTACAATTATTAGAGCACCTAGCCCGATTTACATTTACGGTGATAGAATTCGTTTAATATAATTAATTTGATTGCGGTTACACTATAGAAAACAAGGAATTGACGTGACGAAGTAATACAATTCGGCACATGTTTGTTCACTATAGATTGTATTGTTGTATAGCAAGACGAAAGCGTCACGCCAACATAGGAGCACGTCCTTATACGAGACTAGTTCATGCCTATTACTAGAAGGAAAATTTCTACTGGGTTTCAACGATGAAGTAATTGGAAAGACTAATACAGGATGATAGATATCCTTAGAAAACAAGGGATTCTAACAATATTCAACACTAATATTACAATCCAAGTTAGTTAACACTAAATCGAATAATATTTGCCCATTTACGACATGACAAGTTAAATAGAGGTAATTGTAACATATTCATAAAGTTAGATTTATGACCATTAACATTATGAGAGACATTAACTTTTCGACAATTGAGTTTACTACATATAATAATATTTTTATTAATTAAACCAAAGTTAGTTCAATTAGTTCAGGAGATGAAAGCAAAGTCGAAGAGTAAACCTCTTTGGTTTTGTGCTAAAGGACTTATTAATGTTGTGGGTTGATATATTTGTCTATCAAACTCTAACAACTATTCCATGATTATCTCTGTAGTCATCAAAACTTTCGTATTGGACTGCTAAGTTACAGGTAACAATTTTGTTTAGTTGCTTGAGTGTTGAGCATCGTGTGGCTTTACCAATAACCAATAACATTAATTTTTGCTCTGTTACACTTTCGTGATTTAAAAGGCCAGTTTCTTTGATGTTATAAATATATTCTGGCTTATAGTCTAAAATATCAATACTTTGGAAAAACTTAATTTTTTTAATTTTATTTATTTAATAATTTCGTGATAGCTGCTTCCTTGATAGCAAAGATGAAAATTTTTACTAAAATTGTTTCCCGACATTTATACTAGCTTGTAGATATGCATTTAAAGCTATTATAACCAGCACAAAATCTATGTAACGTTGAAATTGTGGTAACCACATCCTCTAGTATCTTTTTTTGGAGTTAATTGTTGTTGGAAGTCCTTTACGCTCTTGCTTTTGCAAAAACCGAAGCAAATTTTATCTATACAGGGTCCTGTAGATGAAATCCGGTCTTTGATTTTTTGGCTATTAAGTGAAACGTTTCACTTTACACATGCTTAAACTAGACATTAATCAGTATATCTGAAAATGATTTGTGACTATACAGGATGTTCTAAAAATCATGGCCACAATCACACGAGGTTTTTTTCAGATAAAACACCTTGCATTTTTTTTTTACATTTTTAGCAGAGGCTGACCATTATCTATACGTACCTATTTTGTTTTTTATTCTTTGATGCGTATTTTCAGTGCAATGAATATTTTTTAACAAAATATGTACATAGTACCATTAAAAAATGTGAAGTTTAAAATGAAATTATTGGGGATTCTTTGAACAACAAATCGAAGATGCTTGAATTTGGAACTGTAGCGGGGTTCAAAATTTACTGCCCAATTTTGGAAACTTTGAGCAACTTTTTTAGAGTTTTTTAAATAGAACAATCGTTGGACGAAGAGCTCAATTATGAACAATTTTTGGTTAATAAAACCATTGGCAATCTTAGTCTTTTTCATAAAAACGCCAAATTTGAAAATATTGCTGTAAGAAATACGTATAATATACATATTACAAGGGCTATTCAGAAAGTTTCAAGTTTCCACCTGACGACCAGATTTGTCCAACCGCCATTTCACAATAACTGACATTCTGGGCCGTTTCCCACAATTTCACGGACCTTATTGTTTTAAATTGTTTCACAGGCTAGGCTACCACAAATTTTGAAATGGGTTCCAAAAATGCTTACAGATCACCATAAAGAACAACGAATGGGGGCAGCTTTTGGAGATTACTGGATCGAATCATAACAGGAGGCGAAACAAGTAAAACATGTGAACTTGCAAAATTCCAGTCCATGGAGAGAGGGCCACTTCCCCTAAAAAACCAAGAAAATGTTTGCAAACAATGTCGGTCGGATTATGGCAACAGTTCTGGGACAAGCAAGGTGTTCTTTTATTGATTTTCTCGAGCTGGCGCAACAATAAAATCTGAGCGTTAGTGCATAACATTGCTAAACCTAAAACAGCCATCTTAACAAGCTCCGAGAAAATTGTTGTCCAAAATGTTGCTTTTTCATGAAATCCCCCTTATTAATGTGATTGGGTTGATAGCTTTGACCGACCGATCAAATACGGCGTCACGGAAAATGCACCATCCTCAGATTATCACTGAAACCATCCAAACTTTCGTAGAGGCCCGGACTGCTAAGTTACAGGTAACAATTTTGTTTAGTTGCTTGAATGTTCGCCATCGTGTGGCTTTACCAATAACCAATAACATTGATTTTTGTCAACGTTGGACACTTTCGAGATTTAAAACCCCAAAAAGGCCAGTTTCTTTGCGGTTATAAATAAATTCTGGCTTACAACCAGTCCGCCCGTGAAAAGCCTATCAATTTTGGAAAAACTTTTTTTTTAACCGCGCCAACTTTTATTTATTTAATAATTATACAATGGCAGCTACTTGAAACCGTAGGATACCAGAATCACCGAGTTTTTTAAAATGAAGCCAAATTTCCCCAACATTTAACCAGCTTGCGGACTATATCGCGATTTAAAGCTATTACTATCTTCGCACAAAATCTATGTAACGCCCATTTCAAAATTGTGGTAACCACATGGGGTAGTATCTTTTTTTCACTAGTTAATTGCCGTTGGGTGTCACTCCTTGCTTTTCCGAACCAACACCGAAGCAAATTTTATCTATACCCAAGCATCCTCCCCTATCCTGTAGATGAAATCCGATCTTTGATTGCCCATTGGCTATTAAGTGAAACGTTTCACTTTACACATGCTGAAACTAGACATTAAGCAGTATATCTGAAAATTATTTGTGAAGATACAGGATTTTCCGAAAATCATGGCCACAATCACGTCACTTTTGAGATAAAACACCCAGAATTCTTTTTACATTTTTAGCAGAGGCTGACCATTATCTATAAGTGCCTATTTTGTTTTTTATTCTTTGAAAAGCGTATGTTCAGTGCAATGAATATTTTTTTTGTACAAAATATTTACCAAAACGTTCCATTTCTGAATAGCTATGTGAATAAAATCACAAACTGTCAACTATGTCAAAATGAAAAATTGGGGATTCTTTGAACAAGTCAAATAAGGTTGATTTTGTCGATTACAATTTGGAAATGCATCTGTGTTCAAAATTTACTGAAGAATTTTGGAAACTTTGAGCAGGTTTTTTAGAAAAGTTTTTACTTGCAATAGAACATGCCACAAACTGGACGAAGAGCTCATTATGAAACAATTTTTGGTTAATAAAATTCCATATGGTATCTGTAGTCGTTCTTGATAAAAACGCCAAATTTAAAAATTGCCCAACTGAAATATCGTTATAATTATTGGTATTACAGAAAAACTATTCAGAAAAGGAAATTGCTGAAGAAACGGGAATCAGTGAGTGATCGGTTCAACGTATTCTAAAACGAAATCACTTTCATGTTTACCACATTCAACTGCAGTCAAGAGCCAGCTTGAAACATATTATGAAAAACGAGTTGAATTTTGGGCGCAAAATAAAGTTTGCGAATATTCCAACTTTTTCAACTATGTGCTGTTTACGAACGAAGCGACTTTCCATAAAAATGGATTTCGGTCTGTAATTTTCATTCATTATGCCGATTACTACCCACGACTAGTAACGAAAAATGCCAGTGAGCAATCCAAGACCGGAGAACTGGGACCCTGTACATAAACATTTAGTTTTGAAGAAACTTCGGTCAAGAAGTTCTTCATTATTTTCTTAATTTGGCCGAACAAATTTTAAATTCAATTAATAACGAGTGTTAGACGTTCTTTTTTACATTGTACTGAAATGCTTAATTAACCCTGAATCTACTTCAGTTAACGAAAAATTCCCTTTTAAAATCGACCTTTCACAAAATAACTGAACTTTCTGTATGTTTCGGCGACAAGTTTCCGGACCTTATTGTTTTTCAAATTGTTTCATATTGATGCGCAGATGTATAGCTTCACAAAATTTGTAACAAGATTCTGCAGTTTGACAAAACAGTTTATTAGTCACGTCAATATTTTGTGTTGCCAGGAGCTAAGTCCAAGCGAGCATTAAGGTGGCAGAATTTATTTACTTTTTTAGAGACCTATTAGTTCAAGTATTTAAGTAAGTATACTTTATAATTATATTACACGTTAGAAGTAAATGATTATATTATTCAAGGATGAGTTGGTCATATGAGACACAGCAAGTTCGTTTAGAAAGGTTGATGCAACAATGTTTAGACAATAATATTGCAGACGAAAATGATCCTATGGATGATGAAGAGTTGATGAGGCAGACATCGTAGAAACTTCTTAACTATTTACTGATACAGAGCGGAAATTTCAGATGATGAGCTGGTCAAAATTGAAAAAAATACTGAACCTGTTTTCACCGGTAAAGATAACATTACCAAATGGAAAAAGCATAAACCTCTACAGATTGTTAGGACCAGATCTATAAATATAATAAAGGTTTCGACGAGCAAAAATATCAACAAAGATTTGACAACACCGATTCAAATTTGGAGACATTTTTTCTCAGATGAACTGAACAAAATTGTACGACTAACAATCATATTATGTCCAACCAAAGTAAATATCAGAGAGACAGAGATCGCCAGAGAAACAAGTTTACAGTCCAGATCTTGGTCCAAGTTATTGTCACTTATTCCGGCGAAAATGAAGACCGTTTGACCTTGCGGAGTTTTGACGACGATGAGGAAATCTCCAAGTCAATTACGCGTCACTCCTTCAACATTTACGTTGAGATCAACAGGGGCAGAATTCTATGACACAGTTATTTTAGATGCTTGTTCGATTCCTTCGTTGACAATGATAAGTGCCTGAATTTGAATATGGTAATTATGTTGAAAAGTAAGTATTTAGTCCCTGCTTTCAGGCATGTATATAATAAAAAGTTTTTAAGTACTAAAAATTTTTTTTAATTCCAAAACGTTCATTACTTTCTGAATAACTATGGATGAAAAAATACGAGTACTGCCAACTATGTCAAAATAGTAGTAAAATACTGGGTTCCATAGTCATAAGTCAAATAAGGTTGATTTTGTCGATTACATTTTACGTTTTTTGAAAAGAAAGTTGACACAAAGACAGTATTAGTGACAACTGCATCTGATAGTATAAATTATTCCAAAGAAGAACTTGTAGATATAATCTTTGTGTTAGGTGAAAGCGAAAAGAATTGTCTACTTGAAAGCAGAATTTATGCTTTCAAATATCCTAACAAAAGGCATTCAGACGAAACGAGCTTGTATCAAGAATAGGTTCATAGAAATGATAATTTGGACGAGACGAAAAAAATAAAACTTGTAAGCAACTGATATTATATTAACTAATTATTGGTAGCAACAGAAAAATAACTTCTAGTCAAAAGGAAATTGCTGAAGAAACGGTAATCACGCAGATGGCCAATAGTAATCATTTTATGTTTACGCTTCAACTGTATCAAGAATTCAATGAAACATATTATGAAAAACGAATAATTTAAATGATGATAGCGCAAAATAAAGTTTTCTGCGAATATCCCAACTTTTTCCAAATATCTCCGTGCTGTTTAGACGAAGCGACTTTCCATAAAAAGGATTTCTTAATCTCCATAATTTTCATTCATTATGAACGATTACTAAACCACGACTAGTAAATGAAAAATGCGAGGTAGATGCAGACCTACACGCTATACCTGTAAAAAATGTGGAACGTGACAATCAAAGACCGGAGATCAGCTGCAGGACCCTGTACATAAACATTTAGTTTTGAAGAAACTTTATTTCTTCTTTGTTCTTCATTATTTTCTTAATTTGTGTTTTTCCCCTTAAATTTTTGATGTATCAATTTTTCAATTATATTGTTTTTGTTATTTATTTTTATTAAATAATTTCAATTTTGTCCTTCAAGTGTTTATGTAAAGAAAAATTTAGTTACTTGAATAGCCATTATTTCAACAGATTTTGTTCACCTATCACAAAATCAAATGCTTAATTAACGGATTTATTGTGCTCCCTTGAATGAGCTATAAGTTACCGGGGTTTGCCCGCTCTCATAGTTCCCCATCCAGTCTAAGAGCTTTAATAAACTGCAGCGATAGCGCTGCGGTTAAATGTCAGGTGTTCCGGATTTTCATCCTCCACCCCGCAGAGCCTGCAATCGCTATTCTGTTTCAGACATAGATTAAATTAGTTTAGATTAGATGTGGCCTGACCGTTCCTCTCTTCACTGGGACGTGTAAGATCTATTATGAGTACTCTTAATCTTAGTTCCAATTACCCTCCAGTCTTCTGAAGAAGTCTCGGATTTTTTTGGGTGTTATAATTCTAATTCTAGCCGGTTCTACGTGCGCCTGTTCGAGGTAGTGGAGTCTCGGCCGGGCCATCGCCTCGCAATTGCACATAATGTGTTCCGAACAGAATCGGCATCACACCTTCCACCGTCCACCTTCTCTATCTTCTTCGGGTGGTATCTAAGAGGGCTGTCGCCAGTACCTAAGTAAAGCCGTGATGGTGCTGAAGTCTTTTCTTTTGAGCGATTTAGCTCTGATGACTGAAAACGTAATAAACTTTTTTTGATTATTTTAATTTTGGCGTGTTAGCCCAGTACTAGATTTTTTGCTCAAACATACCTATTTTTGTCATCTCAAAATGACAATGGCCTGTAAGAAAACCTGTGAACATTCGTAGTCTGTTTCTATTGCTTGTTGTAGATTCCAAGGAATATCTTGGCCTGTCTCAAACCAGGGAGATTCTTCCAGAGGGATACTCTGAGTCTCCCTTCTCTATCTTTGAGTTCTTTTTTGTAGGTGCTATACCACAAAACAGCTCCGGTCCCACAAACGAAGTTGTAGGAAATGAAAGTAGTAAATTACATAATAATGTTGTAATATTACCCAAGCTACCATACAAAAAAAAAAACAGAGCGAAGAAACATACAATTTCAAACATTTTTTCATTATTTTGGATAGATATATGTGACTGCTGTAGAAGTAGTTACCAGAAACATTTCAATTCTAAGAACAAATGGTAAAACACGATCCATTTCTCTCTCCATATTTGGAAACCCCACTATTTGAAGTCTCTAGAGTTTTTACATTACTTTTCCTTACTTCCTATATTATTACGGTTCGCGTATTATATTAAGATGGAGTACGTTTCACTTGAAAATAGAGTTTTCGTTTCACGTATTCTTATTCAAGCACATTTAATTTATTCAGGATGCGACTATAGGTATAAAGAACATTTCATTGAGGAGACAACTTTGGAATTGAAAGTGCACTGGCGTAGAGTACCTACATTTTGCGAATATGACATGCATATACAGTAGCTCTAAGTCTATTTTACGATCGCAACGTAGTACACTAAATCTAGTATTCTCTTCTTTAACCTATTTTTAGGAATAGATTTATATATCTATATTTTTCACTATTTTATATTCTTGATCTCAACGTAAAAAAGCAATTTCTTAGCAAACTTATATGGATTAATTCACATTTAAATATATCTGTGTGCCTATGTAAAAAGACTAAATTTAACATTAATAAATCATGTGTTTAAAAAAAATGTCATATTTCTAAAGTAAATAAACAAATTTACTTATCCTTCCTATCGCACGTCGGATTATAATGTAATCTTGTTTATTTGTATGAGATAAAGTCAGCTGTTCGAAAGTAGTAACACCGCTAATGAAACGACAGGATGTTTGTATTTCTGAGGTAGACAACCAACGTAGCAAGCAGCCAATTAGATTTTAATAGACGTTCCGTAATGTGGGTTGTCTATCTATACCCTGCATGTATAGGTTTAATTTTTTTGTGGCGTGTAGAGAAAATGATTGAATTCGATTTAGTAAGACATTTACAATTATACACATACATAATTATTGCAGTCATTTTATTACACATTTGATACTAAATTAGTTTAATGAAGTGACAAACTGATGAATATATTAATTTAATTCAGTTATCTAAAGTGCCTAGCCTAACACAGTTAAAACAAATATCATACTGGTGTAAAATAAATGTTTGGCGGTCACAATTCAAACTTATTTTTCAAAAATTAGCGTTTGTGGTGCAAATAAAAAGAGTTACCCGAGTTATAGTGTAATGTTTTAGCGGGGACATGATGGTTAAATAATGCTAGCAAAAATCAATGCATCAAGAAATATGGATTGAAAGGTAGTAAATGTGAATTACAGGATTGGTTACCGAGCACTTTTACCATTGTTGTTTTCGACATTATCAAGCTGCATTAATTTGGCGCCGCTTTACCTGTTCCATGTTTTAGCTGTTGTTTGAGTGAAACACAAAACCCTACACTGCATGATTTTTTTAATTCTAACAAAAAAAAATATTTGATGCAGAATAATGGTAGGAATATGGGAACAATACTTAAAAAAATCTGTTTTGAAAAAAAGAAGTATTTATTTTAAAAAAGGTTCGATTCAAATGTGCATCACTATGCGGTGGCAGTATAATTTTTGTATTTAAGGAAGTAATTTACATATTAAACTTATTTCCTATGAAATGTGGAAAAACAATTCTTATCTTTATTGAAACAGAGGGAAACATTACATTTTTCACAAAGAACGAATGTTTGAGCACTGCATTCTGGCAATTTGCATCTTAGGCGTGTAGGATTCCACTTGGGAAAATGACACAAATTATCAAGGCGAACTTCTTTTGGGGGCATAGCTGCTGCATCAGGCTTCTTTCTTTGGTTCTCAATAAGAACTTGAACGTCTCTTCCTCTTTTGCTACCTATTGAGCAACCGAGTTTACACAAAGTTCTTGCTAATTCTACACGAGTGACAATATAGTAATCAAGCATTAACTGCAGAAATATCGACCAAATGGTAAAAAAGTCGCATATACTATTTTTTTGAACGTATCCTTATTTTATATCTACCAAGTAAGCTGTCTAAAAGGTTGACCTCTCCCATATGACTATTATACAGTTGAACTACTGCTGGGCAGAGTACCTGAACTCTTTCGTTTTGTTTTCTGTCATATCTTTCCACATGTTTAATAGGATCTGTACCAACAAAAGTAGATGCTAGTGCCACCATTTTATTGTCCTTCCAATATGTGTTGGATAATTCGACCCCCTCCAGCATGGTTACAAACTCTCACTGACCCTCGCGATAATTTTTTCGCTTCAGAATCGGTAGGTATTTTACATGTATTCAATTTTTTACCAAATAGCTCAGCAGCGGAAGTGATATGTAGAAATTGTCAAAGTACACTTTATGAAATACATTTCTTGATACAGGTCTAACTAAACGCACAACAGTATTACTATTGGCTCCTAAATCAGGTTCGTTTGAGAAACGCTTTTCGGGAGCATTTTCGGTTCCTGTATATATTTCAAAATTATAGCAAATCATTTATCATTTTCTGCTGCAGCGGTTTCATTATCATTAATATGTAGATTAAAACGTATTTTTTCGAACTGATTCACAGTCATTGTGTTTCGTATGATATCTGGACCAACAGTTTCGTTCCAGTACAACCTTACATCGGAAATAGACACTACTGAAGTCATCAGACAAATACCTAGATAGCTTTTCAAATCGATAACGTTTATTTGAAAAGGTCGAAGAGGATCTTTTTGTGCGCTGAATTTTACCGACTCATATACAATTCTGCCCATCAACACATCGTCAAAAAAGAACTTGAAATACTGATACGGTGTTTCGAGCTGGAGAATTTCTGGAGGTAGATCAGTGTTTCTACAAAAAGTTTGGGGAACCTTTTCCAGCTTTTTCTTCCGCCATGACAAGTTACGAGTTGAGTTCTTCTTCAGGTGCTAGCAACTGACGATCACCTATCATCACAATTGGTTGACAAAATGTGTCATCATCACTGTCTAAGTCACTTTGTGCTGGAATTGCTTCATACTCAGATGTTCGTCTCGTTCTCTTCGTTCATCTTTGGTGTGAAAATTCATTTCTCTTGGCTGCGGATTCTGATTGCCCAAATTTTAGTTGAATAGTCTCTTCTAATCGGCTTGATCCAGGTATCGAGTTTGTCTCAATTTTTGATACCTCCGAAATTTGTTCACCCACATCATTTTCTACAAACGAGTTATCAACATTAATTTAACGGGTCGATGGCCGCAGTGGTTAGGCGGCTGACTATTGTTGTGAGAGGACGATAGGTGCCGGGGTTCAATTCTGTGGAGGGACGGTGACATTTTTTCAGAGAGTTTAATCCCGGATCGACTTGCCATTCGCTGTTGGGAGCAAAGTGATTAACAGCGCGGCATCATAAAAGGCGATATGATGCTGTCACAAAGCCATTTAAACACAACTTACACACACTAAACTACACCGCAAGAGTTGCAGTGATAGCCAGACAAGTAATACAGCTTACGGAGTCACTGCAACTAAGCACCCACCACACATTAAAAAAAAAAAATGAGACCATTATTTCCTATACCTTCAACGTCAGTGTCGTAGTCTAGTAGATTTTCATCAGTTTCTGAATCGTCTTCACTGTCAGTTGGAATTGTGTCTAACAAATCGTGTGACGTTGCTTTATTGGTAGAAATTTCGTCACACATCTATAAAAAAAACTAGTTTTTACACATAGTAATCGCATGTGTAAAATAACAATATCTGTAGAACAATAATTGTAAAAATTCCAAAATCTACAAAAATAAGTTATAGCAATGAATGATGCTACGAACGCATAATGATTAATATTTGAATCATACCTTTCATTCACTTTAGATTATGCAAATATAATTTAGATGTAATTTACTCATTTATACTCCAATTAACATATTTCAAACTAACCGAAAGTATTTTTTTTGTACTTACATTTACGCTTTTTGAACACTAAAATACCAAAACAAAATCACTTCACTACCGACAGTATCAATGTACAAACACGTGCACTACTAGAACTGTAAAACACATGCGCATTTGCATATCTGCGGTTTTTTTAACTAATTGATGGGAGCACAGACGATTCGTATTTGAACCATAATGCATCAGTGGCCTGAATGTTAATGTATTGGTATTATGTAGGCCAAAAAGTATCTTCATGCAGTGTAGGGTTAAAAGTGTTAGACAAACATATTTACTTTAGTATAGAGTCAAAACATAGTGTGGTTATATCTAAGGAACTGTTAGTAACATACTAACTAATCGCCTTTGGCTAAATATAACTATTCTGTTGGGGCTACTGTAAACATAACTACCTGCTTTTTCAAGTTTAATAGATTAAGTAACAATGGTCAAAAACTATGTACGGAAACGAAATTACCCAACGTACATGGTTAATGACTTAATTAAAGCAGTCGACGATGTAATAAAACAATAATAAATTAAAATAATACGTACAGGTAAGCGTAGACCACATAAGGCATTCATATTTCCGTTATTTATCATAAAATTGGAGGAAGAAACGTACAGAAAGGTAAATTAGGTGCTGGTGGTCTATCTGTACTTTATGCTATAAGTTCGAGCTGAAAACATTGATTGCAGAATACATAAGATTAAGATTAAAAAAAGCAAAAACACAGGCATTTCCCTTAAGAAACTTGAGCGTTTGCAAACGTCTACTGCCCAGAAATCCAAAATTGTAGGTGTGATAATGATGATAAACACCGATTACTTTATGAAAAAAGGATTTCTTATCAGTGTTTTATTTTCAACGCTGACGAAAGTAGTGATTCAAGTGATCCAACCAGCGTGAAAGCACTAAGAGAAAAAAGAAAAACGTTAAATAGCGTATCAGGTGATTCTGGTAGGGATTCAACTAGCATACTTACTTGTGCGTCGGCTGATGTAAAGTGTTTACCACCATCAATAGTTCCAAAGGGCAGTGCTGTACAGGCTACAATGATTTTGAGTGGATCTTATTCGTACGACGTACAGTGCATCACAATATGTTTGATGAAGGACCTACCATATTACTACTGGTTTTCCTCTAATTTTATTCCTTACGTACAAAATATATGCGAAGAAAAATAATACTTAGAACAAGTTACATGTTTGTTATTTAATGGTTATGTCAATCGCAATAGGGTGTAGCTATAGAATATGCGAAACAGCATAAAACGTAACTTGTACATTTCCCAAGTTGCTTGACAGGTAGGTGGCAGCCCCTACATAAATGCGTTTTTGGACAACTAAAAAACAGTTTGATATGATAGGTTCCAATGGGCAAACGAAATGTGTGCTAAAATTTGGCAAAATCTAGCAAGAATCTGTAGCTCCAAAACATGTAATAACCAGAAGGATTTTTTGATACAATATTCTCTGTGTAGGAACCAATACGCACAAACTATCGAAGAAAATAATTCTCACACATCTGCGATACAATTTGATCGATTTTCTTTTCTACAGCACTTTCATCATCTTGGCAAATTAATACGTCCACAGAAAAAAATGAGACAATATAAAAACATGGTTGTACATTTGTTTACAGATATTAAAAATGCATTCCAAGAACTAAACTACAAACAATTCCAAAAATGTAGTATAGATACTCATAAAAGTTATTCAAGATCACAAGCTAACAACTATCTTTGGGTCTGTGGTTGAGAAGCTACTTCGTTTAAGGTAATAGCAATATAGAGAACTAACAACAAACGAAGTAAGAGCAAAATTAGAAGAAGCACAACAGAGAGAAGTAAATAAGAAAAGGAAGAAAAATACAAATAAAGAAAAACCAAATAAAGCAAAAGTTAAATATTCTGGTGCAAAAGATTTACACATAAACATTATTAAAAAAATAAAACATAGAAGAATCAAGTGGTAGTAGTGCACAAGTTTCACTTCACGATGACGATTCTTCTGTTGGTCATTTGGGTGTGTTCGAAAAGGAACAGTTTACACCGTTGCAACGAATTTTGTATCTCTTAATTGTTTTGTTCTTGTGTGATTTGTTGCACACATAGTTGATGCTGGATGTGTGAAGAGAGTAATTTCAGTTGGTGACTATGATACACATTATCTTAGGAGAAAGAGTGATAAATATGTATTTCAAACTGCTGAAGATACATGTGTTATAGATGAAAAGGTATTGTATCTAATCTCTACCGGCTCCAGCTGGTCAAGGTGGCAGTTCTAGTGCCTACCGCTTCATTTTGTTTTGATGTAGATTTAAACAAAATATAATATTATCTAATTGACTGACGATATGTTAGTAAAACAGATGTCTTTAAGTTTCCTATTGAAATCTATAAAATCAATTAGTTCGAAAACTAATAAACCACATTTATTTGCGGTGCAAACGAATTGTCTGGGATACTTTTGGAAGTTTCAGAAGTGGCGCAGTTGTTGTAATCCACACAAATTTGCAATGCAACCTTTTTCAGGATTTCTACTGCGTGAGAAGTGCTATAATGCCTTGTCAACAACGGAACTGGAAAGTGTTACAGACTTGAATCATGTTTCAACCCTAGTATGAACCACGCTAAATTGCCGTATCATGTGATCAACATTTCAACGTTTAGACGGCGTTTGTGATTATGGTTGATATTAATAGAGTATATAGAGTTATTAATTCATCGCTGCAATAGATGTGTTGCAGTTAGGAGGAGGGGAAGCGACGGGGTGGGGTGAGGAGAAAGGAAGGAGCTATATTGAATAATAAAAATGATTCCGTTTTTTCCCCATATTCGGCTAACAATTTACGCCACCCACCTCGTACTTTTTGCCTTAAGCTAGTTCACATCATTTGTTCTTTTTCGTGCACGTTTCCAATTTAAGTTTCATTGACGTCCAACCAGTAATCATATAATTACTCATACATAATTGAATTTTAGGCGGCGTTACTCGCTTCTATTGACCTATCGATTTTTAAAGTTTTGTGGTAAAATACAGTCTACGTTTAGATACATATAATACGTATACGTATCCATTAGATTGAAGTTATGTCGGCAATATGCCAATCTATATAAAATGTTATCGTATCTCTTCAATATAATTACGCGATCGACCGTAAAATTAAATTTAATCCGTAGAGTTGCCGGACTATACAGGATGATTAAGGACGTATGCTGAAAACTGTGTGGGTGTGCGGTAGATTTCGAATTGAAATATTTATTTTAGATATAATTTTTATCTGTGGCAGTTGGCACAAGAATTGTCAACATGTCCATGCAGAATGTGTAAGAACGAGCGTGCGGATTTGTGTTTTTTCAATACAATTCAAACCTGGATTATAGGGATATGTAAACTAAAAAGTAAATAGAAAATTTAGTTCAAATTTAACGAGTGAAATCAAGTGTTTAACACTATTAAAAATATTATCCTCTTACTCTTAATGTATTCACAATATCTACTAATTTTATTGGTGTTTTACAGCTTGATTATATTATACGGTTTGATTCGTTCTGCAAGATTATTTTTATAGTTTTTTTAAGAAATACTGCTTGCGATGTTTAATGCAATTTTCTATAGATTATTGAACAAATCTCTCCTTTCCTTTAATTCAAATAGGTTTAGTGAATTTCTAATCACACACAGAAACTACATCATCTATCTTGCTTGAGATATTTTGTATTTTTTTATTTGTTTCTCTTTAATTAATTGATTTAATTTAATAATTAATGATGTCGTTACAGGTGACTAACAATTAATATTATTTGAATATAATAAATTTAGACGACAGCGAAATTGTCGATCCAAAAATAATTTGGCAGGTGGCTAACTAGTACATAGTTCGACGAATAAATTGATTTTATTGGTCTAGGTACATACATGTATATAGATTGCAGCTCCCATTGAGAGTGAAGCATAAAGTACATTTTAATAATAATAAATAATAAACGTTACTGTTTAATTTTTTGAAGAAAATCGTAAAAATAAGTTACTATTGCAGAAAGCATATAAGCATATAAGCAGCATATAAACGATGTTTAAAGTCCACACAATTTTTTTCAAACAAGTCCAGGATTATTCGTATAGGTTGAATAGCAACGAAAATATTAAACTTTAAACATTGACAAATACTCGTAGATCCTCTTTCTCTCTTATTATGATAGATACCAAAAAATGTCGCCAAGGAGTATCTGGTATTGAACGGGCTTTCAACTGATAATATCAAAGTTACAGCTCATTCTGCGATTTAGTGAAATAGAAATTTTAGATTTTAATACAGCAGTTACATCCCCTTGCGGTGAAATCTGGAACTTGAAAATAATTTCCAACAGGTTCTCGTGACCGCTTTTACTATCAATATTTTTTCCCCAGTATCTAGGACAAATACTTTCCGAGACACAACCGCTTACCTTTCTTAGTGGCCCACCCTGTACAATGATCAGTATTACGATAATTTACCAGTTCTTTTAAAGAACAGAACATTTAAATTATTTACATTTTTAAAGTATTTTTAGATGGTGTGGTCATTTTTTAGTAAACAGTCTGAAATATGTGTTTTGAAGGTGGTTGTATTGCGCAAACAAAAATTTTGGAAACCAAAATTGTACAAAAATACATCTTAAAATATCATGTATAGTTTGCGCTGTGATGTTTGATGTAATTAATGCCTCCCTACCTATTTAAATTAAACATCAATTAATATAAAAATAAACAATTTCTAATGAAATTAATGTAGCTGTGTTTGCTTTTAAACCGTCAGGTGCTACCACCCTATAGCCAAATCGTACATCTCTTATGAGAACTATCTCTTTATGTAAAAATAATTGTTTATATACATTTCTGCAACTTTAGATATTGATTATGTTTTAATAAAATTTGGAATTTCGCTAAGAATTGGATCTTGAAGTGTTAGAATACACATGAAATTTTCGAGTTGAGATCGACCAGGGAATGGCGAAGCGACAAACAATCCGCAACGTTTTTATTCAATGGTATAAATTAAACATCACAACTAAACTTTTAACAATATCACCGCCCAATTTTGCAAGCGATTAATAAATAAAATTAGAATGCTTTCTTGGGTCCAAGATTGAAATCAATGGTTACACCATAAATAGTTGACGAAGCTCCATTTACGGGAGGGTCGTCTAGAATCTTTTTAGAACCAAGAGAAATAAAATATTTTTCAGTGGAAATCTAAGTGTGTGAAATAATCTGTAACGAATTTAATTTCCAAATTCGGACTATAATGAGCCAACGCCTCATCTGATATTAAAGATTGTTTTGATTAAAGGGAGCCATGCCTGCTTCGTTCCAAACAAATTCAATCTGATTAATCAACCCTAGTGTAGATTACACTAGGGTTTTAAAACCACTGAGCAATTTTTAATAAAGTTACTATAATCTAAGAATAAATTTCAATTTAGTTTTATTGGGAGCGATTTGAGCATTTTCTACAGCCTCTACTTCAGTTTGACAAGTATATAAACCAAATTGATCAAGTTCATATCTAAAATATTTTATTTTTGTTTTGTATGGTTAAACCAGTTTTCAGCTAAACGATTTAAAATCGAATGTAAACTCCATGCATATGCTTTGAGCGATTAGACCCTATAATGGGCATTCCTTGTGTATCTGTTCAACCAAGAACTGTCTTTAACTTAGACTTCAATTTGGTGGGAACTTCAGCGGGTACTTGTGTAAAATTATTCCAATAACTTTAAGCTATTCTTGGTAATACGGACACCTTGCTGATTTGGTCTTTAATTCTGTGCAAACAAATCTTAAATGACAACACGCAAAGTATCCAATATTGCAGAAAACATTGCAAAAGATTGTGTTGCGGGTCTCACAACATAGGAGTTAATAGATATGATACTGGCTTCCGTCAAAATAGTTAATTCTCTTATCTTTATTACCAAAAAATGCTTGTAACAGGCACTCATGGTATAATCGTTACCCTGCAAACGAGTGCAATGAAAAAAGATCAAGCATTAGCAGCCGACCATGTGATTTCGACCTCCTGGTCTTGTCAGTCGCCCTCCGAATGGAAGACCTAATCTAATTTCACAGCTCGCTGTTCAACCTGCATTGTACAAGACGCGACAATGTATTAATTCCAACAATTATCCTCCTATTATCGGCATTCTTTGGTTTTTATATTGTACCATTTCTCGATGTCTTCTCTATTACCAATTTAAAAATGCTGCCATTTTCTTAATACATTTTGTCACTTCTGAACTAAACGGTATTGTAGGAATCTTTGTTAAGCGCAACTTATTCCTCCTAATTCCGAAATAATGCACATTCCTCATACAATTTTTTAAAGAAATGGAGCAACATAGCGTTGTGTAAAAACATTTATTTCTGTGTCTTGTGTATTAGAGGTAATTAATTTAGTTCTTCATCGTAAATATTGATTCGAATCCTTAAATGTTAATAAATAAACAGCTTATTTTTATATACAATTCTAGTGCGTTTCGGTCAAAAATAATGATGTCATACCTAGTATATAGGCGACTACCTGCACTAATTTTAGTTTGACAAACACGGTATTTGTGCCTATTTAAAATTGTATGTAGGTATATTAAATTTTTCAAATATTACAAATATCAAAGTCAAATATGTTTCGAATAAAGCTTCTTACTATGCTGCCAACAGATTTTCAGTTATTTGCACAATGGATTCCGATATTAATGGCCGTATAAAATATTTGTCTATATTTATAATTTTTGACTGGGTTATTCAAAAATAAAATAAAAGTACAAATGCATATAAATAGATACGCTGCATAAACAAAACATATTTTAAGATAAAAGACTTCTATAATTAAATTCTGTAGAAATGAAACATCCTAAAAACAAAATCCAGTGTATTTTTAAAGATTTCCTTGAGCTAATTTCATTGCATGTTAGTTATTTAAAGATAACAACACTGTGCGTCTTTAGATTACCGCGAAAAAAGCTGTTACAAGTTTAAAAAATGTCCTTATTTTTTGGTAGTCCGCAATTAGAAATTCTAGGTAATTGTTGAAGCAATATTAATTTGTAATTTATTTTGATTCAGGTTTAAAATACACAAACACTGTTTTCTGTGGGACTATCGAAACTTTTAAACGCTGCCAGAGTTCTAGTTCTAATAAGAGGAAAATGAAAATACATATAAAACAGCCTTAATTAAGGCATCAGAGGTAGAACCGGCATGAATTGGACATACGATGTATTTGTATTTTTAAATCAGGGACTCACACAGATCTTCTCATTCGTATTTGTAAATATAAACATCTTTTTTCCGCAGAAAATTGTAAAGTTTACGAAATGAAGGTCTTCTTTAAACACAATAATCCAAATTAGACCCCGTGGAATATGAAATATGTATCCAACTATTTTAAATATCATATCAGCTATTATAAAAGTTTACGGCAGTCATAAATGCGGTTTATAAGCTGAAAATCGATAGTTATTGTTAATATTAATGAGGTAGTAATATTCATGCAAGTTGATCATAAAAACGGAGTTGTTTTCCATTTATATACTATTGTTATTTTTCGAGCATACTGTAGCATTTATTTTGAGAGAAATGGATATTTACGAAACTAAACACGTATTAGAAATTTTCAAGAAATTAATACAGTAGTTTTCTCTGAAACTGTGTACTTGCAAATTTTATTTTAAATTTCAGAATTTGTAGTTTAGAGTTTATGTTTTAATAGGAATGAATTTTTGAGTTAATTTAGGAATTGATGATTAATGTGGAGCGTTTCACACATGTATAGTTCTGTATCGGAAATTTTGTTTTTATATTTATATAAATATTTTATTTCTAATACAGAGCGCATAGAACATTACACTAAAGGACATATTTTGCAATGTATTTTACGTGCAAACACACATGTACAGTGGAGAGCTTCTAAAACGAGACCCCTCTAAGCAAACGTCGACCTTATCGACACAATGTAGGAGTAAAACAGATCTCCTTAGCTTGGGAGAATACATAAATGGTCCGCTGTATTTTCGCAGGTACCCGGTTGCCGTATACCCTTACGGACGGATTATATTTAGGTAATTCTTGTTACTGTTGCATTATAATTCATAATAATACATTTAGAACATCATTCTCTCTTGAAATTTATATGAAAACAACTTAACCGGTATATGTGTATGATAATGAATGATGTATAACGCAAAAAGACTATTAAAATTAAGTAAATGTCGGTTTTTTTTTCGAGAACGGAATAAATGAAAACTTAACAAACTGTATGTATAAAATTTAAAAACGTTTTAATAACTTACAAATTTATTAAAAACGTATCGTGTGACTAACTATTTTGATATACTATGAAAATGTTACTTTAAATAAGTGAATTATCAAAAACAAAACATTTAGTGCTAGGTGTGAGTTCCAAAGATGTAATAAATCGATTTTTATACATATACATATACAGCGTTAGTAAAAAGTCCCGGAACGGTCGAATAACTTTGTTATTTGAAAATTATAATTTCTGAAATTTGGTATGGGGGTATATAGTTAATATAAATGCATTTTATGCAATACAGTTTATATTTTTTTTACTTCCGGTTTAATCGGCAATACGTCCAACTTTTTTTTTTTAAACGGAACGCCCAGATTTTTTAAACACTTTTGAATGCAAAATAAAAAACTACGTTCAGGAAGTATTAAGATGTTTATTTTTATTCACAAGAAAACAGTTAAAAAATTTAAAAGTGTCCTAATACAGAAAAATCAAGATACCTGTCTATTCAGTTTGCGATTACAATAATTGTTCAAAATGCTCTCCATTTACAATTTGACAAAAATGTAAACGGTCAGTAAAATTTCTTATTGAATTTTGTATTTGTTCTGGAGCGATGCGATTGGCTTCTTGAACTATTCTCTCTTCCAATTGTTCAAGATTATGGGGACATCTTGGGGACGATTTTTGTACACTTGACATTTCAAGTGACCCCAAAAGAAAAAATCTAATGGCGAGAGATCTGGCGAACGTGCTAGCCATTCGATTGCTCCTCTATGTCCGATCCAACGTTCCGGAAAAATTTCATTCAAATAATCGCGGACATTATGGGCAAAATGGGGGGAGCTCCATCTTGTTGAAACCAAAAATGTGCATTAGCGTGATCACCTATGTTTGCATTTGGAAAGAGGGCCGTAAGTGCTCAACCTCATTTCGCAATAAATTTAAGTAGACGCAAACACACATGTACAGTGGAGAGCTTCTAAAACGAGACCCCTCTAAGCAAACGTCGACCTTATCGACACAATGTTTTCTTAGGTTCTAAAACAGATCTCCTTAGCTTGGGAGAATACATAAATGGTCCGCTGTATTTTCGCAGGTACCCGGTTGCGGTATACCCTTACGTACGGATTATATTTAGGTAATTCTTGTTACTGTTGCATTATAATTCATAATAATACATTTAGAACCCCAAAAGAAAAATCTAATGGCGAGAGATCTGGCGAACGTGCTAGCCATTCGATTGCTCCTCTATGTCCGATCCAACGTTCCGGAAAAATTTCATTCAAATAATCGCGGACATTATGGGCAAAATGGGGGGGAGCTCCATCTTGTTGAAACCAAAAATGTGCATTAGGGTGATCATCTATGTTTGCATTTGGAAAGAGGGCCGTAAGTGCTCAACCTCATTTCGCAATAAATTTAAGTAGACGTTGCCAGTTAAATTTCCTCTTATAAAAAATGATCCTATGATGTTGTTTCCAACAAGACCAGCCCAGACATTCACCTTTTGAGGACGCTGTGTATGGACTTGTTCAATCCAATGCGGATTTTCAATTGACCAGTAGCGACAATTATGTCTGTTCACAGTGCCGTTGAGACAAAACGTTGCCTCATCTGAAAACATGATGTGATCTAAAACATTAGGCTGCTGCTCGATCAATTCCGTCATTGTTTCGCAAAAATGTAGTCTACGATCTGGATCATCTTCAGTTAACTCATGGACGGGATACATTTTATAGGCTTTCATTCTTGCTGATTTAAGAATCTTATGAGCAGATTTTTGAGAGATCTCATGAATTTGACCTAATTTTGTTGTGGACACGTGATGATTTTCTTCCACTGTAAGTAACACATTCAAACTAGTTTCTTCATCTGTTGCTGTTAATGGACGTCCCCTTCTAGGTAAATCCTTCACCTGACGAAAGAGCTTCAAACTTTTAAATTGTTCGGCATACCGTACTTTTACTAATGTGACGATCCGGATAAACAGTATTAAACAAAATACGAACCTCTTCAAAAGAACGTTGACGATCACCGTACCCACGCGCATCATTAATATCTCAATTCGTTCTGATTCAGTAAGTTTTACTGCCATTTTCAAATGTGTCAATGTCTAAAATAAGTAAATTTATAGCGATGCAAAAGTTAAAACGCTTTTAAGATGGTCAAATGTGACGGCAAAAAGAATGCAAACACTAAACAACAACTTTTTCAAAGGTACCTTGTTTTTTTCTGTATTAGGACACTTTTTTTAATTTTTTAGCTGTTTTCTTGTGAATAAAAATAAACATCTTAATACTTCCTGAACGTAGTTTTTTATTTTGCATTCAAAAATCTTAAAAAAATCTGGGCGTTCCGTTTGAAAAAAAAAATTGGACGTATTGCCGATTAAACCGGAAGTGAAAAAAATATAAACTGTATTGCGTAAAATGCATTTATATTAACTACACCCCCATACCAAATTTCAGAAATCATAATTTTCAAATAACAAAGTTATTCGATCGTTCCGGGACTTTTTACTAACGTATAAAACTAATACACAAAAAAACTACATTATCTGCAATTTTAATGACCGACGCAGATATACTATTAACTTTGGAAAAATGCGTCAAAGATCACTCTATTATTCGCAACAGATAATAGCGAACAGTTAATTATACATACATACACTTTATACTTGTTAAAAGCAATCATTACACTAATAAGTAAATATTAAAAGTTTGAAGAAAAGGGGAAGGAAACGAACCATAAGTAATTAATGTTGAAATAAGTTTTATATTCCCTTCTTTATTGCTCTTTGCAAGAACAATTACATACGGATTATCTGTCATTTTATTTCTTAGAATTTCTTAAAATTCCTTTTAGGGAACGTCATTATATCCAAATTTACATGCATTATTATCGATGTATGTATGTGTATGGATGTAATGTATGTTTCATCTCATAGCAGGTCTCAGAGAGAGGATTGTTTGTTTACCAGATCATAAATTTACAGTTGACCAATTTTATATTCAATATATATAAGTTTACGACGTCCCCGTTCCGATTGCTAAGAAGGGCTATGAAATTCCATAACGGTATCGGTTAAGGTGCTCTCCACTGTACGTAAAAATTGTGATGTAACAGAATTCTCGAAGGCAAAATTTTCAAATATGTATGTACATATGTCTATACACACAACCTGAGATAAGTCTAGACTAGGAAACGATAGGAGCAACAAACCTAAAAATCTGTGTTTTACAAACTGTAAGAAAATGTGGTATTCTTGTTGAAATTAGTTATTAAAGTGTCAAGTGAATTTATTGCGTCTCTGAAGTGTTATTATTGCAGAAAACTGAACTAGCAGTAGCTGTAAAAAATACATAAATAAAGACGCATAAAAGAAAAGTACACACAGGCGTTGGAAAAAGCTATTTTCACAAACAAGCCAACCATAACAGAGTTCTTTTCATCCCCCAGAAACTTTAGAACTACTACAATCTGTTTCTAAAGTAATGTCTTCCCTGCTGGTGAGTTCGTATCAATAATAGCAATGATACAATCACCTTACACTCTTTAGGTCTCCTCTAGATAGTGTGCCAGCGACAGCATAAACAGATGATTGATTAATTTTGATTCTCTTGACTTTTGCTGGGAGTTTACATTCCATACCTGTGCTAATTGATGAGTTGGAAGAAGTAATATGATAATATAGGTAGATCAATTGCTGTTATTACAGGTGTATCTGAATTTAAATATTTACATTCATGTAGTTCTTTTTAACTCAAATTTATACAGAAGACCTTTATTACAATGGAACTTATTTGTTATCTTTCTAGTCTTAATCCAAATTGCAAAATGATGGACGCCATGGACATATGTGTAGATAATCTTTGAAAAAGAAACCGGTTCACATATGTGAACTGACAAATAATATCACTAAATTATTTACTCTAACAAAGAATTGTGTTTATTTGCAATTGCTTCTATAGAGTAAGAGTCTTATACAAAATGTTCCAATGAGTTTCATGTATTGTTTCAGGATTAATAATCTTCAGTAATAAGCGTTTCCGGTAATAAAATCTTAGATAATACAAGATAATAGAAAGTATCGAAAAATTAGCCAAAATCTGAAACCTTTCTTTAACTCTACGCTAATCGCGCGATATTTTGTAACAAGTTTAGACGCGCGGTCTACAAATGTAGACCATTTTTTTAAATAACTATTTCAGATATTTACCATAAACCATGAGAAAATGTTTAACGTATATGTTCGTGTATATGTACATAACACATTTGTGCTGAATTTGCATCAATATACAGCGTCCGGCATAAGTTAGTTAACCAATTTGCATTAAAAAAACAAGAGTAACTTTATTAGGTTAAGTTTCCGAACACTTAAACGTAAAAGGTAACTAACCCTGGTTGATCAGGCTGAGTTTTCGAAAACGCCTTAACAATAGCCGCAATTGCCGCCGCTCATCGCATCAGTTCGGCCGTGCATGCGTAGTTCCCCAGACCCGCTCATTTTTCTGATAGCGTTGACTGACTTATGCCGAGCCCGGTATTATATGTTGAAAAATTAAAATGCAAGATATTCATTTTGAAGTTTTAAAATGGCATGTAGTCAGGTTCTAGCAACAAAAAGATATTTTACGTCGTTAAAATTCAACAAAATATAATTTATTGACATCAACAGATACTGGCTAACATAGAAAATAACACATTACACGCAAAACTTTTCAACAGTCTTTAGAAAAATAAGCAGAAAGTGACTATCTTATCAGTCAGTGGAGCATATGCTGCATATATCTACCATGTGATCTTTACACGCGTAATATCCGCATTTTACGCACGCTCGTCGTGAAGATTTGTTACGGCTTTGTGGACAAACACGGCATCGTCCAACGTAATTTGCTGGTCTTGGTTGGAGAGGGCTGGGGGATGAACTTTCTTCATGTCTAAGGAGAGTACGCGCCCGCATTCGTAATGCTACCGGTAAAGAGACAATGGTTGATCTTGCTTCTATTTGTGGTTTGATCAGCTCCCAAGCAAATTTTTCAATGAATTCACTTCTGACTATTTTTTTTAGTGGATGGTTTGCTTTATAAACGCAAAGAGCATTTATACCCGATAGATTTAAGAGGTCATAAAAAATGACCATCGGCCAACGACGGGTGTTTCTTACGATGTTATAATTGTGACATAATTGATCAACCAGGTCTACACCAATTTTCGTCTTGTTATAAAGGGTCACTATTTCTGGTTATTGTGCATCCCCTGTTTCCGGATCAATTCCATTGTCATGATGCATTGAAGATACTAGTATAACTGCTTTACTTTTTTTCGGGCAATAGGATACGAGAGAAATAGCTTGTTGAAATCCAAAAAGTGAAGTATGTGGTTCTTTTTTCTTATTGGGTAAGAACTCCAAGGGAATCTCCCGTTTATTTTTACGCATTGTGCCAATATATGTCAATTTCTTTTGTTGTAATAATTTTCCTGTCAATGAAATACTAGTGAACCAATTGTCACCAGTAATGTTAGTTAATTAGTCCCCTGTATTGGTTGTACTAATCGTAATACAATATCCTCAGCAGTATTGCTCAACTTATAAGGGCCATCTGGCTGAGTTCCTACGTATGCCTCGAGATTCAAAGTGTAAGCAGAGCGAACATTTTTATGCCATACTTAGCCGGTTTTTTAGGCATGTACTGTTCAAATGAGCAACGTCCTCTAAAAGCTAATAATTGCTCATCTACAGTAATGTACTCGCTAGCAATGTAGCTATTCAGGAAACTATTTACAAAAATTTCTAAAAGTTCTCTAATAGGGGCTAGCTTCTCATATTCCTTTCTTTCATTTCTGGTTGTAACGTCGTCAAATCGTAGACAACGGATAAGAAACCTGAATCGCCCCTCGCTCATTGCGAGATAAATAGATTCAACTCCATTACCCCTAGAGTTATCCCATATTTTGTGAGTGTTTTTCCTCGAGCTTCTCAATACACCAATCATATACAAAATTCCTATCAGAGCCCCTTATTTCCCTTTCATCAGTCGATCTAGCATCTCGGTCCCTGCCATATTTATCTTTTATTTTTCTAATATGTATATATATTTGTCGAACTAACTAATATTTGAATGTCGGCGTCGCGCACAAACAGTTTTACGCAGTCGATTTCAGACACGGCATTGCGAGCGTCACGTTTTGGTCCTGGTAAATGCTTTATAATGTTATGAGCACGTGCTCGCATTTGGTCTTGTCTTGGATATACTTTCGTCTTCATCTGTAGTAAATTCTAATTCAGAATTTGTTTCGTGGTCACTCCTTTGCACTATATCTTCTTCTGTTTCGTCTTCTTCTTCGTTATCTAATGGACTATCTTCTTCGTTTGCCATTTCATCAAACCATCTCAACCACACATTTGGGTCCTTACTTTTTTCTACACGCCTTTTTTTAGAATCGGACATTTCTATCACTGAAAAAACAAAAACACACACACAAATTTGTTTTCAATAAGTGACATTTATATAAAACGCATAAGAAAACATCACTCACCTAAATTAGAATAAATTGCAATGAAAATAAAATCTTCACACTGAATAGAAAATGTTACATAAATAGTCGCGCGGTCTATAATCGTAGACCATTCGCGTTACGATGTCTGTAGTAATCAGAAACAACCCGCTTCGCTGTTATTTGCTTACTAAATCATTAAAACACAGTATAATTGACAGCTACTCAAACGTGCAACTGCGCAATAAACATCTTATTCAAATTATCTTGGTTTAAATATGTGTGGTCAACGATTGTAGACCGCGCGACTACTCAAGGGTTTTAACCCTGTGATATACAAACTACCATGTAAACAATGTACGATTAGCTAGATAGGATAACTTTCACAATAACTAAAACGATAATAAGTTAGCATATATAAAAGTGATTGCAAAAAATAAATTGTTTTAACTTTAAGAAGGGTACTCCAAGAAAAAAACATTTAACATATATAAGAAAAAAAGAGAAGATATAGGCGCATATGTATATGTGTACATTTAGATCACATGTTATAATCTTCTTAAAGTTCAGAGGTCAGAGAGATAAGTTGTAACTCTGATGGTTCGACTATTTGTGAATAGATGGAGCATCAAAGATGAATGTCAATATGAATCGTTGAATAGACAGTGGTGAAATTCAACAGACATGAGCATACTTTAGGGGATCACAGTTGAATCATTTCTGCTGTACTATGTGTACATACAAAAAAAGTTGAAATAAAAATTAACGGGGAACTCACATGTGTCATAAAAAGTCGGGTATTCTATTTGAAGTAACAATGTTGGTACTCATTTCCCGTATAACCAGAAATCAGCGAATACTAAAAATATTTTAACTAAAACGCGATTTATGAAAATCCGCTCAAAATTTCAGATTTAGTCTACAAATCCTGCTTCAGATATTTTCCGCGTAACCTTGTCATGACACACACTGTATAAAAACTTTATTTTTTATAGTACTGCTGAATATTGCTAGTTTTAGTAAGAATTAGTCGTCAATCAATGATGTAGTTTTTGCTTCTATAATGTTTACAATGTTAACAATCATTATATGGATGTAATGAATGAAACGTGAATGAAATACATTATATTGTGAAAATAAGCGATTCTGAGAACGAATTTTTTTCAAAACAAAACTGCAGAGTAAATACCAAACTCTCATTAAAGCGATGAAAATCAAATCCTGTTCATTTTTATATCCGCCTAGCAGCTGAGTATGATCATCGTAATTAATTACGTGGAGATGATGTATTACTATGGAGCAAAAAAATGGCTTCTTAATGTGTTTATACAAAAAAAAGTGGATTAGCACGTGTTCGTAAATTTCAAGTGCTTCTCGGTAACCAATCGATTCAAGTCTAACGATATTTCGGCCTATAACGACGTTATTGTACGTAAGCTAATTAACGGACCGGACGCGAATCTAATTTGCTATAAAATTAGACAAACTTGACTTCCTCTCAGCTGCGTAAACCGCAAGAGATGCCTGTGTATGTTGAGACTAAACACGAAGAGAACACTTAAGTCTTGTAATCCTTTTTGCTTGATTTACATTAACATAATCTATAACATCTAATTGCGTGATTAGTTTGGTTATTGGAGGTAGTAATTAATTAGCAGTTAATTTAAAGAATCGGATTTAGAGATTTCATAAAATAAACCGAGCGAAGCAAAAATGTTAAATGATACAATTTATAGATACAGTTATTTCGTTTAAGAAATTTGAAACCAGGAATATATTTTGTCTTGTGTCTTATGATCCTTTAGAAAAAAGAGAGATATAGGCGAATATATTATGCATTTATTTCATGTTATTTTCTTAAAAATAGTTGTAATATTGTTTAAATATGCTTCTGAATTTAAATTGTATTTACAAGTGGTAAGACATTGGCGACAGATCGGGAAATACACAAACCAACTTGTCACCGCTTGAGAAAAATTAATCCTGGAACTTCATCATGAGTCATAAAAAGTCGGCTATTCTATTTGAAGTAACAATATTGTATTTTCAGCTAGAAAATATGTCAAAAGATTTATGATAATCCGCTCAAATTTCAGATTTAATAAATCTTGAAATTAATACAAAGTTAAAAAGTTTATAGAACTGTGTATTGCTAATTTTTAAACAAAAGTCGTCAATCAATGATAAATAATGTTTACAGAATCATTTATGTACATGAATCCTATATTAAATTCGTAACATGAAACATAACTTTGAAAGTTTAATTTACACTCATTTTAGCATAATAAATCCTTTTTATATCCTTCTAAATTTTAGGTTTATGTATTAAAACCATGCTGTTTATACGAAAAAAGTGGATTTTTTAAATTTCAAAGTGTCGGGCCAATCGATTCAAGTCTAAAAATATACCCGGTAAAATAGTAACGGACCGGACGCGAAAATTTTTTTGCTATAAAATTAGTTTTGTGAAAAATACAAAATTCGCAACTTTATGTTTATTTGAGACTAAACAGATCCTCATAAAAAAAAAATTTAAACCAGCACTCATTTACATTAACATAATATAACATTAATTCGTGATTAGTTTGGTTATTGAACCCGCAGTAATTATCCATTAGCACTAGAATTTAAAGTTATTTAGATTACATTTCAAAAATAAACCGAGCGAAGCAAAAATGTTAAATGATACAATTTCTAGATACATTATTTCGTTTAATAAATTTGAAACATTGCTTTTGCTTGTGTCTTATGATCCTTTAGAGTGAGAGTGAATATATTATGCATATACATATTTCATGTTGTTTAAAAATAGTCTCATATTGTTTAAATATGCTTCTAGATTTAATTGTCTTTACAAGTAAGACATTTCCTGGAAATACACAATAGAACAGTATTTTAATAGAAAATATGTCAAAAGAATGATATCATCAGAATCAATAAATCTTGAAATTAATACAAAGTTAGGAAGTTTATTTCAACCGTTTTGAATAATTTTATACAATGGGTCCTATTCAACTACTAAAATACAAAACTTCTTGATTTAATTTACATTTTAGCATCCTCTTTAAATTTTAGGTTTATATTTAAAACCAGCGACGAAATATTAACCAAAGTGGCATAAAAATACCGTACTAAATATAATAAAAATCTTATTTTTTATATATCAGATGCATTAAAAATATGCAAACGTCGATTCCATCCATCATCTATAGAAATTGAAGTAGTGTTGCTCTAATATTGCTTGTGCTTCTGAGTGGCTAGTTGTAGGTTTTTGGTTAAGAACTTATTTCTCATCATCATTTATTTCTTCTTCAATGGTACTTACACTTGAAAGAATTTCATCATCGTCCAAAATTTAAAAACCTCAAACCATTTCTATAAATACATTCTAACCAATTACTTGCACAATGTTGTTAACAGTAATAATTCCTTCAGTTTTGTTTATGTTAGATCCTGTAAACTCGGTCTAGACGGTGACAACCTTGAAAATAGCGTCCGTGATGTTGTCTCTAGAAAAATTCCTTAACAATAATGACATTATCATATTGTAATTGTATAGGTGCACCAAGAACGTATGTATTAGGAATATATGTAGGAATTTTACAATGATCAGTTTTGGGTTTGCAACAGAGGTGTGTCGAGATATTGTCCATTAAAAGCAGTTCCTACGGCAATTGTTTTTTGGCGATATGAGTTCTTAAACTCTTGAAGCACAAAAACATTCTTGAACCATTGATACATTCAAGCACTTTTTTTGGACATAATAGTTCCCAGAAAATGTTTTGTTTTTTATTTTTTTTAGTAGCTACTCATCGGATTTACCAGTCACAAACTGGGGTAGTCTATAAATGTATCTTTATATGGATAGTCGCACAGATCATAGCGTGATTCGATGAGCTTTGACTTAAAAACCTGGGACTGTTACTTCCGAAAGTGACGTGTTTTGTGGTAGAAATGTTCTAATTCAGGCCGGTTTTATCATAATTTTGAACTTATTCCATTATGAAGCTAAGTTTAGCCTTGCTTCTTGAAATCAGCAATTGAGCCATTTCTACTAACTTGAATTTTCCCGGCTATATGTGTCTGAAAAGTGAATTTCCGTGATTCTTGAATTGAACCATTGGTGCGCGTTGGTATGTTAATTCAGGCAGTTTTCCCTCTCCCTAAACATTTGATATTTGTGTCGCGCAGTGCAGTGCAGTGTAGTACAGTACTGCTTTAGTGCGCTTTGACCTTAAGATGGCAGATTTATGTGCAGTATCTATCTCTCATGTTCTTGCAGTTGTAAAACATCTAAAAAGAATGACTGGAATAATTTACCAATTCTATTAAGAAAGTATAATATATGTTCAGTCTAGCTCTCAAGAGATTTACGAAACTTAGAGAACACCTTAGTATGTACTGTAACATTTTTTTAATTATAGTTTATATGTAGTTTTCCATTTCAACATTGATCATTAATTTTTTTCTAATGTGGCAGAGCGTATATTTTAAAACAAGAATTATGATTATCTTTCGGAGATATTCCACTTACCATAGAATTAAAAAGATATCTATAAACAACAATTTATATAATATGTTTAAAATCATTTTTTTTTTGGTTAACACGGAACGACCCTATGGTGCATCTAAGTGTTTTTCGAAAATATTACATTTATATCTTGTACGCTTATATTTAAAGTAGTGTAATGATATTAGCTACGTACAGGGGTCTTTAACTGTGGTTCCGCGTTTACTCAATAGATGGCGCTGTTAACTGTACTAATTTTTCTCAATTTTCAATTCATATAAATAGGGGCGAAATTTTCACATATACCTACATATATAATATATTATATTAGGAGCAGGGTTATATTATACAGGGTGATTGGTGAGAATGGCCTATTAAAAGTATTATACAAACGGATAGGAATTTGAAAACAAAATTTTGCAGTTGGATATGGTTGAATATGAATTATCACCTGAAAATATTTTTGAATAAATATCACTTCCGGTTAACCGGAAGTGGGCATCAACTTCGATTTTTTAAATAGCATGCTATAAAATAAATTACAAATTCAGCTTCTATGATAAATTTTACACATGTTTCATGTATCATACCCTATACCTAAATATCATTCCTTCTGAGTTATTTGTAATTAAAGAAAAAAAGTGACAGATACCGATCTTACTTTATAGTGATATTACTTCACGTAGGAGTAAATGAGGCGAATGAAATTTTGCATACGCACAGCTGATATTATGTAGTTATACAGCATTTGAAGTTTTTTTCTGTAACATTATACAGGGTGTTTAAAAACTTAGTTGCTTATTAATAAGTTCAATCCGCGGAAAGTACATTTTCTTAAATGGAAAGGTATATATTTTATTAGATATTATGATTCTACAAAATATTCTCTTTGAATCCGTATTAGGTGTTCCTATACCTAAAATGTAACGTTAATAAGTTATAACGATTTAATTAACCTTCGTACCTAAAATGCTCAAATATGTCAATGTACAGAAGCAATGGTATTTAGCTCATTTGTTTTACATACTTACCAGAAAATTTATTTTGAAGCTGAATTTGAAATTTATTTTCGCGTACACTTGCTAATAGATCTGCACCAGTACAATAATTAGTTAAACAATGTGATATTTATTCAACAAATTATTTTCACGTGTTACAAAACATATTCAACCTTATCCAACTTTTACAATTTTTGTTTTACCTCTTAATAACATTGTTTTCGTTTCTGTTAATACATTTTCACCAAGTATACTGTGTTATAATACTATCTCAGAATTTATTTAGGGTAAATGCAAAAAATGTAATGTATATTGAAAATTCTTCATTTTTTTTAGTGAAAACTGACATTTACAAGTGATCAGCAAAAATCCGATATAAAAGTTTTACGAATATGTTCGTAGAACAATTGAAAAAATTCCAAATTTTAACAATTTTTAAAGTAATAATAACATTTATAATTATGCTGGCAGATGATTTTAAAAACAGTTGAACTATAGTCCAAAAGAAAAATACATGATTGGTTTTCAATGAACATTAGCTGATTGAAGAGTATCAATGTTCTAATCAAGCACGTAAAATCCAATTAATTCCATGGAATAATATGATATAAAATACTTGTTGAAATAATTGGATCATCAACCATCAAAATTGAGTTACAGAAGGTAAATATATTTGATAAAAATCATTAAAATTAAAAAAATTTGAGTAAAAAAGATAATATACAAGATAGTAGACACTTAAAAATTATAAGAACAACAATAATAATAACAAATAAATAAGTTATCTGGTTCGACATGGCAACCATTTCTATTGAGAATTCTATATTCGGAGATATTCCAATAATCTTGCTAATCATCTGGTTGACTATTTTGCTGTCAAATTATCCCTTATTCCTATAATTCATAAAGAATGGCGCTACGATTAACAAAATTTTTTTGATCGTCAAAATAATCTTCAGTTGTTTTTTAAATGAAACACACTTGCTTCTGTAAATTTTATTATTTGTGTTTTAGTTTCAAAAAATTTAATTATTTTACATTTTAGATATTCGTGTTTCAATACGATTCAAGTAAGAATAATTTCAAATTTTGTCTTTATTTTTTATACCTTTCCATTTAACGAAAAATGTAACTAACCGGATTGAACTTATTGTTGCCTTCTTGTTTTAAACACATAATATTTGGCAAAAACTTCAAATAGTATAATAAAAAGTTCATTCGCCTCAGTCCTACGTGAAGTAATATCACTATAAAGTAAGATCGGTATCTGTCACTTTTTTTCTTTAGTAACTCTTCTATGATGAAATATGTGGAAATTTATCATAGAATCTGTTTAAATTTATTTTATAGCGTGCTATTAAAAGATCGAAAAATTGTTTGATTATTTGTTTGCCTTTTTCACGTGATTAGTTCATTTCAACCATATCCAACTACAAAATTTTGTTTTAAAATTCCATCCGTTTGTATAAACTTTTAATAGCCATTCTCACCAATCACATTATCTGATAATAATATATCTCCAGCCAACGATTAGTTGGGTAAATGCTAAAAAACCAGGGTATATTGAAAATTCTTCATTTCATTTTTTAATGTAAATTACAATGCTAAATTATTCCAAATTTTATACGGTCCAATTTTAAAGTGAACGAAAATTGATGTATCCATGGATTTTACGAACATTTGGTGCAGTGACTTTTATATATGGTGGTAACTATAGTAAACAGAAAAATACATGATTGGTTTTTAAATGGACATGTATTGAATACTATCATATTTTAATCAAGCAAGTAAAATGATTCATTCCATAGAGATAATATAATATAAAATACTTGTTGAAATAATTGGATCATCAACCATCAAAATTGAGTTATAGAAGATAAATATATTTAAAAATCATTAAAACAACGTTTTGGTATCGTCTACAACATATACAGGGTGTGCCACTTAAAACTCCCACGTCAAATATCTCGGTAACGAATAAAGATATTTGAATTTTCTAAAAAGCAGTTGTTAAAGAATGTGATTGACTCCAGTTTGCTGTCACAATTATGTTTTATTATATGAAGATAAAGATGGCGCTGCGGTCAAAAGAATTTTTTTGATCGCCATAATCTTCAGTTGTTTTTTATTTGAAACAGCATTAAACTTAAAGCAAATTTTATTATTTGTGTTAGTTTCAAAAATTTAATGGTTTCAGAGATATTCGTGTTTCAAGAAAGTAAGAGTAATTTCAATTTTTGTCTTTATTTTTTATATTTCTTGTAAATAAAATTTGCATTAAGTTTAACGCTCTTTCAAATAAAAAACAACTGAAGATTGTGGCGATCAAAAAAATTCTTTTGATCGCAGCGCCATCTTTATCGTCATGTAATAAAACACAATTGTGATAGCAAACTGGAGTCAATCACATACTTTAACAACTGCTTTCTACAAAATTCAAATATCTTTATTTGTTTCCGAGATATTTGACCTGGGAGTATTAAGTGGCACAATCTGTATATGGAAATTTTAGTTATGTAAACATGCATTTAATGCTGTAGAAGACTTTGCTGTGCTATTTACTATACCTATAAGTACTAGCCGTCATTCTCTATATTCCATACTGTATCGTCATTGCTTTATTGCAGCATACTCCGTGAAAAGGTGCTTGTGACTTCATAAATCCAGTACATTATTGGTAACAAAAACTATTTAATTGTTTTTACAACAAAATAGCAATTTACAAAATACACAAACTAAATGCGATTATAATTAAAAGATATACCAAGAAACACAAGAGCTCAACATTCAACATCTTATTACATTGAGTAACTTGTTACTACTACATAAAATAAACAGGAACAAAATAAAAATCAATATTCATTTAATTAGAAGCAGAGAAATACACAGCTACAGAACACGCAGAATATTCCACATAAGAACGGAAAGATTTAACCAGCAAAGACACACACAATTACTAACGACAACAATAATAAACATATACAACAACCTCCCAAAAGCAATCAAAGAATTAACACAAGCAAAGTTCAAAAAAAAACATATATGTATATTTATTTATCCTATACGTTTTTACATCTAATCAAAATGACGGTAAAGAAACTATAAAAAGGCGAATAGTAAAATTGCTGCGGGTTTTCATTTTATTAGACATTTTATTGTATAGAAAATTTATGACCGTGTTTTACTGTGGGGCTCATAAACCAATGTCAGTCATAATATGTCCTAGCGATGACCATACTTCCAAGTTTTAAAGGAATATAAAATTTACGGCAGCAACATATTGTTTGAATTTGTTGAAACATTAGCGGATAGATTTTTTTATTACAGGTTATTTACATATTTATGTTTAGCAATTTAATATTTTTAATTTTATTTTTATACAGGATTTGGTTCCACTTTTACTCCTACATTACTGCTCTCCGAACTCGAAAGAGTTTCGTAGCTATCACCATTATTGTTAAGATAAACGTTTCCAACATTTTTCTTAAAGATCGATAGGACAAAAAATATTACAGTATGTCAGAAACTTTTTACAGTCATAGAACATTGTTGCTAAGCAATCCGAAGGTGCTGCTCGAAGGATCACGTTTCGTTGGTAGCACAATAAACACATAATGGCGTATGTATAATACGCTTATTAAGGAAGATTTTTATCATATGGGATGCAAATGTAGACCTATGACACCGAACTTACTACTGATGTGATCAATTTAAAATTTTATATTCATTTCTCGTACATATCGAATGACCATACAGTGCTTTCATGCCTTCGACTTCACGTGAAATTTGTTCAGTCCCAACATCAGTCCAAACTAAAATTTAATAAAAAAATAAATTGTATTTCACCTACCTTTATATATTCGATTTACTTGAAAATTTGACACGCATTCGTCGGTCCGTCGTTTACCCCTGAGATTTTTTTCGAGTGGACTAATATGTGTAAGCAACGGCTAGAGAGACTAGAAGATGTGAATTTACCCTTACTTATTTTCTATCATGCTTACCGTCCAAATATAGAAGTGAAGTTACTATCATTATTTCAATCGAGTTAAAGTTTTGCTTGCTTACCAATACAATTATTGTTTGACAGGTTTTCTTTCAATTTTTGAAATATTTCCATATTATATTATATGTTCTGGAATAAATTGGTATTTAATTAATTGTTGTTTTATTGTCCCATAAGTGGAAATATTTCAGGAATTGAAGGATAAGTACATAAAAGTCACAAAATAGATAAATTAATTTGACAGGTTTGAAAAATAGAATTGTAGAATTTAACAGCTGTCAGAAATAAGTGACAGATAAAACAATTGAAATAGTAAAAATATCGTGTTTTTTTAGTTTTACAAATTTCAGGAAAGATAAAACTATACATAAATGCTTGCAAGCGTTGAACTTAACAAATAACTATCCAAATTGTTTTGGCAGTTACATTTTTACTATAACTAAGAAATAAGTAATCTTACAATACTAGAGCTCTCCGCTGAATTTGACAGATACATGCCTTGACAAATAGAAATATTGAAATTGAACCTGAATTGGAGCACGCAACAAATATTATATGTATATTTATTTAAGGATTTCACTACACTATTCGCTGCGTTAAAAACGATGTAAATGTGAGAAAAGCGCTGGAAGTAGCGCGGTTTTTAAATGAAAGAATATACTCACATTGCATTCTTTTTTCTCTTCAAATACAAGATTCGATGCACAAGATTAAACTTATTGAGTATTTTAAAGGAGCGGAGGAACAGGAGATAATAGAATTTTACACCTACCTGCAGACAGTTCTAGATAGAGTTAAAGAAGAGAATGACAATTGTAATAATGGGGGACTGGAATGCAAGAATAGGGAATTACAAGCATAGAGGACTAGGATTTATTGGTGAACAAGGAGAAAAGGTAATAAACAGAAATGGACATAAAATGGTGGAATTCTGCCAGACAAACGATTTATTGATAGGAAACACGTGGTGGAAGCATAAAGAAGAAAACAAATACACCTTTGTATCAGAAGAGAGAAATGCTAAAAGTATTATAGATAATATATCATATACACAAAACTTCCAACAAGAAATAGAAGAAGAAAAGGTAGAAATAGAGGCTGAATTGGCAACGCAACACAGGTTAATTACGGCAGAAATTAAAAATATACCAGTGGAAGTAGAAGAGAAAACAAATTACAAGAAAATACGAATATTCAAACTAAACAAGAAGAAATAAAGGAAAAATACCAGATAGGAACAAACTTAGAATTTCAAAAGTTAAAACAAGGGGAAAACGTAAATCTGGAAGATAAATGCATGATATTTAAAGAAATAACATATAGAAAATACAATGAAAATGGGAAAAGGTCAAACTGGGGGAACAGCGAAGTTAGACTGGCAATAAAAGAGAAAAAAGAAAAATGGAAAAGAAGTATGGAATCAAAGTCAGAGCAAGACAGAAAGGAGTACATAGCACAAAAAAACATAGCGAAAAGGATGGTTAAAGAAGCGAAAAGGAGAAGCTGGGAGGAATTCGGAACAAATCGGAATGAAACCTACAAAACAAACTATAGAAGATTCTGGAACCAGGTAAGAAAACTAAAAGAAGGCAAAAAGAAATCACCTAGAGCACTAAAAAATAAAAACAATGAAGTGAAAACAAAAACAGAAGAAATGCTAGAGACATGGTGTGAGTACTATGAAAATAAATTTAAAGACAAAGAGAAAACTATCTAAGATGATGATGAGAGAGGAAGAACAAATGAAAGAAACAACAAGTCGGGAAATGGGAGAAATTATAATGCACGAAATGGAAGAAGCGATCATGAAAATAAAAACAGAGAAAGCATTCGGAACAGACAATATAGACCCAGAAATGATCAAATATTTAGGAAAAGATGGAAAAGAATGGCTACTAAAAATCTTTGGAATGGCATGGGCAACAGAAAACATTCCAAAAGACTGCTATTTAGAGCGCGATAACTATAGAGCACTATGCCTGTCTACTACTAGTTTCAAACTATATACAAAAATGATAGAAAGGAGATTAAGAGTGGAACTAGAACATCAATTAAAGGAGGAGCAAGCCGTATACAGAGTAAATAGACAATCAAACGATAATATACATATTATTAGGAACATCATGGAAAGAAATGCTTTATGAACACCATGGAATCACAACATGGCGTGTGGGACTCTCACCCACTAAAAAGCGGCGTTCGATATCCGGAACCATCAAGAATTATCATCAGATACTACCGGAAATGCCTAAATCAACTCCTTGTAAACCTTACTCAACAATTATTATATATTTATTTACTTTGGCGTGTGCAAATGAATAATTATTACAATCACTTTATGATGGATTCCAGGATTTCCACACTGTTCGTCATAGTTCTATTATATTGCTGTTTGTCCATTTTAATGGATAGACTTATAAAGAATACTCCAAAAAGGTCTCAACACATTCAAACAATGTATGTTCGGATATCCGTTGCTCCGCAAATTAGAACCAATCTGTGAATTGCCGAATCTCGCGGCGTATGCTCTAAAAGTACCGTGTCCCGTTAAAGCCTGAGTAAGAATAGTCCAATCTGCGATGTGTGCAATTATAAAAGTAAACTCCAATTTTTATATCGCTGATAAGTGTTTTTGTCCATTGTGCCTTGTCAAATTAGAACTATCGATTTTGCCAGTGGTTTAACATGATCTCGAGCCATCTTATAATCTTTCCGGTCATGCAAGTATACTCTCTCACGTGCCAAAGATCAATAGGCAAATGCCAAATAGGGGGTAAACAACTGAAACAGTGCAGATGCTGTTTTGTAGGCAATGAGATTCGTAGGAGCATGTTGGTTGCAATTCAAATAATTCCAGGTTTTTTTTGAACATCCAGTGACCCACATCGGGTCCGTAAGTATAATATTATGCAAGACAGAACTGAGCACTTGTTGGACCACCTATGTTTGGCATAATTTTCATTATCTTCGCTAGTTTTGCTTCAGCTCGACTTGTAGAATCAAAAAATGATATCGGAAGGACCCTCGCTCATCTATCATGATGCCCAAATATCGTATATGTTTTTTTGGTACAATCTTCACACCTTCCAAATTGAAAAAAACGTTATTTCTTAAGTCAGGACCGCTTCCGTTTTCTCTGGAGCAAGCTTCAATTTATGATCTTTCATCCAGTTGCTTATTTCCTGTAGAAATGTCTGTTTTTCTCAAGAATATCAATCTCGCACCAACCAAACGCAAGATCATCGAAAGCAATCATGGCATCCACGGGAAGGTCTAAGTCAAGCACTCCATCATACAGAATATTCCACAGAATAGGTCCCAATTGAGCCCTGTGGCACTCCTATCCTACATCCACTACCAGCTCTCGATCTATCTCAATCTTCCATCTGTCAGATATCTTGAGATTATATTCTGCAGATATTTGGGTACATTTTTTTGAAAATAATAAGGCTATGTTTGGCAGTGTTGAAGGCATTTTTGACGTCGATAGTAACAAGCACAGTCCACTTATTTTCATGATCCGCAGCAGCTTCCAGCACAGATTGGATGGCATGTATCATACTTACCCTTACGGAATCCATATTGATTGTCATGCAAACCACCACTTCCTCTAATTCCTCACTCAGTCTGTTTTTAATTAGGATTTCAAAGAGTTTGCTAATGGTGTTAAGCATGCAAAATCTGGTCTGTAGGAACTAGGTTCTGTCAGTAATTTACCTGGTTTAGGGATTAATATTACCCGGGCTGTCTTCCACGTATCTGGAAAACTTCTCAGCTAAATTCACCCAGCAACCATTCTGGTAAATTTTCAGCAACCAGCTTAATCGCCTCAGGGGTTCGGTCCGCTCCAGCAGCTTTAACATTTAATATTCGCAGCAGCAATTTTTAGTTCGCATAGCGTAAACTCCTCTACATCAGCAACAGTGTTGGTGCTTGAAACATCCCTTGTTTGCGGAAATAGTTCCGCAACAACACTGCGCTTTTTCTGTATGCTCAGTTTATACGGTGTCAGCAAGTTCCAATTCTTTACAATAATTTGATAGGCGTTACCCCAAATATTGTCATCCAATTCTTTAAGGAGGTTTTCCCATTTAATTTTTTGGCCTTAGCTATTTCTTTCACCAGATCTTTTTAGCTTCTTTATACGCTGTCCTATACATTAAGAGAGCACTGTCTTCCATGTCTCTATTTCTAGCAACAATTGAAAGTTCTTCTACGTTTATTACATTCTTGTCTCTTCTCAGCAATAGTATCATTCCACCAATAAAAACCTTTGACATAGAGTTTACCTTTGTAATGCTGTTTTTGTACGCCTGCTGAATTAGACTGGTCAATTTATCTGGAGTAACTACGCTATTTCCTGCCGCAGTCATTTGCATTGCAAGTCTAAATTTTCCCAGTTTACTATTGTCTTATTCGCAGCAATCTTTACAGACGGCCCATATCCCCAACTTCAAACCAAATATATCTGTGCTCTGTTAGGGTTTTGATCTAGAACTCCCAATTCTCAATTTCTTTCGCAATATTGCTTGTCGATAAGGTGACATCAATGTATGAGTTTGTAGTACCTCTTACGAAGGTAATTCTCTCCCCATTGTTGTGGACTACCATATTCTTTGTAAATCCACTCCGTCCAATAAATACCCTTAGCGTCAGAAAAGAACCCCACATAGCAATTTAGCGTTTATATCGCCAAGAACAATAACCTCTCGGTGGCGAACATTCCATTACAGTATCCACCTCCTTTCTGTAATCCAACATACTAATGTTTGGCGATATATAACATCCAACGATATTAAAATTTTTAACACCAAAATCACGTATCCCTCACCAGCCGTATGACTTATAACATCTACATCCTTATTTACAATTAACACTGCCACATTTATTCTGTTATCCTTAATCCACCTAGAATCACTCAAGTTTTTTTTTTGTTAGGTTCAAACTACTAATATATCAGCCTCTAGATGTTTAGCATTGGCACATGCCATAGCTTGCAGCATATGCTCTACCCACGTTAATTTGCAAAATTTTCATTATCTAATTGTTTGCTGTACCACTTTTCTTACTATTTCTGTTTGCCATTTCTTTAGTCTTTTCTTTTATGAGCTTCCTATAGTAAGGGCACTTGGTTTGTTCTGCCCTATGTCCCTCGGTATTGCATGAGAAACAAAAAGGTGCACCCGTACAGTCTTTAGCCCTGTGATCACTCTTACCGCAAAGCATCTCTCTCTTGTCTTCCCCCTGACATCTCCGATTTATAATGACCAAACTCCAGGCATTTGTAGCACCTAACTATATTTACTCGGGGTCTTAAGTGACACATTGTCCAATTTTAATTCTACCTTTTCGGATTAATTCGTTTGCCAATTCTTTCCTTACAATTAGCGTGGCGTTCTGACTGCCGTATTGATTCGGCCGAATGGATGCTACTCTTATGGCTCCTGCCGTAAAGTCACCCACACTGGTTCTAATCGCAGCCATTATCTCTTGAGGATCTACATCCCCATCGATGCCTATTACATACACAGTTTCGTCATTACTTTTAATATCAACTCGTGCCTCTTCATCTTTCCTTTGGATTCCTCGTTTTAAAAATTCCGCTTTATCCTTGCCCCCTAGAACCTCTAGCATTATCTCCTTTTGTCGTTTTCTTAATCGATTTGATCTTAATATCGAGCTTCATCAATATTTATGCTGCTTTTACTGACCGTAGAATGTCGGCATATTGTTTCCCTCGAGAGCTGATAATAACCTTTTCCAGTTGTTGTGTCAATCTCTCTTCACTTGCTCTTTGCTTCCTCACATTCATAACGATTTCAATTTTGTTTTTTGTCCCCCTAAAGATAAATTCAGCACATTTTCTCAAGTACTCGTGGTCAAGATCTCCCAGAGCAAGAAGTTTTACTTGCTCCGTTCCATGCTTGATCAACTCCTTTTGAAGTTTGACCAGGATGTCGTAGAGTTTGCTAAGGTCATTTACTCCTTCTGGTTGTATTGAGTACGGGAGCATATATAGTATTCTAGATGACTCTTCCTTTCTGCCTTTACTCGCAATTGTTTCAGTTTTGGTTTTAACAAATTCTATTATTCCCTCTTCCAAATTATCTTGCATTAGTGACATTACTCCCGGGAAATTTACTTTTACAGTACCCATCTGCTCCTCATTATCTTTAGCACTAGGATTAATCACAATCGCCATATCCCCTTTCTGCTCTCTATTTTAGCATCTATAGACACAGTGTTTTTATAGCACGAATTAGGCCAATCGTAGTCTAGTACTTTAGTTAAGCCTTTCCAACCTGCATTCTTGGCCATTTCATCCTCAATTACCTTTTCCACGTCTTTACTCCTTTGACTAGTTTCTTGTACAATTTCTCTTTCGTCCGCCTGAACCCCCACACTTTGACAGTCTGCTCGTGTAACACTCCCTTGCGTTTGTGCGTTGCATTGGGATATTTGCTTTTCATACCCATCCGTTCTATTCATTAATTGAGCATAATGTGTTTTAAATACGTTCATCTTCCTGCTGAGATTTCCTACGATATTGGTTAGCTCCTTGTCACCACTTTGATCTCTGTTTTGGTTTTGGTGCTTTCTTTGACCAACTGTTTCAGTTCCTCTGCTTTATTGACCAACTTAGTCATGAATATTTGTACTTCTTGCATTTCCCTACTAGTTTTCCGCTCCTTTTCCTCCTTGTCCTCCTCTGTCCTACAAGGATCACTATCATCACTCCACATGTTATTTACTCTAGTTGATTTCATAGAATCATCTCTGTTATTTGTATATTCACTGTAAAAACTTCCGAAACTGCTATCCAGGCTCCTTTTGGACAAAAAATCCAAACTCATTTTAGTTTTTCTTCCATTTTTAAGAGATTTTAATCATATGTATTTACATATCTTTTAGGCACAGCACCTCCAAAAGCTTTAGCCATTTAGTAAAATACAGTAATAAAAATTCGATGTCAGTTTCACTGACAGTAATATGCTGTCAGTTATTGACAAGCAAAAAAGAGCTCGAAAAAAACAGAAAATTAACAAAAACCGATTAAAATACAGCAAAATAGAAATAAAAACACGAACTAGAATACTTAAATTACTTACCAGAACAGTTATTATCAATTGTCGCGCAAAAAAAACCGCAAACTATATATACGAGAGCGATCTAAAGACAGTTCTGTTCTGCTACCAGACATGGAAAGAAAGATAGAAACCGGGAAAGAACTTTACTTGACTTTTCTAGACTCAAAAGCGGCGTTCGATACAGTTAACAGAAATATCATATGGAAATGCCTAAATCAACTGAGTGTAAACAAGAAATTATGTGCAGTGGTAAGAATGGTATATAAGAGGGTATTTGGCATGGTGAATGGAAGGGCAAATGAATGGATAGTCTGAGTCCGCTGCTGTTTGTAATTTTAATGGATAGACTTATAAAGAATACAAGAAAAAGGTCAGAACAACAGCAAACAATAGTCGGATATAATAAATTAGAACCAATAAAAGTAAACAGCTTGCTATACGCGGATGACATAGTACTGATAGCAGATACACATTAAAAAAAATGGAGAAACTAGTGAAAATATGGTCAGAAGAAATAGAGAAATTAGAACTAGGAATAAACAGCGAAAAATGCAAAACCATGATTATAAACAAACGCGGGCGCGGCAAAGATAATAATGAAACCATCCAAATAGGGAGTAAACAACTGGAAACAGTGTCAACGTATGAATATTTGGGAATGGAGAGAATGGGTCAACAATTAAAAAAGAAATATATCCGACGCCTACATCGGGTAAAAGGAGAGAAGAAGAAGAAGAAGTTTTAAAAGAAAATTGGTTAGTAATAAAATGTGTAGTGTGTCTTTCTTCCTGCCAGCTTCAAACGAAGTAAAAAAATTCTTTTCAATTAATCTACAAAATTGTATGATCTGGACAAGAGTCTACAATGCCAAAAAATTCGTTAGACCGTGGATAAAAGAGATCATGAAGTGTATTCGCGGAAGAAAATTGACTTGGTTTTTTATCAATGAATATAATGACACGGAAATTTGTGAAATAATATTGGAAGTGAACTTTTGAAAAGAATAAAATTGAATTATTGAGGTATCCAATTTCAATCGGACAATCCAGCAAATCTGCATGTATGTATTAGATTTATTTTTAGGGATTCGAGAGATTTACTATTTGAAAAACCTCTATCTGAGTGCAAAATTAATGATCGGAGCAAAATCTCGTTTCGTGGCACGAGTAAAGAAGTTCAACGAGAACATGGACTCGTTACTGTACGTATAGGAAAACACAGCTACTATGTAACCACAAGCAAGCAGAGTTAACTAGTACATTAAGTGACGCAGTAAAAATTCTAAATTTTATAAAATCGTGTGGTACAAACTCCATCTCTTCCATGCGCTTCGTGAAGACTTTGAGGGCGTTCACGTTACTTTGTTATTTTATTGGGAAGTTAGACGGCGTTCTCTTGCACAAATTTTGACCAGTTTGTTTGATTTGTCCTCTTGTATATTTGATATTCTTTGGCTTGAAAACTTTATATTTATACATTTTTCCTAAATTAACGATTTAAATCTGCTTTCACAAAGTCCAGTTATCATCATTTTCAATGTGCATCATACAATAGAAATGATGCAAAAGAAATTCAACTTTTAGCTTTAATATCTTCAGATTAATGAATACGGATTTTAGTTTTCTTTGGAGCATTTTATAGGAAAATTGAATATAAGTTCATATTAACTTTCAAGGACCATTTTACTGATAAAAAGGGATGTTTCTTGATTTAGTTTTGACCAGTTCTCTGAAAGCTATAGGAATAATTGAAATGCTGAACCTGCTGTAAGGGTCAAATTTTCATTTTATTCATTAAACCAACCTTTATTTCAACAAATATCCACAAATATTCCATTAAGGGTTTTTTTCTAATTTAATGTAAGTTTAATTAAGAAGCAGTTCATTGACATTAAACATATTTCTTTATTATCATGTTGTTTCTATTTTTTCTAGGTTAATTTTGTTTTTTTTTTTTTTTTCACTGTTACTATTGAAATCTTTTCCAGTTTTTAGAAGAGATCCCCAAGGAAAAAAGGTTGGAAATCGCTGAAACAGAAGCAGGTTTTTGTAATGCTGTATTGGATTGCCATACATAATAACAATGCAGACGGAAAATGCGATTGTTGACATGCTGTGGGATTTAATTAGTAATATAAAATCTCCAGAAACATTTCTTTATTTTACAAATAGAAAGCGGATTCGTTGATAAGAAGAGAAGTACCTATATACATAGATAGACACTCAGTTGCAAAGACTAGCATTGCATTCATTTTTTATTTGAAGGGATTTGAAACTATTTTCTCGTGTCTGACGGTTTCAACTTGAAAACTAATATTTCATCCTCGCATAGCAGACAGCCAGCATTCGTAATGATTTGAGGAAGAAAACACGACGTTATCATCAATCTCTCAGATTTTCCGCTTCCTGCTTCGAATTAATCTGGTTATATAAAAATATCTTTACTGAATCCGCATGCATATAAGGTACGATAAGCTGGGCAAATTTAATAAAACTATGGATAAATTTTCTTTTTAAATTGTGTAGTCACCAGGAAAGTTGGATTTTACACTAGGATATTAAAATACAAGTCTCCGGGAGTATTAGTTTTAATTTTTCGTTTTAAATTCTGTATTTTATTCGTATTGATTACGTACGTAAATACACACACACACACACACAGTTGAGTATTATTGTAATTTATACAAATTTTATTTTTAGCTCGTATTATTCCACGTATTTACTTAATTTTTAACGTAGAAGAGCAAAGTTATCAAGGCTTTTAAATCGTTAAATAGCAAGTACGTCATAGTAAACCCTATAAAAGTAACTAGGTAAATCGCAAATTCGTAAAACAATGTTTACATACATGACGTCGTCACAGTATTATACAGGGAAACAATAAATTATATCTATATAGGTATTAAATATTGACGACTAAACTTGAGTCGTTACTTAAATGAAGTACTGACAATTTTAACAGCTGAACTGATATTTCATATATCAAGTTCTTCACTGGATCTGTTAATCTAGAAGTTGAACATGCACACGTACTATTTGACCCACAAAGTTCCAAATAAACTACATAAGGCCAGTGCGTCTCCCCTTCAGGCTTCAGGAGAAACTGATTGACCATCGCCCAATTCTAAGATAACTACTCTAAAAGGAGTGGGAATTCAATAGGGCCATCCACAATCTTTTCATTGATTTCCAACAAGAATACGACAGCATTAAAAGAGACTGTGGAATACAATGGCGAAACTCTCTGTTCCACAAAAACTTATCCAACTCTAAAACATGTATAAATGGATGTAGATGCAGGGTACGAGTAGAAAACCAACTCTCAGAACCGTTTGAAATGGACAAAGGTACGCAGTGACCCCTTCTCTACAACATAATCCTGGAAAAGATAGTAAGAACAGTACAAATTAGAGCCGAACTCCTAATAATAAAAGGATCAAAACTACTGCCAGCATATACCTGGCATCGATGACATCGACCTTATTGGAAACACCGTCATCACCGTTAAAAAAATTTTCAATAAAATGGAGACAGAGGCAAAGAAAACACATTAAAGGGTTAATGGGGAAAAAACTAAGTACATGTGCTTAAATAAACAAAAGAAAAGAGATAGAATAGGACAGAATATGACAATAGACACATACAACAACAAAGAATGTTTTCAATACCTCTGGGCGACAATAACCACAGACAATGATATTACAGAGGAGATAAAAGGGAGAATCCAGACGGCAAATAGATGTATATGTAGCCTCAATAACAGCATGAACCTTAACACGTGCCTCGAAAATTAAGATATACCAGTCAGTGATCAGACCAATACAGGTATGTCCATGCAAGAGTTGGACGATTACCAAAGCAGTGGAAATGAAATTCGGATGTTTTGAGAAAAAGATCTTCAGAAAGATTTTTGGCCCCTTTCACGACCCGAATGCCAATCAATACCGATCAAGAACAAATGCCGAGGTTTAACAGATCTACAAAGTCAACGAAGTTGTTCAAGAGAACAACTCACCGCGACTAGGATGGGTCGGGCTAGTCTGGGAAAAATGCGCTGGAACAAGATCGGTGGGGTGCCCACGTATGCGGTGTAGATACAACATCTGGTCGGATCTAACAGCAATAGAGTTTTCCATCGACCCAACTCTTATGGACGAGCGAGTGAGATAGAACCGAATTGGGCAGTCAGCCAAGACCTACCCCGGGGTAGGGTACGGCTATGAAATGGGGAAAAGAATAAGCTCTCATTATTAAAGATGTCAAAGGCACTACCGTATCTATACAGTAACGGTAAACCATTCTTAAATTGAGTTTTTTGAGCATCTGTTTTAAACTTGTGGTAATAGAGAGAGCATAAGGGAAAGAAGTGTGTGGTAAAGATTCCAGATCTTTGCGAAACGTAGATTGTTCAAAACTCATATAATTAAATTTATGAACCAATTTATTAATAAGATTCGGCTATAGTTCATTCCACTTGATCACAATTTATAAATCTTGTACTGGACTCAATGATACGAAGGAATATTGCGAAGTGTACTACTTTTCTATACACCTCAAATTCTAAAATATTATATTTTAAGTAATGTGTCAAGAAATGGTAGTGCATCATTCATAGTTAATGTAGCAAGAAAGAGATTACATTTTTTAGTATCAAAAATAATGAAAATTTCAGCCACATAGCTTAACCAATAATTCAAAACATATTTGCCTTCAGGTTCATGGAGAGCTCATGAGAGAATTAGCTAAGAAGCATAACAAGGACTTGCGCATCGCTGTTCCTTTCGGTTTGTAAAAATTCCCGTTAAATTAAAAAATATTTTGTTTCATACAAGTGTCAGACACTACCATAGTAGAATTCGGAACATGTAGTTTCCGTCTAAAATCCTAATGACAATAATTGGTTCGCAAAATCCGCTACGTAGTTGGTCATTAACCTCACCGATAGATAAGGGACTCTACTGAGGCAATGACCAACTCCACATCCCATTCAGATATTGGCACATCGAACCGTCTTTATTCCAAAAATAAGTTCCGATTCACAAACAAGTTTACGAGGAATCGATGACATTCCTCGGAGCAAAATCCTTATTTTTTAAAAAACAACTTCTTAATTTTTTCTCATGAAAGAGCGTCTTATTTTAAACTTTCTTATTGACAAAATCAAAAAAAGGTTCCGTTGAAAACCGCACGTTATTATTCGAAATTATTAAGACCTAAAGTTAAAGCTTTCCAAAGTTGGTAAACTTGATTTCAAGTTTATTTCGTTTGAAATAAAGATATTCTATTTCTAAAAGTAATCATTCAAGAATTTATTTCGTCATAATGATATGTGCATAAAAGTGTATTGAAATGAAGTAAATATTTTACGTAGATATTAATTCACAATAGGAAATGTATAAAACATGAACCCATTGTATTATTATTTACAATATATAATTAAGAACGTATACAAATATAATTCAATACACCATATAAAGTTTTTAAATAAATATGTGTATACCTTTTAATTCCTACAAGATAGTAATCGCGGGGCTACTTCAAAATAAAGCAGTTTTTGGATTTTGTGACGGTAGTGTCAAGTTTAACACCTTGATGCAAAAAACATTTACATCAACATGAATTTACATCCAATAAATGTTTAAGTAAACTTTCTTTTTCAAGCTATTTACATTTTACATATCATTACTAAAAGATTTATGGTAATTAAAAAAAATGCACAATCCCAATGAATAATATTCTCCTTGAAAATTATTTGCATTCAATCCAATAGTTTTAGCGCTTAAAGATATTATTCTCCTGCAGGCGGTAGGGCAATAAGGGAGAACTATTTTCCAATTCAATTTATATCCAGAAAATACGATAGAAAGAACACCTTCTGTTTCTCTGAACTCGACCGATATTGAAAAGGATAAAATCTACTCCGCACACGTAAATACCACAAAAAAAAATAAGAAGAAAACTCGGCAGAAAAGATTTCGACCTCCTAAAAGAATATCTACGCGTTACAAAAAAAAAACCATCAATGTAGGATATATTTGAAACATGTGTCCGGTAAATATTTTGATTGGATTGAGAATTGGCATTTTTTACGGTCGAATTGAAGTGTTATTTGTACGCCAGTAAATGTTATATAAGAGAATTGCAAGAACATGTCACACCGTGGTAGATGAAAAGGATATATTACCGAAGTAATTTTTGATAAAATCAAACCAGTAAATACGGAGGTATGATATACTGCTGAGCTGCAAATCTCAAATCTCAAATAGAAGATTGTTGACAATAACTAACCCAGCAAATATAAAAAAGCGGTTTTAACGCTGGAAGAATTCTTTCTCAAAATAAACATGTTAAAAAATAATAGAAAGCTAAACATTCATGTTAATAATATTACCGTAATCCAAAGATTTGCAACAATAACAATAGAAGAGACTACTATTTTTGAAGGGCACCCAAAACCATCAAGTCTACAAGTAATGCAGTCACCAGACGCAAACGCTGATTGTCCTTCAAGCAACAGAAAATATTAGTGAAAATATTATGAGTAAAACTAAAGTACGGGGATCAAGTGCGTTTGGGTACAATAAAGAATAAAGAAAAACATAGGACGTCAATTACTGAACCTTCTCTAAACGGACAATTTTGGAAGAACTTTTATAATTTTAAAAGACGGTTAGTAACAGTTGAATATCGGTAACGTTTTTATGGATTATTAGGTAATTGATGCCCAACTACGATATAAGGACGTTGCACAGCAATGTTTTTTTTCATCTTGAATATTGACTTTGTAAGAGAACATCGTAAATTGCAAAAATTATTTTAAATCTGTATTAATCTTTCAAGATATTGATGATAAGGGAAAATAAGAATACGACATTATCTATTATTTTTAGCACCGAAGTGATATATTTCTATAATTCTTGGCGTAAACACATGTATATATACATATATTGCAATTTATCCAACCGCCAATTAATTAAACATTTTTATTTTTAAAAATATGTCATCCGGAGGTGGAGTCGAACCACCAACAATGGCTATCGCGATGCTCACTTTATACAACACCGTTGCGCTAACCAACGACTCGACTTCCACTTATAATTTTCACAAATATATGTGTACGAGATGTAAAGGCCTTTTTTATCACTGCACGAAATTTATCTATTTTGAAATTTTGAAAGTTGCTATAAAGAGGTTACCCTTGCCTTGAAACAAGATATTGGAATCTCGACCCTAGCAGTAAAAATGCTAAGCTTTGTCTGTGGATTCTTGTTTTCGTCGTTAGTCTAGTCTTGCTGCTAGTTGCTCATTTAACGATGAGACTCGCATTCGTAATTCTCTACCCCAACATAAACAAAGTTTTCACTTCGACAGACTAGCGAAATGTTTCCGGCGGTAGGTCTGGTTTTCAGTAGTCCTCTCAAAGATCAATTCTTTTCCAAACGGTGCTCCAACCTCTTCAAGCCGTCGAAAAAGTATCTCTTTCCTGCTTTGGGAATAGGGAAAAGTCGACAATAATAAAACATTTTTCAGCTGCAAACTATAGTCAAGGTTAAGCGTTTATAGGGCTGGAAGGGATAGAGGTTTCAACATCTTATTTCGGTCGCTAGTTGTTCACTTCATCGCTTCACTATGAACGCACCCTCAGTTGTGAACGTAACGTTTTAGTGTAACTATACATAGCGATTAATAAAACAATTTTAAGAATGTACCTATACCTTAGAACCAATACAATGTAATGGTTCCTGTAGATTACGTTCGTTTTAATGTAAGTGAAGTAAGTTCAAATTCTTGATGTTATTGCGCAAATCACATTTTAGCCAGATTGGTTTTTAAAGTGATTAGAAATTACAGAGGTTACGAAAATCGAGTTCAAATATTCATTACTTTAATCGCCTTATACGAAAATAAAAATAGATGCGGTTCTAGTAAGGCACAATTCAACAATTTTAAAAGAAAGATACCCTGCTACTTTTATTTAAACTCAGAGTTTTCATTAAACTATGCACAAGAGATAAGAAACTCATTGAGAACCTATTTTTGATAAACGACGGACAAGATTTTTTATGACGTAACTTCACAGTATATGTTAGTTATGTTTGTTTTAAACTAAGTATCTACTATAATAGTCATATAAAATGGTGATAGTTGAATTTAACTGGTCTCATCGGAAGCAGTATTAATCCAATCAACAGAAATCAAAAGATTTAGTGTTATATGATCGTTTCATCTTTTTTTATGAACTAGTCCTGCTTAAATATTACGTAAACAGATTAAAAATTTAGTAGTAGAGTTCATGGTCGGATCTGTATACAAATGCCAAAAAAATGAGAACGTATACTCAGTATGCATAGCTATAAATATTTAATCTCTTTATTTTATACGTCAGAAGTTCATTCATGTATCGCATGATAAAAATTTCAAACAATTAACGGGGTTTAAGATCTAGAGATGAATTGACGTCACAGTTACATTAGATTAAAACTAAGGATATAATGTACTTAATGCAATAAAATGTCGACAGATAATTATATTTAAATCACATGCGAATTTAATCTCTAAGATTCCACAATTATTTCATTGATATTTTATTTCATTAATCATTATTATCACCATCGATAAACCGTAGCGTGTCAGTAACAAATAATTTGCTTAGTTGGACGATTTTCATCCAGCACTTCCTTAATTTTATTCAGAGATAAACTCGGCCTGAAGTACCATTATTACACTTCCGAACGTCCAATCATGTCAGGAAATTTAGCACATCCACTAATTAACGACTTAATTGCGAAAGACTGTCGTCCACAAACTCATTATCTTTTTTTTTGTCGGAAGATCGAGTCAGTCATGTGAATGAATTTGAGGGACATTTTATTATCATCAGCGCCAAGACATCTGAAATTGCGTTTACTTACTACTTTCTTACAAAAATATATTTTTATCTATCGTTTATACTAAGATAATTGAATTTATAATTAAATATAAATTAAATTAAATATATATTATTGTAAAGCTTATGACATAACACAAAAATTAACAAGATTAACTATCAACGCAAGAATGGTACATACGAATGATACTGCGATTGGTTTTTGAACCATTTAAATAATAACTAAATCAGTATAGTAATATGTAATAGGCCGCTATGGTATTCACCCTGCGGACGAATGCAATGAAAATAGATCAAGTATTAGAAGCGAACCATTTGGTTTCGACCTTCCAGGTCTTGTCAGCGCAACTCCGAATGCAAGATCTAATTTCATCGCTTTCCACCTCTCAACTTTAACTATATAATACCTTCGACAATGCGCCAATTCCAACCTCATGCCCTCTAATGAGCAAGGTGAAAAGTAGCACATCGCTAGGCACTACACAACATAAGTCGATACAGCAGATACTGATTAAGCTCGGACAATTCGTGGATTGTCATTCCCGCTAGATGTCTCGATCTGCTAAGCAGTCAATGGTGAATTCCATATACGGCTTACCATGATTAACATACGAAAAGGTTGAGAAATCTTGGTATAGAAATTAACAAACTTATTTAACTCTGTTTTTTGTTGCTTCTCCAGCTTTTTTATCCGATTTAATTTACTAAATACCGGCTAGTTTTTAATTATTCCTATTTCAAGTGCTCTTATGATGTAATACCGTGAGTTTCACTATACTAACCCAATAAATACGCGTCATATTGTATTGAATGTCAACAACCTTCTAATATATCAATAGTTTCTAGTTTGGTAACAATTTAGATAGGTGCGTCAAAGAATTGTATTCAAACAATCCGATTCACGAAAGGATTCTTACGTAATCCACGACCTGTTCTTTCAATTCAACTTTGCATAATCACATATGATTGCACGTAATCAACAATAACAGAGACGTCCGATCGCGAACGCCGCCAATACTAATAATAACTACTAATAACATTAGTGTGTATCGCTATACAGAATAAAAATGTTGACCTGATTCTACCATGATATTCACCAGGGTATCGTGATTCTTAGCGTCTGGCTTTCCTCACGTGCAAAGGAAGTAATTCGTTTTTGGAACGGAGTTCCAACGTCCGAGAATTTATATATTTGCATAATTTAATGTTCGCCGACGGTTACCGTTTCACGTTTTACGGATAGTTGGATTGTTGTGTTATAACAGTGGAATTTGCAAAAGTTCTAGGATCGCACGCTTTTGTTGTTGTATACGAAAGCAGACGATACGCTTTTCTCTGTTATTTCTTTTTGGGTATATTACGAGACGTTTGGAGGATACTTACACGCTTTAAGGATTTCAAGAGCACCCTGCGTGGGATTTGTCTGCATATGTCACGGAGATGAATTTCTCTTGAAATAAGTCTAGAAAACATAATACGGTTTAGTAAAGATAAAAATAGAATATAGCTTTAAAAGAAGCAGCATATATGTACCATATTTTTCAAATTAAATGCAAATTTTTCAGCGGGGAATGTGTATTTAGTAAATAAAGGCTTTGCTTTATAGGGAAGAAATGAAACGTATGTACTTAATTTGAAAAAGATGGTACAATTAAACGTTTTAAAAACGACCTCTTTTGTAAATAGGGAAATTGTAACTATTAGACAATTAAATTTTAACACTGACGACTCTTGTAATTTAATTTTTTTTTTTTGGGAAAATCTGTAACTAATTAGACCTTCAATTCAACACTGACGACTCTAGTAATTTAATTTTTTTTTTTCCGTCGGCCAACTTTCTTGTATTTTGTCAAATAAGGGGAGGGGTGGAGGGGAAACTTTGTATGGAAGGAAAGCCTATAACTCCGGTTCTGTTGAACCGAATTTTGCAAACTTGGTCTCGTTGGATACAGCATTGCTCTTCCAACATAATGCCTACAAATTGGAACCAATCTAATAATTGATGTGCATGATAGAGGACGCTGTTTAATTTTTTTCGAGAATTTTGTTTTTTTCTCGAAAATATTAAATAGAAACATACATTTTTGACAACAAATTATAAAAGTAGACTAAATTACCAACAAATCAGCGAAAACCGGATATCGCTATCTTTTACCAGTCGGAAGATATCTTCGGAGACGTGTGGATGGTAAAAATTTTTTCTATAAATTTAAATAATTCTGCTTCCCGTGAACGGAATTTAGCAAATTTGGTCTTATAGGAAAGGATTGCCTCTGTTTCATGATTGTAATTGTTTATTATTGTTTTGGCCATTACCGCTAAAGGGCGTTAAGGAAGTTTAAATATGTAAATTTTATGACTTTTGAAAAAAACAGTGTGGGGAAGGTTATATTTATGCTCATACTATAAAATCATGAATTGGAAGCTTAAGATTTTAGTGCAAAGCACAACCGTATAATTCATAGAACAATGCAGAAAAACAAAAAAAAAAGGAAACAGCATAATAAAGTTAATATATATTATATAATCTAGCTTCTGTTAAAAGAGATCGGTTTTTCAGCAAAACAATGTAGGTATTTGAGTCATTTGAATGCTGACGAAACCAGTATCGGAATCTTTCAGGCGAATATGCGGCAGGTGGAAGATGCTCGAGATTGAAGAACAACACACAAAGTGTGATAAATAGACAGTGGAAGAGATTCCAAAAGACAGGATCGGTTTCTAGAAGACGAGACTATTGACGGAGAAGCTAATTCGCAACCAGGGAAGGTATTTAACGGCAAGCGCTAAAAAAGGCATATTACTCTTGTAACAAGTTGAGGCAACAACCAGAAGCAGCTACCGATGTATCTTAGTTCGAACTGTGCGGGAAATGCACTATGTGAAATGTGAGTAAGGTCTAGAAGACCATTCAGAGCGGTACCATTGGCCATTGACATCATATTTTGTCCCCCGATGGGTCTAGATTTGGACTGTATAGAACAATTTCTGTGTGAAGAAGTTCACAACAAGCAAGACATCGAATTTAAGTCCATGAAGTTGATGCTTTCCGTGGTGATATTGTAATGATGTTATTCAAGGATATTGTTGCGCCTCTGTTATGAATAGAAACTTCGACTTTTAGACGAAAATGTACCTCCTCATCGCACAGTTCTTGGCCACAGTTCTCTTTAAACGAACATGAAATCGAACATATGCCGGTACCAGCACCTGCTTCAGATATATGTAAATCATGTAGAACATGTATGGGATTCGATGGAAAGACCTCTCGATGATTATCAATCACCTCCCATAAATACGACGGATTTGGTATGTGCTGGATAACATGATTTTAAGCATGCCATGAAAAATTAGAGCAGTTTTGGATTCTAACAAAAGCCATACATTAATTCAACTTAAATGTTATGTTTATTAGCATTGGTTCTTTTTTTTAAATTTCAGTTTTGACAGAACATATATTTTTTTTTTTCAAAATACAATAAATTCATTTCTTCTTGAATTAACTAATAACACAGATTACAGATTCCTATTGCATGGATGTATTCGATCGATAAGAAGTTTGGTTTAGAGGTTTCCCAAATTACTCTGTTTAACGAAACAACGCAATTTTACGACCATCGTGAACCTATAAGAAATCGAGTTTCATGTGTAAAGATAACTCCATTTTATTTCTCATTTCGATGCAATCTGTCTTTACAACATTCTAACTGTGCAATTTTATGGTACGGAGTTACAGATAAACAACGAAATTGTCTAGTGATCGTGCGGACTATGAAACTGGATCACCCTTACGTAACTATTTGCGTGGATATTTTATATTTAAATGCTGTCTAACTTGAAATAACGATTATTAAGTATAAACACTAAATTCAGCATATGTGGCTCATTTTCAAAAAGCCATATTCTCCACATATTCCAGTCCACACGTTCACTTTAAAACTGTGTTGTTAGAGTTAGCACTCTTGCATTCGAAGTAGGTGATTTATTCGTGAAAGAACGTTGCAAAAATATCTTTGAATTCCACTGATTTTTTTTCCCATGCTTAATCACAAAATTCCAAACTGTCTTGTATATCCAGGTGTGAAAATAATTGGCTGTATATCATAGTTTTGTATATCAATTTTTTTTAATAAAAACTGTTGGAGACTCCAATTTGATAATTGATTGGGACTTAAACTGACTTTTGAATATTTTTACAAGAAAATATAGGTTTTATTGAAAAAAAAGTTGCTGTCCGTCTAGAGAGATGAAACACACTGTATAATAATTATTTTATGTCTGTAGATCTTGACAAAACTAGACACGCAAATAAAAATTCAATTATTTATATTATCAAGCAAGATATTGGATAGCTGAAGCTACATATTTCAATAAACATGTATAAACACCTGGAATTGAAAATACAAATTAACATATTTAGACTATTTCGGCATTTAGCAGGTTCAAATATGATTCCGAAGCCGACAAGCATACATTTCCTTAAGTCGACATTAATCGCATTACTTTAATCATCCCAATTTGCTTAATACACCATCCGTACGTCTCATTCCGTCGAAAGACTTTCATTACTTCATTAACATCACTTCAGCATAATTTCGTCTTCGGTAAGTAATTGATTTGGAGAATCTCCTTGTTAAGACCTGTCTTCTTGCTTATTCATTATACATATATATATATATATATGTATATATCATATACAGGGTTGCTGATATGTGTGGAAAGGGTCGATTATTGTGTAAAATATACAAGCTACAAAGTTAAATACAAAAGTTTTAGGGTTTTTAAATGCTTATTAGCTAATAATAATTTTAAGTATACAGCGTCGGTGGTAAAGTCGTGGCACGTCAAGGTTACATTTTTTTAAACGGAACCACCTGTATATTATTAGATAATTCAATTATTTCTTCAATTTTAAGTAAAAATTGTAATACACATAATGTACCTAAATCCAACCGTTTCCGAGTTATCGATCTTTAATAATAAGAATAATCTTGTAATATTACTTAAATAAAATCTAGGTGCCTAAGTAGGCTAAGATGCACCTTAAAAATGTCATAGCACCTTATAAAATAGGACTGTAAACCTAAATTTTACAATTACAGTATTTTTTTCAAATACAAGCATATAATTTTTGACAAACACTATAGTTGATTTTTCTTTACAATATTTAAACAGCAAAGTTCTATTTAGATCTACCTTATAAAACAGATGGTGTAAAAGGTATTAAATTATTAGTACTTACTATTTCTAACACTTAACAATAAAATTACAATATAGATTTATTACACGACGATTATTATTTATTTATTATGCCAGGCAAACTCATCAGTTTATAATATCTAGTGCAATGATTTTTTGTTGTTGAAATATCTGTTGGTATCATTTCAATACATAAATAAGCAACACGAGTATGTAATTCCATTCACAGCTGTATCTCTTATAAAGTAATGACATGACGTTTTTATATTCAGTTCACTCGCAAAACATTGTATTATTTGCGAACTTGGTTTTCATTGAACAATATTACACAAGATCAGTTTTCAGTTCTTCTGCATTCTATTAACAATCCTCATAAGTAGGTATATGGCTTGTTTTACAGACTCTTATAATTCCATATATTTTACCCCGCTGTTAGACAGTACTGGGATCTCTTGCTTTGTACTCCCCCAAGATACATACATATAACAAAACCACAATGTTTAAATGCAAATCTATTGATGCCCTACGATCTATAGTATTATTTACCTAATACCGCATTTGCAAAACTTTGTAACAATGAGTCGTCGTTTGATTATTTTAAACAATAATTTTCAGTTTCCTTTAAATGTCTTTGAATGTGCTTCGCATATTTCTCATGCATTTTATGGTAGGTATATACACTACCGCTCATAATTATTTAGGCACCTATGTTTCTGTGAATTATTTATAAACTATTACGTTTTGAAGAGCCACCCATAATCCAAAACATACTTAGCGGAAACACAATTAAAATATATATAAATTTTTTAAGAATTGTTATTTAAAATCTCTTACTACCTGAAATGACGGTAAGGTCATTCTTTGCCCATAAGAATTGAATGGCAATAGAAACGTTTAAACATTCCTGGAAGGATTAGTCTCTTTGTGGTATTCTTCGTAATGGTTTTATGATAGGTCTTCTGTATATTTATACGAGATCTAGGTATAGCGTTATTAGTAAAACAAGTATGTAATTGTAAAATTTCAGTTTCCTCCTATAACTCCATAACACTATTACCCAATAACCGTAAAAAAATCCTTAGTCTAAGCTATTCAATCCGATAACGTTTTGTCTCAAGCCGTACACTAAAGAACCAACGTCACAAACCGTTAACGCTATGTAGGTTTAACCTCTTAATCTAGTAACCATGAAAAGCCCCGTAATGTAAAAAATTAAACACTGAAACGTTTTGATTAAGCTGTAAACTAAACAACCTATTAGTTTAAGTTCATACCCCCATTAATGCCATAAAACAACCTAGAATAAATAAATGAATGGATAAATTAATAAATTAATTGTATATACATAAAAAACGATGACCACAATTCTTAACGACTAAATTAAATGACTAGAGTAACTGAATTCAAAAATTAAACAATTATAATGGAGGATCAGAAAATTACACTAATAAATTAAACGTTAGACTATTTTTTGTTACTATTGCTCACCTAATCCCGTTGACGTGATTAGGTTTTTAGACGTCGGATTTAGGTTCAGCGACCCCAAAAACATATGGTAAATATAGTCTGGCCTCACAAAAATTTAATACCTATCCCTAGGACATGGACACTAAACCACAACGTTCCAAATTTTATCAAGTTATAGAAAAAAGCTCTATAAATTACATTTTAAAGAACACTCAAATAACCAAATATAAAAACTTTCCTAATTGATTGTTGCTACTAATAGAAACTGTCTAAAGATTCAAAAAATATTACTAGGTAATAAAGCTAACAATCAAATCATGTTATACCTTTGTTTACGGTCAATCACAGCAGTTTATGCAGTGACGTTAACGATGCACCAATTGTTGTGTCTACAGAAATTCCAACCGCATTGCATTAAATAAAATTAAAAATTTTATTATCGGACTGTTTTGAATGGACGCCTGTTGAAATAAATGGGTTTTGGCACAGTTGACGAGCAAAATTTAACCACGTACTAATTTTGCAATACAGCTATTTAAAATATTGTGAAAATCGTATATAATTTCGATACCAATTGTAGGTCATGAATAAGAAACATTCAAAGAAGATTTTACGATTGTGTAGTTGATCTTAGTGTTTAAATTTAGTGAGCAGTTTAAGATAGGAAAATATGAGTAAGTACTTGTTAATGGCAAAAAAATATCAAATACATAATCTATGTTCTATACTCTATTATTTACATCTTACTTATCGTGCGTCATTAGAATGTGTAAAATATGTGAAAAAGACGGAAATTGCTGTTGTAATATCCTGTCGTATAAGATTATTAGTAGTTGTAAGCTTTTTTTTATTAAATCGTAAAAATTAAAGCTGCCGTAAAAATGCAGAAGACCGCTCTAATCAAATTACATCTCTTTACATGTTGTAGTATGTAGTTTGTGTAAGAAATAGTTTCCTAGTATAATTTGTTTAAATCATGTTAATTACAACTTTTAATTTCGATTGAAACTCCGTTTGATTTACTAAACAAAACATAATTGATAAACTGCTTTGCCATTCTCAATATACAATCGAGTTGGCACTACAAAATAATCAAGAATAATCAGACACGTCTTTCGGCTTTCTGTAGCTTCATCAGTACACAATGCGATTTATAATGCAATGCTAATTCTTATTACTTTGTTTTTATATAGCTTCTAATATTTGGTCTTCTGCGTCGCTTAAAAATATATATATTGAGAAATACTGTTTCTGAGTTCCTAAGATATCTAATATCTGCCGATTAAACTTTTTCTAGAATGAACTTTAAATAAACATGTTGCTGGTTTCGTATTACAGATTTGTCGATTATCACTTCCAACGGTGGCTATGTGTCGTTTTGCTCCTTTTGATTATTTTCTAGAGTGTAGAATAGAGTTACCGCAAATCTTGTCGGTAGCTTTGTCGTTACAACGAATGACAATTTTCACATGATGAAATGAATACACGTTTTCAATACCATCTATAGTAACATGTGTATTTACACTTATATTATCTTTTGCTACAATATTTTTACGATTCGCATGAATTATTTTGAGATTCTTTTACTTTCATTCATTTTTCAGAAAAGTCTACTATAAAGATTTTTTTATAAAATATCAGTTCGAATTAGAAAATTTTCTAAAAATAAAAGATAACGTGTTTGAATATTTTAAACAATTTTGAAGTTTGATAGACAATCACATTTAATGAAAACTGAAAATATTAAGTACTGATCATAGAGGAGGAATTCTGTGGAATAATTTTTGAAGATTTCCTAAAAAACTAGAATTGTGCACAACAAGTCGACTTGATGCAAAATGCTTTCTTGCAATGAGCTTCATTAATGTATCTGATGATATCTTTGCCCAAGCTGCTTCTAATTTGTTCCACAAATCATCTTTAGATGTTGAGGAGGATTTTCTTACATCCCTATCGAGTTCTTCCCATAACAACTCGATAGGCTCTGAGGTGGCCATTCCATGACATTCAAAACACACTTCCGTGGTCAAAACTTTGCAGATACTCCTTGTACAGCTTGGATGTGTGTTCTGGGTCATTGTCCTGTTGGAATACAAAATTCCGACCCAATATGTGCGATCCTGAAGCTACTGCAAGATTTTCGAAAATATCACGATAGCTTTTTTTCAAAATACCCTCAATTTCCACTATGTCACCCACACTTGTGCCAGCAAAACAACCCCATATTACTACCGAACCACACGGAACTCTTCTAACGAATACGCGTCTTCTCGATCCAAAGTACCTTACTCCAGTCTTCCGGTGTTCTCCAGCCCATTTAAGTCGTTTTTATTTATTTTGCTTTGCGCGAGGTAATTTTAATTCTTTCGCAATTTTCCGATTGCTTTTATTATTATTATGATACGCAATTACCAACGCACGTGTTTCGATGCTTATTTATCTATTTTTAGGCATTTTCAGCAATTGTCAATTGCACACAACCTTCTCACTGTAATTGCGATAATGCAACTGATCGTAATATAGAAAATTTACTCTTAAATATAAAGAAGGCCTATCATAAAACCATTACGAACAATACCACAAAGAGACTAATCCTTCCAGGAATGTTTAAACGTTTCTATTGCTCTTAATTCTTATGGGCAAAAAATCACCTTACCGTAATATCAGGTAATAAGAGATTTTAAATAACAATTCTTAAGAAATTTATATATATTTTAATTGAGTTTCCGCTAAGTATGTTTTGGATTATGGGTGGCTCTTCAAAACTTAATAGTTTATCAATAATTCACAGAAACATAAGTGCCTAAATAATTATGAGCGGTAGTGGATATACCTATCATAAAATGCATGAGAAATATGCAAAAACTGAAAATTATTGTTTAAAATAATCAAACGACGACTCAGAGTTACAAAGTTTTGCAAATGCGGCATTAGGTAAATAATACTATAGATCGTAGGGTATCAACAAATTTGCATTTAAACATTGTGGTTTTGTTATATCTTGGGGGAGTACAAAGCAAGAGATCCCAGCACTGTCTAAAAGCGGGGCAAAATATACATATGTCATTATAAGAGGCTCTAAAACAAGCCATATACTTAAGAGGATTGTTAATAGAATGCAGAAGAACTGAAAACGGATCTTGTGTAATATTGTTCAATGAAAACCAAGTTCGCAATGCAGTCAGAAAATTTATTGAGGTACGGAATTCAACTGTAACCTTTACTTGAAGATGTTTAAAGTCTCCGTCAATTAATTTAAGCAACATGATGCTTCGACGTACAATAGCAGAATAATGAGAAACTGCCTAAAGAGAGCATTTCTCTAAATATGGGCAGGTATAGTATAACACAAGAACTATAAGCTCAAAAAGTGTAAATAAGATTTCTATATTTGTAATAATTCCGTAACATAATACATATACTTGGTCTGTATTGTAAACCTATGCTAAACCTGCAATTATAGAAAGTTACAAATGTAGAATTTCGTTTACACTTGTTGAACTTATAATTTTGGTGATAGAGGACACAGCTCATTTTTTTTACTCATAGTTCTCTGGGATTACTTTAATTTCAAGTTTTAAGGGCGGTAATTAGCGTTATGCTACTTCAGCAAGATCGATCGAGCGGTAGATGCTGCATGTGTGCTTGGATAACTTGTGAAAAATTAGCAATTTGCCATCAAATTAACGATTAACAGCACTCGTATATAGAAATTTATTGGAAAATGTACCTTCAGTATTGGAAAGATTTCCAGATGGTAGTAACTTTACATTAATTTCATCATGATAATTTCCCATGTCATGCACCAAAACCGTTAGGGACTAGTACTTACTTAGTTATTCAAAATATACAAATTGTGCCGTGACATGCAAAGAGCCCAGACTTTAACCTAATTGAGAATGTTTGTGGATATATCATCAAAAAGCTATATGAAATAATTTTCGACCGATGAATGGAAATGAGATTTGGAAAGCTGTTAAAGAAGTTTGGTAAGATGCTACTGAAAATTATGAAACAAGAAGCTTAATTCAAACAATGCGGGGGCGACTACAATTGGTATTAGATCATAATGGTACTACTACATGTACGAGTCTCTCGTAGCGCTTTCTGCATAAGTTATTCCATTTGATCTGTTGATAGTTTCGTCAAAGTTGCAGGTAAAAATGTATTGGTTTTGTATCTGTAGATTTGGAAATCTTACACTTAAAATATAAAAGTGTCTCTGTTTATCCATAATATCATTAATACATATTTATTGTTATATAAACTAAGAAGAAAATTAAGGAGTTTCAGATAGTACCTTGTAATATCTGAAATGAAGTTTTATATTAAAAAATTATACCGATAAATGTTTGTTCGTTAATTTTTTTTCTCAATAAAACGAATCCTATAAATGGAAGCGAACAATATAAATTGCTTTAAAATATACGCTCACGTAAGTAATAATAACGCGATCATTTCTGTCAGCGGTACCATTCATTAACGTGTACACTACTACACCGAGATAGAAAAGTGTTAATAATTTTCATTGAAAACATGCTTACCTGTCATGCAAAGGTATGTTCTATACGTATTTACACAATACATACGTGAACGGTAAATGTTTTTAATAGACACACTACGAAAATAACCTTACAACTTTGGTGTGTATGTATACGATACATAACATAAATAAAGCATATAATGTATAATAGATGATTATGGAAGGGTAACTGCGTGTGTGACGCGTAGGACGTGTATGTGACGTCAAACGCCTATATTTCGTTCTCCTTCGCTGATTTTCCTTGCTCAAGATTGAAACGGTTCGAATGACTTTGAAGTTCAGCAATATCAACACCGAAAACACACTGTCATCGAAATCCTATTCATATGACAGTAGCATAAGGATTAGTTTGGTACTCCTACGTATATTAATCCGATTAATGGTGTTTTTAACCAGATTTAACCAAAATATTAATTCTTTTACAATAATAAATTTAGCTTTAATTAGAGGAATTGAAATTAAAAAATTTTGGAATAGTTTCAATAAAATATAATAGTTTTATGTTTAGATTCAATAGCATCTTTGTTGGAATAGAATGAGATGCACATAGAAGAACGAGCGAAATGCATTTATTTCCTTGGGGATGAAAACCCCGGCATGTTTTTCAATGGTGCGAAAAGAACGTAGCAGGTCGACTACAATCGTGCCTGCCAGAAATGTTCCTTAAAACTTCGCCGCTGCGGAGGTAATCCCTTTTGAAAATGGCATGACATGCCAGCTGTTGAATTTTTCATGATTTAAAAACAACGTTTTTCCGTTTAGGTATAAATATAAAAGGATAAAAAATATTTACTTTTTATGATCAAAGAGTAGCTAAATGTTATGCAAAGCTTTACTACAACATCTGATTAAACAACAACAGAATCAGCGTCAAATACACACAAAAGCAGCTATTTTCAAAGCAAAGAAAACAGTTGTGTTTGAAAACACAATTTCAATTTGAGCAACTATTATTTATTTCAAAAGCAGAAATCTTCAATCAACTATATGACAATATTTCCATTAAAAATATTATATATTCAAAACGTATGATTAAGATGAAACTAGACCACTTGAATTTATACTGCTAGGTTAAGCATATATCCATAAACAAACAAATGAAACCCCAAGGGTAAGTTTGGTCTGGGTGCACATCTTCCACATAGATTTTAATGCCTAGTCTACTCTTAATCTAAATTCTGTGAATCCTACCGATACAAAGACAAACAAAAAGAATATATTTAGGACATGTATGTACAAACATATTTGTTTTAACCATAAAGCTAAAGCCCTAATTATTATAGAAAACAAAAGTGGACCTGGAGTGGAACCTTGAGGAATACTAGAGGTTAAAAGAGACTTCCCAGAGACATTGCCAGCTAATTTTATCGATTGCAATCTATTGCGTAAAAAATTACACAACAGTGTTACCGCAACAGTGGAGAATTCGATACAATGAAAAAAAAAAAGCGGCTAGTAGTCTACGGTTAACGGTATCGAATGACTTTGTGAAGTTCAGCAATATCAACACCGAGGCACATCTATGATTACACACTGTCATCAGTGACTTTCAATAAAGCAGATTCGCAGCTATGATCAGAACGGAACCCAGATTGATGAGCAGGAAGAATATTTCTATCGTTAACATGTTTCTGGAATATTTTAGAGAAAACATAGAATAGACTGATATCTGAGGCTATCCGAGGGTCTGTCTTGTTCGGAAGTGGCACCGCAAGAGCTTATTTCACAGCTTCAGGAAAGGAATTTTCGAAATACAACAACTAGTTTATTATAAACGGACAGCTAAATCGCACCATACCAATAATGAGACCATCACAACCACAACACAAATGCTCGATACAATATTAGCCATCTTCAACTCATCAGTTAAACAAACCTAGAACAACCTGGAACAATTACAAGGATTTTAATTTTCGAAAAATGATCGGCTAACTTCACACACGCCAATAGTTTACAATTTACTACAGAGACTAAATCTGTACACCTCTGATAATTCATTTATAAGAATATTTATAGATTAGAAAATTTTGTTTGGTAAAGTTGATATGACTGGGAAAAAGTAGCAGTTACAGATATTATGACAGGTAATTGTGATTTTTGTTTAGTAGTTTGTGTGTAGTTGTTGATTCTTTGTTAAATTAAACATCTACTAAAAAGTTGAATGTAAAGTTGTAACATTGCAATTTTCAAATGTGATTACGAAATGAAATAGCATCTAATGGATTTTGCCCGAAGGACACTTGGTGTTGTATCGAATGTTGACTTTTGAACAACTGTGTATATGCACAATATGGATGGATGCGTATAATTGAAAAGTATCATTATAAACGTGTATAATAATGCATTTTTCCAACCGCCAATTAATTAAACATATTTTTATTTTTAAAAATATGTCGTCCGGATGTGGAGTCGAACTACTGAGTATGGCTATCGCGGCCCAGTCGCAACACCATTGCGCTACCCGACGACTCTACTCCACTTATAATTTTTCACAAATATATGTAAAAATTTAAAAATAAAAATGTGTTTAATTAATTGGCGGTTGGAAAATGCATTATTATGCATGTACTTACGCCAAGAAAAATAAATACTTTGATGTTGAAATATCATTATAAACAATTAAGACTCAATAATCACATTCGTAAAAATTACAATTATTGAACATCTATGGATAAAAAATGGCCGCAGACCAATGCTTCTTCCTTATCCGAGTACTGACGACGTCCTAAGTGCATCGTAAATTTTAATAGTACCTCATATATATAAAGCTGTAGTAATAAATTTACATCACCTCAATGTTGAAAAATAAAGTCTAGAGAATCAAGAATAATCACCTCGAAATTTGCTAGCGAAGAGTGCACACACGATTTATACAGAATACGACATATTACACTACCCATTTTATAATTCCATTAAAAGTCTTTTAGATCAAGTAAAAAAGTCTTTTATTGCTTTAATATATAACTAATTCTGTTTGATTTATTACTAAATTAAGCCTTTTTTCAATTTCTAAAAAATCATGTCTTCTAAATACCTTTCAACAACTTGAATACAATTTTTAATTCTAGATGCAAAATTTTGCATCACCTAAGCAAATCTGCGTCTATTCTTGTGATTTTTTTAGAGTGTGCTTGCTTGATAAGACCTTTACCTTCTAATACTCCCGGAGAAAAAAATAGGATGCCAAATTTCAAAATCACAAAATTATACAGTCATTAAAAGATTTTCGCAGAATTTACTTTCTGACTGTGTTGCTTCATCTTGGTGGAGTGACGAAACGTCATTTTGTAAGCTCTGTTTAATCAATTCTGGAACGACAAACTGTTGCAACATGTTTATGTAACGCTCAATCAAATACATATTTACAAAGTGGTTTACTAAGTAATATTTTAATTTTGTAAAATATTTTAACGTTACCAAGAACATTGGATGAATCTGAACTCTCTGTGAAGCGTTAAGCGTACGTAGGAATCAAACATGCTAGAAGTTGGTGCTTACATGGTGGATCTTACTTTGCGTGACGACACCTAAGGAGTAACGGAAGAAATCTTCAGTTTCTTACCGGGTTTATGGGAATTTTGTGGGGTTATTGGGGTTATGAGCTTGAACTGATTGGTTTCAATGTTTAATTCCTTAAATTACTGGGTTCTTCAAGATTATTAAGTTAAGCAAAGCGTTTTGGAGTTCACCGTTTGTAGGGTTACGGAGTTCAACTGATTGGTTGTTTAGTGTACTTGAGTCAAAACGGTACAGTGTTGAATAACTTAGACTACGGAGTTGTTTACGGTTATTGAGTAATAGGGTTATGAAATTATAGATATACAAGGTAATGGGGTTGAGGGTTTATGACGTTATAGGGTTTAATTAATTAGTCTTTATAATTTATGGCATAAATCGAAACGTTACAGTGTTAAATACTTTAAATAATGTTTTTTTTTGAGGTTTTTTCGAAACTCTAACGTGTTGAGTTTTTTTTTGAAGATGGTCTGACCTCCAGGCTAAAAAAAAATTTGTGGCTACTATGTTTCCAAAAATACATTACAGGGTGTTCTGGTTGCAATAAATAGATGAAACAGATTGATGTAATTTCAGCATTACAATTATATAATCATATAACAACATAGTACGCTTAATTCTGCCTTTTATTAAAGGGTCTATCAGTATTATAACTATCAGTAATATCAAATGGAATCGTTTGCTGTAGTACAACACGAATAAATCTGCGAATGAGCGAATATTTGTATTATGTTAACCGGTAGCTGCTCCTAGCGTACGTTACGTTAAATACAGTTAGACATGACTATGAGATAATCACCCGAATACGCGTACGAGTAGGTATATGTTTTCGCTGTGCACATAGACGTAGCAGTTACGTATTTCTCTGTGTAAATTGCAGAAAGATTAGCAAAATTTATGTTCTTATTATTGTTGTTGTCGATGTCATTCGCCGCTCACCCGAGGGACGTGACTCTAGTATGAAATGTCGCCCAAATAATATCGTATACGTCTAATGCGTTTTGATCCTAACGATTACCAGCTAAGAAATAAAAATTAATTAATTCTACACATCTGCACAATATTGCTCTTACATGTACATATGTTTATATGCGTGCTTGACCTATTAAAAATACACAATTTATTAAAGACTGTTAAGTTTAAGTAAATGAACGTCGAAATTAATTGTTGTATGTGGTCGATATTGTGACTGTTTAATTAGACAGACATTGCAATTGCTAGACGTATTTCGTTATCTTTATATATGTATGTACATAGACTTATAGATATCGACTTTTCAAATTTCTTCGACATGATCTAGATGATCTAGATTACTAGGTAAACTTGGCAGCTTCCAAACGATTGCATCCTTCTTAGATTTCTTGAATAATCAAATAAATAAAAAACAAGAACTAAATAACGAGATCATAAAGATAATGCAAGAGGATAAAACAGTAACAACTGATCCGAACAAAATATCAAATGAACTCAATAAATATTTTGCTAACGTAGGGAAAAGATTAGCTCAGCGACAGATAGAACTTAACAACAAATTACCACGAACAACAACAACAAGAAAAAGTATAATACCGATCAAATTCCGTGACACAACAGAAGAAGAAATAACAAAAATAAAATACCTAAAACACCACAAAGCACCAGGTTTCGACGAAATCACAAATGAACACATATATCTTCAACAGAAAACAAATCACAAAAGCTAACAACGTATATAGCGAACCTTTGTACGCTGAATATGGGATCCCCCAAGGAGGAAACCTACCTCCCGTACTATACACTCTCTATGTGAATGACTTACTTGAACAACCTTTTCACGGACAAATCTACGCTTATGCGGACGATACATGCATACTATACTCCGGATATAAGGCAAACAAAATGGAAAACAATATAAAGGACGACATAAAACGACTAGAAGATTGGTGCTTTAATAATTTGCTCACTATAAATGAAACAAAAACTAACTATATGATATTCAGCAACAAAAAAATAAAGCAAGAAATAAATATTTAATTAAAAAACAAAAAACCAGAAGAAGTGATGGAAACAATCTATGTTGGATTATATATAAAAAATAGAATTAAATGGGATAAACACGTTCAGAAATTAACAGAAGAAAACGAAAAAACAATAGCAGCACTATACAAAATAAAAAAAACATGTCATATAAAAGATCTACCGGAAAAAATAACTATTTAATTAACATATGGGGAAACACCACAAATCAAAACTTATCCAAAATACAACCTCAACAAAATAAAGTATTAAAAATATTATATAATATCCACCCCCGTACCTCCACAACAGAAGTATTTGGAAAAACCCACGAACTAACCATAAATAAACTGATAGACCTAAACAACATACTTCTCTTACACAAAATAGCAAAAAAAAAATAAAGCTAAAAACCAAGTTATATACGAATAGACAAGTTCATGATTACATAACGCGAAGAGTTTCACACTTGAGAAGCGAAAGATATTTTCAAAATAGATACAGACAAAGTTTAACAACAAAAGCAATAGAAATATATAACACAATACCAAAAAACATCAAACAGGTGCCTTATCACTAATTTAAAAATAGAATCAAACATATATTAAGAAACAACAATAATATGAACTAACGAAAACAATGGACTCGACAATTTAGACGCAATCCAAGAGGGTCCTCAAAACTGATAGCTCGAGACAGCAGTTCCCGCGGCGAGGATGAGGGATGGATGAGCAGCACGACATTATTATTAAATATTCACAGAATCGCTAAAATTACGTCTTTGGTAAAGGCTATCAACATATGTACATAATTTAGCAATACCTCAAGTTTAATTATCAATAGATTCCTTAAAGATTCTCGTCTTAGGCGACAATTGCATCATCTCTTTCATGGAGAACCTTTTTACTTCGACAAACTTCAAGTTTTTAACGCTCAGGCTATGCTTACTGATACCATTAAATGTCTTACAATTGCATAATATGTGAAAAAGTGCATCATTATCCTCCTAACATCCTCGACAAGGAGTAAGTTACTTCCTACTATGAGTAAGTCAATTTCTTGTCCTACTGCTGGATGGTCGCCCTAGGAAAGCCTTAGCAGTTCCCCAGTCGCTGGTGCTCCAATCTAATACTCACAATCTTCTTGCTTTAATCTTGCATTAATGTTGCATGTTCTGGTGATTGATAAGTTTTCGGGTTATCCCATATGTTGATTCTGGCCGTAAAATGCCTAGACCTCAAGATTAGTATGATAGTGTTTCCTACAGCCAACTCCTGCAATATTCTCAGATACTCGGGAATGAGACTTGAAGCGATCTCGTGGAATTCCAATATATTCTTCTGCTAGTAGCATCTTTTTCTATACAGATGTCATACATGGGTTTCTCACTTATGGATATATTACTTACTATTAGTTACTGTCAAACCGTTTCCAGTCGAAATTTAATAATAATATTTATGAACAGTGATAATATACCAATAACAGGACAATGCAAAATACACAAGATACAAAAATCTTAAAAGTAAAAAAAAAAACAGAAACCTATACTTATAAATATGCAAGAATACCTTAAAATGTAATAATTCTATAATTCAAAGTTAATACAGAGTTACTAGAAAGTTACACCTAAAGCATCAAAGATTTTAAAGCGCTACTACATCATTTTTTAAATCATTCCATGAACAAATAAATATGTAACAAACATGTACCGTAACAGTTCTTTTATAAACTTCATAAAAGGGATTCCATACAACAGAAGCATATGCAATTCTTGATTGCACGAGAGAGTAGTATAGAACTTTCAAAGTGGATATATTAGTAAAATATTTACTACGTAACATAAAACCCATCGTTCTGTTAGTGGAAGAAACTACATTTAAGTCGCGACTATTAAAATTTAATAAATAAATTTGTCGCATCACCAAGATAAATAATAAATTAATTTAATCAATTCTCTCTTGAACCCATTTTAAGTAATCTTCAAGCGTTTACTGCTATCGTGTATGATTGCAGTTCTTAGATTTTCTACCATACAAAATCGTCATCTTCATCATTATCGAAAACCAAAGATCAGTCACCAACCTCCTCATCACAATTTGTGGATTATTTTTTTGTATTCTTCAATGGTTGTAAATGTGGGGAATTGCTTGATTTCTTGTACAGGGTTCTAAACTTCCTTGTTAACACCACGAATTCGAGGAGGAGGTTGCTTTAAAGGTTTCCTTTTTTGTAAATGGGTATATTGCTCGTGGTTATTTAAAAGAGGTATTCTGGATTCTTTTATATATTTGCACTTAAAAGGCAAAATTTTTAACAATTTGCAATTCATTTCTATAAAATTTTTGGCCCAGTTCAAATTTATTACTAAAACTAGCATCATCATTAATCACGGAAACACAGTTTGTCTTATCTTCAAAAGTTGAAAATAAACTTATACAACACAATTTTATGTATACGAAGGTGACAGCAAGCGTACACCGTCAATGAACAATAGAACAACAAGAAGTTTCAAAGCACATACGTATATAAGTATGTAAGTCCAGTAAAGATTTACAAAATTCTTTTATTCCAAGCTCCCAGTAAAGATCTATCCCGCCATGTATGTGGTACTAATGTAGCAACATGAATTATATGTAAAAAATCATGAAATATAGATACTCTACTGTACAAGAAGTGCCTCACTAAATAATTTCGATAACTATTGATGATATGTATCCTAATGTATGTAGCTAATTATCTGCAACTTTCAGTGCAATGCTGTATTTAACAGTCTAGAGACATCATTGCAGAACAGTACCTCACAATTTTAAGAAAAGTATGGAACAAAATCTGTCTCTTCTTTTCTATACCATGACAATGATGTACCTGCTGCCAATAATTTTTTTCCTTCAATCTAGATTTCAACAATTCATCTGACTTCTTTTGTAGATTTAAATCTCTGATAAAATCATTTAATTCTGCTTGTGTACATACTTGAGGGTAGCTGTTATAATTATTAGACTTTTTGCTAGAGCTGCTGCCTTTATTGTCAACATCATCATGTGTGGCTATATCTTCTAAGGAATTTGGGAGAGTTGGTACAGAGATATAAAAACCATGAGCAACAGGACGCGTTGTAGGTAGGAAATTTGGGTACGAAATTACTGCTTAGTTTTTCAAGTTATACCCCTTTACATTGGTTAGGAAAAAGTAACAATTATCAATATGATTTCTGGGCTTCTTCCAGACTATTGGCACTCCAAAACGAAAAGTTGTCTTTTTATCTTGAGACGACTGTTGGAGTTCTTTCGTGCAAACGCAACAAACTGTGAGCGGAACCCATACTTTACTTCTGATCACTTCCAAAATATACAAAATAAACGTTCTTAACGAATTAGTGCTGTACATTCTGCTTTAGATAAGTTCTGTTGAGAAGGCTTTGGGGAAGAAAGACATTTGGCTGTTTCAAAACATAAGTATAATGTCGGCATTTTCCTCAGAGAGTGTGCGAATAGATGATTCTATCACGGATACAATGTTTTCATTTAGAATGCTTTTGGGAGTCACGGAGAAGTTTTGACCTTTGGATAATACTAATGTTTTTGCTTCCGACAGGGAGTGTGAGGATAAATGTTTCAGTGTTTTTGATGGTGAATCGGTTACGGTCGTTTCACCAAGGGCGAGCAATTTAACTTAATGAATATGATTTTCCTTAATGCGTGCTTAGATTCTTTGGACTTGGGTAAAAGAAATGCGTTCTGCAGATTATTGGTCTTTGAATCATCTGCAGCCAGTCTGTTGGAGAATTCTAAATGAAAGGAGAGAAGTTTTCTGTCTACAAGGTTTAGTCTGTTGTTTTTGTTTATTTTTGTATTATATATATTTGTACTACTATGACGCGGTCAAAACCAAAAAGCCCCCCTAACAATTAAAAAGCAAGACTACATGGCGCTTTGTAAAAAAAGCTCTATGTGATGGAGAGAAACAGATGTCATATATCAGTGAACAGAACATAATTTTCCCGTTTTAATGATAGATTATTTATTTCATAGTTTCATACATAATAAAACGCATACTTGACCGTGGTAAACAAATTATATCGATTGGTACTGTGGGAAACAAACATCCAAGGACTAATTCTCTTTTTGATTTATGTATGTTCAGCATACATATACTGATTTCCCGTCATTCGCCACTACCTTACCGGGCGATAGCGGGCGACTTACAGATACAAACAAGCGCGCACCTTTTAAAGATCTATCATGTAAAGTAGCTAAGCGAATAAATGGAGCGGTGGATTTTCGTTTTTAGTCCGGCTTAATGTAGCTTTGCACGCGCACTTGTACTTTTTATTGTGTTACATTAGTGAGAATGAGAATACACAGCCTACTATAATGTTATATGTACATTGTGATGAAAAAGTTACTCCGTCAGTTTTCTGTTTGTTCACTTTCAAAACAGGTGTTGATCAGTTGTGCTCGGTTTAACGTTGTTAGTACGGTTTAACGCTTTTAAAGTCGCGTTTCTATATCACGTTTTATTACGGATTCTAGTAGTTTACGATTTTGGCATAAAATTTTGCGAAATAAAATAGCTAAAGCGTTAGTATATTTCATGAAAGTTTAATAGATAGCTGGCTAACAACAGTATCTTATCTATGGCCGTATTTAATGTATGTTTGTGAACGCGTATGTGAGTGCTTCTTTTATATAGAGGCACTATATCGCGGGGATATTTGCATATTACGGACGCGTTATATTAGTTAATGAATCTAAGTGCAGCAGTGTTCTAAAATGATCCGTTAGTGATACAGAGAGCTACCAAAAGAGGGTATTAATAAAATCCAGTGAAGTTTCTTCGAATTTTAAACATATGATAGTGATTTTCTTTGAATTTAATGGAAGTAATTCGAACGGATATATTACCTGTGTTTGATTTTGCGTGATGTTTATAATTACCAGGTGAGATATATTGATGTTAATTGCAACGAGTGATGCGAATCGCTGTTGTGCGCTGATGTAATAATGTTACCCGCTGGTGATTTACACCGTGAGTACACAAACTAGAAATCAGATTATGCTTGAGTAATATATACAAAACTTTAACCGAAGTATTAATTTTTTTATTTATTAAGTTTTGTATTAAGCGCTGAGCATATATAAATGATATTTAAGCTGCGATTTTCCCACTTAATAGAGAGAGTATTTTGTTATTATTTATCTGTGACGTTTATAATGATGTGTTCACAAAATTTAAGCAGGAGAATTAACACGATATTACGGAGCCGTTTAATTACCGGTTAATTAAATTGCTTATCACCGAAACGGCTAGCAGTCGTACAAATTCGTTTGTTTTAATTATTATGCAGATGATATGTTCTGTGAAACTAGATTATGTGTAAATATTATTTATACTTTTATAAAAATATTTATTCTATTCTAGAATCATACAATTTTATGTGACGTCCGCTACATTTAATAATATATTTTTTGTGAGTTTCTTTTTTACTAAAGAATTACATAACTAAATTACACCTGTAATTATCTTCAAGTATAATTAATCATATTTGTACAGGTCGTGTTATCAAAATTTGACATTATTTAACTTCCTACTTATTTCAGACGTCATAGAAATATTAAATATTGTAATTCATAGATCAAAATTATTTGATTATTTTTCAATTCGTAGTATTCGACTTAAACATTATATACATATATCTATTATCTTTATTATCACGGATCTCCATACTCTTCAGTTAAGCAACGCTTTCGCACAACCAAATAAAAAAAAATATAGAATAGGTAATTGAAAAAGGAATTATGTTGTGCCAAGCTTTATTTTCAAGCTGCAGTAGTCTATTGGTGACGCAAGTCTAAAAAGCAGTCTTCCTTGAAGGCAACTTGAAATTCATATTTACAAGAAACTAACAAGAAAAGCTTACCGGATGTCGAACTTAGATTTTATTGAAACTCGGTTGATGATTGAGTTTGATCTAACACTTGAACAGAAATAGATAGGACACAAATTTAAAAGCGAAAGTTGTGCTGTACAAGATGTTGCGTTTAAGCGCAACCCTTTCGCGCTAATGTTTTCTTATATCTCGGAAAAAGTACACTTAATTGAATGTAGGCTTTCACGGCCACTGTTCCATAAAGATGGATCTTTCGGATATTGCCGTGGTTGTTGTAACAACCTTGACGTTTCGCTGATCATACTGTCAGCTTCTTCAGAAGTTCTCTAAAGACTGATGTTGATGTCTTCTGCTCCTCGTTATATACCCAGTCCCTGTTCCGCTCCAACTTCTGAAGAAGCTGACAGTATGATTAGCGAAACGTCAAGTTTGTTACAACAACTATGACAATACCCGAAAGATACATCTTTATGGAAAAGTACACTTACTATAATTCCACTTTATACAGTTTAAGTTGCTCACTTTGTGTCTTATTATCGATCTTTAGTGTAAATGGATATAAATAGAATCCGACTAAAGTAATACATTGCCGTATGTGGTTATTTGTTATCAATCATAAATGTTCAGAAATATCATCATTTATTGAAATGGAAATAAATATTTACAAACTACGTCTTGTTATTTGAAATCTCATAATGAAGGTATTATGGTCTTATAATGCTAATTTCAAGGGCATACATATTGTAGTATAGGTAAGGTTTGTTCGATTGATTCAAGATGTTCTCATTATTTACTACAAATTTTGTTTTCACAAGCTATAGATCAACAAATATGACTGCTAATAATATTGTGGTTTTAAAATACAGATATATCCGACGAATTCACAAACAAGCAACAAACTTATATGAAGGCAGTGTTACTAGTGTATCCAATACCGTGCTATAAATCAATATTATTAAATTATTAATGGGATTGCTTAATATTACTGACAGTAGACAAACATAGAACTAACATCCAACAAGAAAGATAATTCCATGACATCGTAAAAGAATTAATCACAAGAAGTAAAACTGACACTACTTTGATGTAGATATTGATACAATTTTGGAATTTTTTCAACCACATATTGAATTTCTCAAAAAGTTCTACAACAGTATATATAGTATAGCAGGAGAAATTATGCCCTTGTATATGAGAAGATATGAAGTATAAGGAAGATGTGGTTAATTATTGGAGGAGTAGGAAAGAGAAGTGATTTTTGGTGGAATCGATCCAGAAGATATTTAGACAAATACACTCTTTATGACAACTACATATATATAAATATATTCTATTATACATAATACAGACATACCAAAATGAGCATCACACAGAAATTAAACCAGAAAATAATAAATAATAAATTAATATGAATCAGATATTTTGCAATTAGAAACAATTATTACCAAGTTTATTAATGAAGTTAAATAACTAATTCAGAGTCTCGGTGCAGAGCATGGATATAATGCAGATGAAACTGATTTAAACTTACATTTTGAACCTTCACTAGTTCGCGTCGATATGGACATAAGAAAAAATTCTACAAAATGGATCCCCAAATGTCTAAATGTTGACCAGAAACGAGTCGAGAGTGAGAACATCACCTTTCGATCTGCGGTCGGTTTGAAACTAATGGATCAAATTCTTAAGCCATATTGTTACTATGGATGAAACTTGAGTACATTTCTTCGACCCAGAAATAAAGCAACAATCGACGGAATGGAGACACTCTGGTACTCCAAGGTCTAAGAAGTTTCGTGTTCAAAAATCTGCTGGAAAAGTTCTTGCTTCAGTTTTTTGGGATGGCGATGCAGTAATCATGATTGATTTTCAGGATAAGGGTGGAATAATGTGTGGGAATCATTATTCGACGTTACTGACCACTCTACGAGAAAAAATTACGGAAAGTTGTCCAAAAGTGTTTTGTTATTGTAGGATAATGTCTCTGCACACAAATCGCATGTTTAAATTACTCGAACACCCCCCTTATTCACCAGATCTGGGTAGCTCCGACTATCATGCCTTTCCTCAAGTGAAAAAAAGTTTAAAAGGTCGTAAATTTTCTTCCAACGAAGATCACTTGTGCCATGGTTGCTTGCTTTGCAGAGCAAGATAAGATCAAGAAAACTAAAAATTTGTAAATTTTCCCAGGGGTGTTTTACCCCTTCAGGCAGGCATTTTCTTTGGTACTCATCTATCGTCTTCTTTATCTTGAAAAGATGTCTTCTTTAACTCTTTATTTTTCTCAATAAACGAACATCTTATTTCGATGTATTTCTATTTGTAATAAAGATTAATTAATAAAATTTATGATTTTAATGCAGTCGTTCACTATTTTTCTTCTGTACTGATGTTAATTAAAACAATAATATTTTAATGCTTCTTACCACTTATATTAAACGAGTATATTATTGTTTATAGGACATCTGCACACATGTAGAGTTACCCAAGAAATTAATGACTCGTCATACGTTTTTAAACATCTTTAAACCCAAATAAGATTGGATATAAATTCATGAAATTTATCCGTTAAGAATAAATTATGATCCCCTTGCTAGTAATTCAAATTAATCACTTTTTTCTATATTTTAGCGTTTCTATATCACAGAAAGCAATGGGAAGACATTAATTTTTCAGGTGATTACACATACATATACACAGTGCTTTTAACATTGATCCAAACATCGAGCCTCGCTAGTCAATGAATCATATTTCGCAATAAATGACTGACTTGGAATATACAAGAATGGATATAAGACAATAACAATAAAGCATATTTGCATACAGTTATTTGCTATAAATCATTCATACTGCACAGCAATAATATAAATTTTCATATGCAATGTGATGGTGAAAGAATGCTATTTCTTTGATTAATTTTATATGCAGTACAAGGTTGGTCTGTTTTCGTGAAAACACAGTGAAGTAGCTCCGGGCGAGATTGTGTACACATACCAAATGAGACCGGGTTGTGTCAGGGTCACTACCGGCCTCATTTTAACTAGTATTTATACACACGTTTCCGTAATGCAAACAAGTTCTTATTAAGATATTTATATTCATGCGTGTATTAAATTATCAGTGTAATTGTTACATATTTGCTTTTAATTGTTTGTTTATATAAAAATTGTTTTGTTTTTTTTTAACTTTTGTGTTAAACATGATCTACATTAAACTAAGAAACGATTTGCTTGATAAAAAATGTTTTTTTTTGTGTTACACAGTGTATTCGAGTTTGACACCGGTTGAGTCACACTCCGCTGTTGGGACATAATTAACAGCGAAACATTATTTGTTATAGAAAAACATTTACACAACCCCACTATAAAAATGCAATTATTTTTGATATACATAAATTATATTACATTATACTTTAATACAAGAATTAATCTTACAGCCAATTCTAACAGTTTGCGACAATTAAGATCAGCGGTTCAAATGGTGTTGGCATATATGTACGAAATGGTATCCAATGTATAAGCGTCTCGATTACGAAAGCAACTCCTTTGAACAGATCTGGGTGGAAACCATAATAAAGCATTCGAAATATATATTTGGTTGCGTCTACAAACCACCAGCAACTTCTAATACTATTTTTATAAACGAATTTGAACTTCAACTGATTGAGTGCAACCTAAGGGCTGATAGTGTTTGTTGCGCTGGTGATATTAACATAAATATGTTAGATTTATTAGATAATGATTCCCGCAGATTAGACTATATTTTTAAATCACTTAACTTAACCCAACTAATAACAGAACCTACGCGTGTCACTGAATATACTGCAACACTGTTAGATATTATGTTAGTTGCGAATAATCTTCCAATTCGAAATTCAGGAGTAATTAATGCTGAAATTTCTGATCATGATTTGATCTAATGCTATGATTAATAAGCGTTCCACTTGCAAATACTACACTTATAGGGATTTTAGAAATTTTAACAATGACAATTTTCTTCATGATCTATCTAATATTCCGTTCAATGTTATGTTTGGTATGACTGTCGAGGATAAAATTATTTTCTTCAACGAGTCAATTATAAATTTGTTTAACTATCATGCTCCCGTAAAAACAGTAAGGTTGACGAAACCTAAAAAACCATGGGTAACTGACAATATCAAATTAATGCAACGCTTGCGAGATAGAGCTAAAGCGAGATTCAAAAGAACAAAGTCTCCAGCACACTGGGCTTATTATAAGCAGCTACGCAATTACACTACACTTGCTGTGCGTAATGAAAAAAAAGCATACTTTGACTATTTGCGTCTACAGGGTGATAGTGGTTTGTTGTGGAGGGAGATGAAACAGTTGCATATAACTCGTAATAAAACACGTGATATCCCATCACACTTGCGCGATGTAGATCGGATTAATAATGCTTTTATAGATAATGTTCCTGGTATGGATCCTGACGCAAATATCGAGGTTGATCGGCAGGTGACTATTACTTTCTACCAAAATTCTACTTTTAATGATATTAGCTCGGCTTTTGCATTTGCCAATGTGGAATCGCATACGGTGCTTCATTCTATTCTTGCAATTCGTAGTAAGGCAGTTGGGAGTGATGGTATTGGTATTAATATGTTGAAACTGACCCTTCCTATTACACTTCCGTATCTATCTCATATAATCAACTGCTGTATCGAGGAAAAAGTATTTTCTCGTCAATGGAAATCGGCTATTGTGTTGCCTTTGCCTAAATCAGCATCGCCTACTCGATATGATGATCTTAGACCAATCAGTATCCTGCCCACAATTAGTAAGGTGTTGGAAAAAATTATATTTAACCAGTTGGTAAAACATCTTGAAAGTCATTCTATTATACCTGACTGCCAGTCTGGTTTTAGGAAGGGATATAGTTGTGAGACTGCCCTTTTAAGGTTTACTGATGATATTATTCAGGCAAAAGACCAAGGTAACCTTACTGCTGCTGTATTATTAGATTACAGCAAAGCGTTTGATACCGTTGACCATCGAATGCTATTATCGATTTTGCATTTTGTGGGTTGTTCCCAGTCTGCCGTTGATATGCTTAGCTCATATTTGTCTAATCACTATCAGTCTGTGCGTCTGGGTAATGCGTGTTCTGCATTGATTCGTCTCTATCGTGGAGTTCCCCAGGGTTCAATTTTGGGACCACTACTCTTTTCCTTATATACCTGTCGTTTACCCGCTGTTTCTACTTATTGTCAACTTCAAATGTACGCTGACGATACACACATTTATTTATCCTTTCCTGCCGCTCACATTGATGACGCAAGAGCAAAAATTGTATTTGATCTAGATCAGATTTATATATTTTCCCGAATTCATTCATTGTTTCTCAATCTTATTTGGTAAGAATAGAGAGGTGGACCTGTGCAAAAATCGTCTGAATATAACCGTAAATGGTGATATTGTCCCTATTTCATCGGCTGTCACAAGTCTAGGTGTTATAATTGATAACACTTTTAGGTATAGACAGTACATTTCTAAAATAATTGGTAGATCCTATAATAACCTTAAGATACTGTATCCTTTCCGATCAATGTTTAGTAATAAATTAAAGATTATCTTGTGTGAAGCCATGGTGTTGTCTTTATTCAATTATTGTTCTGCGATTTACGGTCCGTGCTTGGATATGGTGGATGTGGGTAGGGTTCAAGTAGTGCAGAATTCATGTGTTCGTTTTATTTTCGGAATGCGTAAGTATGATCATATTTCTCATAAACTAAAGGACCTTCATTGGTTGAATATGCGTAATAGATCTCTACTGCATTCTTTGAACCTGTTTCATAAAATTTTAATAGACAAAAGTCCGCCATACCTCTTAAATAGAATAACTTTTCGATCGGATATCCACAACATTAACATACGGAATAAAAATCTTATTACCCCTCCTGCCCATAAAACCACGATTTTTGAGAGATCTTTCTCGTATAATGTGTATTTGCATTATAATCGGTTGCCCTGTGACATAAAAGTTTTGAGCGTTCACAAATTCACTGCTATATACATACTTATTTTCAAATCAATGAGTTTGCTTTGTATATACTTTCAATTAACTTTTTGGGGCAATGTTCTATATTTATGCATATTCTTTCGATATATAAAAAATTGAATTGTGGATGCCTAGGTAGATGCATCTTCTTATATACTTATATATATATATATCTCTATTATATCTGTGCGCTTTATTATATATGTGTTGCTGTTGAATGAGTGCGGCATTGCAGAAATTAGAATTAGTATTAGATTTTAATTTAGGCTTTTGACATTTGGAAATATTATGTTACTATACCTAAGGGTTCAGTTGTAAAGCAGGAAGCAGCAACTTATGCTGCTTATCTGAACTGCCCCTTAAGATTTCCTTTTATCTTCTATTTACTATTTTATTTCTTTATATACATATACATATATGGGATATATGGAAATAAAGACATTTATTATTAATATTATTAAATGGAAAGTATGTATACATACGTATGTACATGTTTCATGTCACCATTCCTATAGATCTAGTTTTGTTTATGCTGTTTATGTATCTAAGTATGCATTTACTTATCTATCGTTTTATTTTATTGCGGCGTTGACAGATCCAACATACATACATATACGTATGTAAAGTAATGTCGGTATCTAGCAAGCAAATCAAGCCTGGAAATCAAATTGAATACGTCGAATGTAGCTGCATCTTTTCGCAAATGAGGTACTATTCTTCTATTGAGAAGTTCGAATATGCAATTCTATGAAATTTCAATATTTCCTTCTCTCCATTTACATATAAAAGATATTTTACGTTTCGTAATTTCACATGGTTTGTATTACCTATTATTTTCAATAGATGACACAATAAAGAAATCTGTTAAATAAACAAATAACAATGCAAAACATTAAATTAAGTACTAACAAAGAAGGAAATTATTATGGCTTACAACATCCCATTCCTATATTCGGTCCTCATTAAATACTACGAGTAAATTTTTTCTCTCTATAATAAGCAATCACATGCACGATACTGAATATAAATAGATATAAATAAGTACAATACGTGTGAGCTCGTACTCCACGTTATACTACACTGTAACAATGCCAGAGTAAATTATGGTAAGTTCATAAATTACGGCCATATAGATAAATCTTTATGAGTGCGCCAATTAGCACAACATCCCAACTGTTAGACAAATTGTCCGTCAGTCCTGGCGTGTAGCGTGTAATATCATTTCGTAAAGTGTGCGGAGTGCTTGTCATATAACTGAATGTGTACTTAAAGTAAAGACGATTGCTTACATCTACAGACTATTAAAGGACGAAAAGTTACATTCAAAACAATGTACATAGTTGTTTCTCAAAATAATAGTTATTATCGTAATAATGAAAGGTGCCAAGAAAAGTAAGTACTACCTTCCTTTCGAATTAATTTCTTACACAATCTAAAAAGTTTAAATCGGGCAAGGACTTTTCTGAATCGCTAATATTCAAGAAATCAAAATATTTGTTTCAACTGATTTATAAAAATTATTAAACTACCGTTTTTGCTACTGATTGAACATATTTTAAAACATTTATCAACAACTATATTTTGAGAAACTTAAGAGAAGCAAACACCTAAAGCAATCAGTAAGAACGACTAACCACGTAACATATTAACCCAATTTCTTTTGTAATACAAATTGGTTTTCATCTTAACAACATAGCCTGTAAAAATTAATATAATACAGGTTTTGTTAACCGAACCACAACTGTAACACATTTTCACGCAAAATTTTTCTCCTGTTTAGCTTTACTAGGGCAAGATATAAAAAACTTTTTCTAGAGCATTTTCTACCAAAAATTTCAAATTTAATAATATTGATGAATATATTCAAATCAGAAGGATTCCTTTTATACTTGTGAAATATGTTTGCAAACGATTCTCATATTATATAACAGGTTTCTGTTTTAACCCCAACACCTTGCAAGTGACGAACATAGATGGAGTTTGCAAATCTACAACCTAAAAATCCATCTTATTATCACTAAACGCCTTAATTTTACATAATCCTAATCTAATAAATTTTACTGTATACAATGGTAAACTACCACAAATCGTGGCTAGTTGTAATAGCTGACATATGTTGCACAAGTAACAATAACTTATTGCAACAATTACACTTTTTTCTTTTGTAATTTTAAAGAATGTCTTCATGCATTTTCAATCCCGTAAATGTTTTAAATAAATGGTAAACATTGATTAAAAAAATAGTAATATTACTCATGTTATTTCTAAATAATTATCCTCAATACCATTTCTTATCTTAAAAACAATTTTTTTTTGTATTTCATTACTATTTAGCAACGAAAAATATTCGCGGCTTTAAAAATGTTTGAAAATTGTAAACATTTCAAACGAACAATGTATTGGTAACATTATGTAACACATTTTTTATCCTTAAAATAGTAAAGCGTAATTTTCTACATGCTTATGATGGAAACCAATAGAAAAATACCTTTAGTCCTTTCTAATTCAATAAAATTTGAAATTTATCTCTTTCAAATAGCGAAACGGTGCGTTTACAAATGTAATCTCCCAACATGATCTAATTATGTTCCCCTAGTGGAGAACTTCTTATGGAAATCATCGCTATCCAGGCTTTTTTTTAATATGATCCAATGAAGTCGTTGACTTTGATCTTTGCCTCCTAAAGCGCAGGGAATAAATCTTGAAGCTGGGCGACTTCGTACCTAGCACTTGCACAAAAAATTGTTTTATAAGTCCCAACTTTATGCGTAGTGATAACATGAACACTTTCAGGAATTTCGCTAGTGCTTTCCATTTAATATTATTTTTCATCGATGACCTCTCTGATGAGTAGCGAACCATCTCTTCCCTTAGTCTCATAAACTATTTTTAAAAGCTTCTCATGTATAGTCCATCAGTCAGAATTTCAGATTAGCATTAAGCAAACATCAAAATAAACAGTATATGAACGTCTGTCCAAACAAGGCTTCGGGATTGTAATCTTATAACTGACTAATTTATTAAATCGAGCATTTTCCTTAAAAGTCGTGCCGAATGACTGTCAAGTAGTTAAGCTATACATATACCTATTTTGATGTTACCAATTAAGTCCAAATTAATTGAAAAACTACGACTACAGCAACTAGAAGCCATTTTTATGACTCAGAAGCAACATCAGTTTGGATTTAGCATTCGAGAGTTGATCAAATACATTTAATAATGAAAAAGTTTTTTCTAATAAAATGGAGTCATTGAAGGAAAGGTGTCATAAATGCTTTGAAGATAACGAAGTTTATTAAAAAATTGTAGGTCTTCTATCCTATAGTACAAAATATTATATTGGCTACCTCATTTTTCTTGTAAGCAGCTTTCCAAACTATAACTGACCATGATACTTGTGATATCCATTAATCATTGTGGAGATTGCAAATGTGTCAATCAAGATGTAGGTTTTCAATTAAAGTCATCTTAGTCAATTTGTCACGTGTTGTATTCAGTTTAATCTGCACACAATGTCATGAATTTCATTATGGTGATGTGCGTAATTTATCTAAATGATAATGCAAATTTTATGTTATATTCATAGATTTTGAAGTAAATACTCTAACAAGTTGACAAATTAAATTATTATATATTAATTCACAAAAGGGCTTTTTTAATATACATATATATGTATAACAAGATAAAAATGTATTGGGATCTTATACTTATTTTTTATAATACATATTATTAAACACAATTTAAATAATGTATACGTGTTTTACAATTTAAACCAAAAATAGGAATACATTTCAAGTTTTACATCATTCAATTAACAAAAAGTTTTCTACCCGTCAATTACAGTTATAATTACTAGACTTACGAACTCGTTACATATTACTCCTAATTTATAATGAATGAAGTGCTATTTTCTGCAATCATGAATCATCTTGTTCAACTGTCAGTTCTGCTACTTAGAGTTTATTATGATTAATCTTACAGTAACCTTAGATTTAATAAATAGTTTCGTTTCATTGTATTAATTATCCTGGAAAATTGCCTGATGTAATTGGAGCTTCTACTATATTGCGTTGGATTTTAAATGAAAATGAGTAATAGCACCGATGAAGAAATAGAACGTTAACAGGAAAATTCTCCCACGTTGATATATGACATGTTAGTTTGGGAAAGTATGGCATATTTAAGTGCATGTATATTTGAAGCTATTTTACATCCTCAAATCATCAGACTCTGCTTGGATAACCTTCTACTAGAATCTATTGCCCTGTACGTAGCGAAATTTCTCTAGTATAGTAGAATGAGGTTTTGGCATATGTAAGAAAGCTTTGAAGAAATCATTGCACTTTTTATAAAAAATATTCAGAAAAATAACTAAAAACTACAAAATTTCTATAGATCCATTCTAACGCAAAATTGACAAATAAATAAGGTCAATATCATAGTCTAAAGCTTTCTTGAAACATTCTGTTCCTCATATTGTCTACTTACCTGGTCACGTTGAAGCAGGAATTTCATTTCAGTAGCTCAGCACATCGTCAGTACAATGTCAGTACTATAAATTAACCTCGGTCATAGTCTTGACGACACCTTAAATAACTAAATCTAGTCATTGTGTATTCAAAGTCAGTGTGATATTGGCAATTCCTACAAACTGTATCTCCATCTTTAAAAAGTAACAAAAAATTAAAATTTCTATATTAGTGGATCTATTTTTGCTAATTCAAAACTTTCAGACAACATAAAATATTAGTGTTATATTTATTCATTTCTACAATCTCCAAACTCTCGTGAGGAGAAAGTTGGATTTTGACCAAGAAAATGAACAAATCCATTCTGAGGAAGTTGTGGAAACTGAACAAGACGAGGAAGATGTACCTGCTGAAGAAGTGCTTACTGAACTTCAGCCTAACTCAAGCACCTCACGTTCAGCTTCAACGCGCAAAAGACACGTAATGAAGGAGTTCAGCACTAATTCCCAAAGAAAAGATTGGTTGTCCAAAATCAAGTCGTTTGAGAAAACAGTTGTAACTTTAGCTAGAACTGTTTGAAGAAATGGTTGAGTTTACAAATTTGCATTCCATACAACAGCATCAAAGATCTGGTCCCACCCCTCCCTGCCTCCAAGAAATAAAAACCTTTTTTGACATAAAAGATGTCGTCGACTGACGACATCACAACATTGTGAATGTTTTTGAATAAATAGTGACCGATTAATCTCCATCTTTAGTTACTTAATCTAAATTCAAAGTTTCAGTGTGATAAGAGCAGTGTTACACCCACAACAAACTCTCGTAGGAGACCATATCTGTCGACCGAAAAACAGAAGACAGTGCAGATTGGTGTCAAAAAACTCTAGACTGCTTCAACGTAGAAAACTCTAAAAACGTGCACAACATTGTGAATGGTGATGAATAAATATGGCCTATACTTAGCACACGCATAGGCAGGACTTATTTCGAGTGTTATTGGGTTTACGCTCGAGCACAGCTGGCCGAAGAATAGGAACCTCGAATTGCAAATTAGTATGCAATCGAGTCGTATATAAATATGTTAAGATCAGTGAGCACACTTAATCGTCCAATGGCGAATACATTGCGTACATTTATTCTTATAAATTAAACTGAATGCAAAATTGCATGCGTACGCCAATTATATATGCAAGGAATTGGGCAAGTTTAGTGATCAATCTTAGATGTACTCATACGAACCAGGCAATAAACGCCAGTCATCTGTTTGAGTGTTCCAAGATTAAGAAACACCAGTCAAATTTATCCGTTTGTCTCTAAAACAGATGATGTAATAACAATTCCTCTACTAGTCCCAGGAACTGTCATTGCCGATTGGTATACAAACATTTGTTTGCCGCAGTCATCGCTGGTTTTCGAAAATGTAATCTCAAACAACGAATTATCCTCCACCAAGACAATGCCAATTGGCAGACAGCTCGCAAGACAATTGAATTTTTGACGCAACAAAACGTCGAATTGTTGGACCAGGCTTCGTACAGTCCCGATCTAAGTCCCAACGATTTCCGTACCTTTCCAAAAATTAGGACAGACTGCATGGTCAAAGGTTCTAGTCGTTAGAAGGAGCAGTTGATGCCTTCAAAAACGCAATTTTGACTGTACCAATAAACGAGTAGAATTGTGTTTCCAGAATTTCTTCGAATGCATGAACTGTACATTAATTTTTGTGGAAAATACTTCATGTAACAATAAAGCCTTTAAAAGCTATCCACGATTTTATTCCAGCTCTGTATTAAAACTTAAAAGATATCCCTGGTAAAGACTTTAGTGCACCGACTCTTATTTCTTTATTTAATAGGTTATAGTGACAGAAGTTGATTTGGCGCATAATAAATCATAAACTATTTCTTTCCAATCTATTTTGTTCAGTTCCGCTCATAGAAGATCTAACGAAAGGAGAAATATAGTTTCAGTTTTGCAATGTAGCTAATAGTCTACTATGAACTATCCACATCACGACTTGCTCATTGCTACTCAGATCATCAAAAATTCCAGTTTCCGACACAAAATTGTATTAGAATGTGGAAATCATATGATGTCCACTGCAATGAACACAATTTTTCATTAATTATACAGTGACAATCACTTATAACGATGGCGAAGGGACCGCAAAACACAGTCGCTATAAACGGTAGTTGTTACAAGGAGTTGACCAGTAATTTTATTCTATTCTGTGTCAGAGGTGTATCTATTTTAGGGAACATAAATTATAATCAAACTTTGTACCCAAAAGCATTTATTTGTCCAATAAAACACAAACATTACTTACGTACATAGGTAAAAAATGCTTAAAATAATCTAGTATCCTACGTTTTAAAAGAAAACCTAAATCAAAGATATTTATGTGAATAAAGTAGACAAACCTTATTTGCTAAAAAAATCCGTAATTTTGACTTTATCCAAATGAATTTTAAAATAATGTCGATCCAAACGTTTTTCTATGGATACCACATCGCGCATTAAATCATTAACGTATGAATTCCCGAAAGTACCAAACCTCCTTAGGATTTCTACTACTTGCATGGCTTGTAAAATGGTTGGCGGTTCAAATTCGGTAACGGTGTTGTCTATTTCTGGATCTTCTTCTTCTTCCATATTCTCTTCTGTATTATTAGCCAATCCGCGATTTCAACTTCTGTTAATTCTTCCCACGTGTCCAAATTATTATCAGCTATTACACACTGCAAATATTGCTTTTTAGCAATTACATTATTACGGCAAGTAACAACTTCCATTCCAACAATGGTTTCTTCGTCGTCAAATATGTAAGCGAAACAGTTTGAGGATAAAGCTTGTTTTGGCGTTAGCACACCCGAGTGTTTACTACAGTTAATAATCGTCTTCGACGTCACGTATTCCCACAATTTTGAAAGCAGTGTTATCGAGTCTAAAATATTAATCTTGAACTCCTGGCACTGATCGACGGCAGCGATCATTTCCGCCACTTGAAATTTACGATAATAAAATTTCAAGGATTTTATTACGCCTCGATCCAAGGGTAGAAGGACCGATGTTGTATTCGGAGGCAAAACGCATCATTTTACGACAGACAGGTTTTGAATATTGGGATGCGCCGGACAATTGTCCACTAATAATAACACTTTCTTTTTGGTGGCTTTCAATTCATGGTCCCATTTACGAACAAAACGATAACATCACTGGTCATTCCTGCATTTTTGTTTGCTTGGTTGTGTTTGATATTTTTAAAACACCGCGGGTTTCTAGATTTACCAATTACTAGGAGTCGTTTTTTGATCAGTTCCAGTTAGATTCACTGTTAATAAAACAGTGATTCTATCCTTCGACATTTTTTCCACCCGTACATCTTTCTCCCTTTAAACTTTAATGTTCTGTCAGGAGTAATTTTAAAGAATAAACCCGTTTCATCGGCATTATAAATTTCGCGATCTTTTCGTATCCTTTGCGAATTTCTGGCCACACCGTTCTCAGTCAGTCTTCCACTACAACTGTAGATACAGAGGCAGCTTCTTCAGAAATTTTGCCTGCCACAATGTTGTGACGGTTCCGAAATTGTTCGATCCAGCTTCCGGAACATTTATAGTCTGTTTTACCCATAATCTTCCCAAAATCTTCTGCTTCTTCCTTCAAAAGTGATCCATTAATCGGTACACTACGGGTTCTTTGACTTTTGAACCATTCCAAAAGCGCAGTATCGATATCTTGATGTGAAGATTTTCTAATTTTGTTTTTAATTCTGTTTGATTCGAATTCGTTTATTATTTTCTCCCTTGATTTCCAAATGGTCCATGTCGACGCATCAGTGAAATCATACATATACTCTTGGTAGCTACGGGTTGACTGATTTACTCATGCCAGCGTCAGTTGGCAGCATGCTTTAGAAATCAGTAATTCCCCGAAGAAATATACATACACTCTTCTCGCACGTTCGTCAAAGCATTACGAAAAGAATGGTCGTTAATACCAATATGTCGTTATATGTGAAGTCGTTTTAAGCAGTAATTTTTACTATGGTAATACATGTAAATCCAACCAAAATTAGTCGTAAGAAGAGGTTCGTCGCTACAAGCGAAGTCGTTATAAGTGATTTTCACTGTATATTGTTTTCCAAAAGTATTTTAGAAGATACTCTCACTGTAACTTATTATAAATGTTAATATTTTTTTACTTTTTGTTCTGAAGTGTACATAAAATGATTTTACATTAATTGCTATTAAGATGAACACTGTCCCATTATGCAACAGTTGGTCACTGAATGAAGCATTCATCAAATCTTGTGTCACTCACGACGTCGACTGAAAAGACTTTGTGCATTTTAAAACTTCGTGTTTAAATTTTTCAATTATAGCTGAACTTTATTGGTTTGTCCATTCGGGTGGACATAATACAGAGACGGTTAAAAATAAGTAGCATTTAAATCAGAAAATTAAAAAAATCGGTACCGATGACGTCTACGAGCTTTAATTCTACATAGTAATATGCTACATGGAATTGTATACAAATCTTTAAAGATAAAACATAAAAAAGATGTCTGTAGCAGATATGTACTATTATTAGTATGTACTATTTATGTACGACCCTAAGGTCTTCAAAGTCCATTTTGTCTAACTACTAGCTTATAATATTTACATTATATATTACGTATAGCTCGTGTAACACAAAGACATCTATTACCTTTGATGAGTTCATCTTTGATATACTATCTGTACTAACATAAATTAATATAGTAAAACCTCCTTTCGGGATTAACATATAAACGATTTAGTGTTGAGTTTGTGTAGTTATTTATTAACAAATTACACGCTACCCATGCTTCGAATTACCCTCATACGTCAACTATGTCAACAAGTGGGAACGCGCCCCGAAACGAGAAGTGATATTCCAATTTCCCCTTAAAGGGCAAGTAATGATACGCGTCCGGCCTACTGAACAGCGCCCCAGATGTTTGTAGGCGCTCTATATTGTATGGCTACCACACGGGACGTGTAAAATTATATGCGCACCAGCGCGTATCCCGTGGGAGAGCAGCAACTGGTTCCGGTGAAATCGAGTTCCGTTTGTTATTTATCGGAAGAGGAAATCTATATTGGCATAGGCCGAAATATGTTATTTAATACTGGGAAATCGATGCTGACTTTGAAATAGATAGTCTAAATAAAAAAGTAAATATTGCAGTTTAGAGACTTCATGAACACTAAACGTTTATCTACCTTTTGATGATAGTTGTTTTTAATGCATAGTTACTAATTTATCTTCATGATAGGGTTTGCTTGGGAAGTGCCTAGCGTGATAGTATTAGTAGTAAGTATGTCAGCGAGATAATTAAAAAAGGTCATAGATTTTTTCTTACAACTCCGGGAGACACAGCATTTCTCAAATAGTAAATAATAGATTCTTTTTAATGAAAGGCATTGACTCACACGTTTTATAGTAACCTCTATTTCAAGTAATTTAAAACATCTTCAGTAAAGTGGTAACTTAAATTTTGAATAACGAAAAGAATTCTAGAAATTCATATACTTAGAGTGACTTGGTAGCTTGGAGCTTTTGGATAAAAATTCGCGTGCACAATCCGGTATTATCTTGGTGCAAAATTTATTGATTTCTCCAGTAATCTGATCTTTGTCGTCCATACAATATTCTCACAGGACATGAATAGTACATATTATCTTGTAACGGTAGGTCTCCCTTGAGATAATTCTGAGTGTATCACAACACGAAAGATAAAATAAAAGTAAAATAACCATAAAACTGACTTTCACTATTAAGTAACTTTTGTTTGTTTGGGCTTAATTTCTAAGTACAATCTAAATTTTGATTAAACTTGCGCAATTATCATCATCAAATTTAATTACTAAACACCTTTAGTACAAGATTTTAATACTTATTGCAACAGATATATTATCGAAAATAATTCAAGAAAATAAAACTTTACAAAGCAGGTTTTTCATGTAAACTCGTAAAATCGACAAAGAACTGTTATTTAATTGGCTAATTTGAAAACAAAAATAAACAAAGAGAAGCTATAACGAATTAAAAACAAATTCGGCATATAAAGATGGAATGAATGCGGACTTGGGGGGAGAGAAGGGGTAATCCCATATTCAAAACGGGTCCATAGTCGCAGTGGTTAGGGGGCTGACTATCGTTGTAGGAGGACGATAGGAGTCGGGATTCTACTCTCTAGAGGGACGGTGATATTTTTTCACAGAGTTGAACCTCGGATCGACTTACCATTCGCTGTTGGGCGCAGCAAGGTGATTAACAGCCCGGCATTAAAAAAGGCGGTATGATGCTATCACAGAGCCATTTGAGCACAATTTACACACACAAAACTACACAGCGAGAGTTGTTGTGATAGCCAGACAACTAATACAGCTTACGGAGTCACTGCAACTAAGCACCCACCACACATAAAAAAATCAACCAGTGACTGAACCTTACAATTTTTAAATTTGACAATACGGATGTATTCCCTCTTATTGTTTTTGTGTTTTTGATTTTGGCTTTGGAGTAAGCAAATTCGTTTTTTGTTCCTCCTTGAACATAATATTTTGTTTTAAATTGATAGCAAAGCTTACAATTAGATAGAGTGTGTGCGTTTCGCATACTTACATGTATACATTTAAATTAATATACAGTGCTGTCGCGATAATCCGAATATGCGGTATTCCGAATTCATCAGTAATCCGGATCATGACTTCGTTTCCATTAGGTATGTTGTAGTCCGGATTTGTCACTTATTAGGTAATCCGGATTCTTAATATTCTTGTTGACGAATAGCTAACGATTTTATGTACAGTTTCAAACTTATTGATTCCTGTCTATATGCACACAGAAACGACAAGTCAAGTGATAAAACGTGTTTAATTTCGGTGTTAGACTGTTCCTGTGCAATGGACCCAATTAAGAGTAAACACAAAACATTAGCCATTAAAGAGAAAATTACTGTTATAGAAGAGATAAAAAAAGGAATACCAGGTGCAGTGTTGGCACAAAAGTATGGCGTAGGGACTTCAATAATTTCCGAAATTAAAAAAAAAGAGGAAAAATTGAAAAGATAGATACGGAAACTTTAATTTTATACATACAGATTTTCATTGAGCTTGTTTAATCAGTTTTATTTCAAAATGCATTTCACAATCAATAAAGAGGCCGACTCTGAAAAAACCCGAGTACCCTGAAATGGAGGACAAATTATATTCTTGGTTTATACGTCAAAGTGTTAGAAATGTACTACTTTCGGACGATATTTTGAGTAAAAAGGCAAAGATACTTTTTCATAAAGATTACAATAACAACCATAATTTCACTGCAAGTCGGGGATGGATTGTTAATTTCAACAAAAGGCATGGCATAAGAAGACTTAAAATTTGTGTAAAGAAATTATCTAGCAATGCAGCGGCCGTTGATCTGTTTGTTAGAGAGTTACAATGTAAAATAAATGAGAACAGCTTATTCCAATCACAAATTTTCAATGCAGATGAATCTGCACTTTACTGGAAAATTCTACCTTATAAAAGATTGGTACATTCGAAAGAAATGACAAAGTGTAAGTGCAAAGTGATGATGTAAAAATAAAAGTAACGTAGCTACTACAAAATACGAGAGGGTTGGTCCAATCTATGAATCAAAACATAATTAACTTAACTAAAACCTATTACAAAAAGAGTCTTTTGATGAAAATCCTTTCGAGTGAGAATGAAGATATTTGTACTTTGCTGAAAAATATTAATTTACTTAAAGCAGTAGTTATGTTAAACAGTGCTTGGGAAAAGTAAACCCAGAAGCAATACAAAAATGTTGGCGTAAATTTTTCGCACCAGATGTCGATGAGGACGAAGCAGAAGATTTAATACCTCTGAGTAGGCTAAAAGAAAGCCTTCATTGTAGTTCAGAAGTGCAGCAAATCGCCATTATGTTGACGGAGCTGAATAGAGATGCCACGTAAAGTACTAGCGAAGTAAATCAGTGGATTGTTGAACACCAGAGTAATCAAGACAATAATTCAGAAAGTGAGGATGATTATCAGGAGAATGAAGTAGAAAACAGCAATAGAAAAATAAAGGGTGAAGAAGCAATGAAAGTGTTAGGCAGTATGTTAGAATGAGCCCCATATGAAAACAAAGTTTCAATTGCAGATATATCAACATTATTAAGATTAAAGGAATTGGCATTTCAAGAATTCAAAACCAGTGTTCGCCAAACAAAAATTATCGATTATTTGTACAATAGGTATTTGCATGTGTATTTATTAAAGTACCTTTTTGGAAATAAATTGGTTTTATTTAAGACAATAATTTAACAACTCGATAATCTGGATTCCGTTTTAGTCCGGATCGGCTTTGTTTTAATTGATCCGAATTATCGCGACGGTACTGTAATATAATATAATATATTTTTAAAATATAAAATAAATGAATACAAACCACAAATAAACTGTGTGAATTAATAGACTTAAACAGAATAATTTTCCAACTTCCAAGCAATGCCAACAACGGCAGATAGTGTCAGAAGTAAGAGCGACTGGCTATCGGTAAGGTAGCACATATGATCCGGGGTTTAAATCTCGTCGGTAACGCTTATCGTAGCGTCTCGCTAGATGCCAGGTGAGCTACCATTCACAGTTGGAATATAATTAACAGCGCAACGCACAAAACCTGCACTGAGTACGAGTAGTCTCGATAAACAATACAACAGAGTCGGATATAATAATAAATGCCTTTATTTGTAAAAAAAAATGGAATCAGAACAAAAATATAACATTAAGGATATTTCGCCAAAGCAGTATATTTTCGTTTAATCCCACGAAACGTATTTACCTCAAGAATAGAATGTCACTTTAAAAAAAAACAGTTAATTTGTTATTATTGTGTGAGTGATTCAATTATCTTTAATTGAGTCACTCCATAAACACATCGAGCATCATTCAATTTGGAGTTATTGAATTTCCTGTGTTCCCTAGAAAGTGACATTAATATTTGGAAATGAAGATAAAAATTGATTTTTTTCTATATTTATAGCGAACGTCTGTCGGGAATTCAAATGTTAAATGAGATATTTTACGTTGTATTTTAAATAATATATATATGTAATAACATTACATACATACATATATTATATTGAAAGGATCGTGTTTGCTGATTCGAACAGCAATATATTTTTTATTACACAGTATAAACAACTTTTATTACATTATTAATTATCTACACTAAAGATTTCCACTATAATCATTTATTTATGTTCCTTTGTAATTGAATAGTTTCCTGTGACGTGAATTTTCCGAATGGATTAAATCAATACTTGTTAGTCATAGTAGAGCTTACTTACATCATTTTCACTAGTTCGGAATTTGAACGATGTTTGTGTTCAGCACCGTAAACTGCCCGAAGTGCTTTATAAGCTGAGTGGTGTAAAATCCGGTTTTAATTAGCTTGCAGCGATCATCTAGTAAACTAATTTATGTGGCATTAATTTAAGATTAGTGATTTAGACCAAGCGTAATTTGCTAGTCTTTTTTCCTATGATCTAAGCGATCATAAAAAGACAAGAACGGTTTCGTTACATTACCAAATCGCTGAAGCTGCATAGTGCCGAAGTGTCTGTAGTAGTTAGTAAAACGATATTTGTAAACAACTTGATTAATTTAAAAAAAGCTTTTGCCAACCAAAGTATATTTGAATGATAATTGATCATATTTGGGATTGTTTGCTCAACATTAAATTGACTCGCTTGTGACTATTCTTGACAAGATGCTCTTTGTTAAATTTAATAAATATCAATACATTCAGGGGTAATTTACAATTTATGCAAGACAAAAATATTTCCAATTTTCAAATAAACTGTGGTTTGCCATGGCCTCATCGATTTAATAAGGCGAAATATATCGATTAGTTCAAAGAAAAATCCAATTGGTCATTTAAAACTTAAACCAAGTGTTTATGCGTTTCAAATTCTAGCATTTCTTAAAATATCGATGTAAAACATTTTTGGCATTTATGAAGTGAGTTTGGGTTTACATAATCTTTGGAACGACCAGTTTCTAAGTAGGTTTTGTAAACATTAGAGTTTGTTTGAACTTTATGTTCATTGATAGTGTTATAATGAGGTTTTCTTGTTTCTTCTAAACATAGTAAGTCCATACTTTTTAAAAATATTTTCGATTTCCTAAAATGTTTTGTTTTGTAGTTTTTTATTCGATCTGGTCAATATTACAATATCATCTCCGTAAGTAATTATTTTGTATCGATTCTGGCCTTTCATCTGCATTTTACTTATATGTAGATATATGTTTTCTAGCACAAAATTGGACTGTACTTTGTTATAAACCTCTTCTCACTTTAAAATTGTTGAATGTGATTTTAATTAACTTATATTATAATTTTTTTTCGGAAATGCCTAAGTATTATGTATATCTTATTGCTAAGCATTAAAGCATTCTGTCTCTCTTCTTGTGTATTGATCAAATAACTGCTTTTGGCCAATACTTTGACATTTTTACTTCTTCCCCTATTAGTTCTATTAACTTGTTGATTTCACTTTGTTGATTTAACTTGTTGATTTCACTTTGCCTTGATTTCTCTATTAATTCATTTCCGCTAAGCAAGCACTTCAGTAACTCCTGACATCTTTAATAAGTTTTGCATGTTTTGCATCAATGAATAAATAAAACGAGGAGGTATTTTATTATTCAGCATACTTTCCACTTAATTGGATACTTTTATTACAACGAATCTGCAACGCCTCTAAATCTTTCAAAAAGAAATTTTTTCTTGCCCTACAAACCAGGTCTCTACAGATTCTATCACCTCTTCGTTCGAAAAAAAATTACTACCTGGATGGAGCCAGATTTGGTGAATAAGGGGAGGGGGAGGTGGTCGAGTAATTCGTACCCTAAGTCACAAATTGTTTGCATGGCATCAAAACACCCTTGGACACCTTTCCGCGTCTTCTCTCAAAATTTTTTCTCGTAGAATGGTCAGCAATGTCGAATAATAATTTCCAGTTGTTGTTCCACTTTTATCCAGAAAATTAATAATGATTACTCCGTGGCAATTCCAAAAAACTGAAGTAAGAACTTTTCCAACAGATTTATGAACACAAAACTTCTTAGTCCTTGGAGAACCAGAATGTCTCCATTCCATCGAATGTTTTATTGTTTCTGCGTTGTATAAATGTACCCAAGTTTCATCTATGGTAACAATACGGCTTAAGAAGTTTGCATCTTTTTCAAACCGAGCATAGATCGAACTTGACGCTTTCACCTTTGCACGGTTCTGGTTAACATCCAGACATTTGAGAATCCATTTTGCAGAAATTTTGTCCAAATCGAGGTGAACTATATGATGGACTCGTTCATATATTCAATACCTCAAATATTCGTTTTAGCCCAATTTGAAGGTCTGACAAAATCATGTCATGAACTGCATCGACATTTTTGGGGACAGCCACAGAAACTGGCCTTTTTGATCGATGTTCATCTTCAATGAAAAATTTACCTTTCTTGAAGCTTGCAATCCAATTTTTCACGGTTACCTACGAAGGACATTGATCGCCAAGGGTATTAAGCATATCTTCGTAAATCTGTTTGTCTTTTAACCCTTTTAAATACAGGTACTTAAGATGGCTCGATAATCCAATTTTTCGATTTGTACAATTTTGGTCGACATCTTTTTTTCAAACTTTATTGCGCAACTTTGGTTTGACTTTTTGACATGAAACTTTACACATGCTTTACACTGATACTCCTATGTTATTTTTCGTTGCTATGGTATCGCAATATTTTCTTTATCTACGGAACCGGTCTATACTAACTAGATATCAATACATCCTGGTATATTTGATTTTGTTTGCGGTCAAAATTTGGGCTGTATTTTAGAAAGCGCAAAAATAGTCACTTAAATTTTCAATACAAACCCATAATCAAAACATCTGTGACATATTTGATGCAATTTAAAGACGTCAGCATCGATATAGAATGATACTACTACTCCAAGTATTCCTTCTTGATTTAATCTTAGTAATCTTAGTAATTAATCTAATAATCTAATCTAATATGAATCTTAGTAATCTTAGTAACTTTTCTTATCTATTGAGATGTGCTATCGAGAAAGCAATTACAATACTGATGTACTATACGAACTAAGAATCACATGCAGCGAAGTCAGAAAGTCCTGCATCTATTAAAATAAAAATAAAACTATAAAGGCAGTATAAATGAGGTATACATTTTGAATATTTGCCTTTCGTGTCCTTTAGGGGGCATAGAATGTAAAGTTTTACTAAACGTTAGATATAGGTATGATTTATTGGCTTGTACTTGGAAAAACATCTAAGAATTGTTTTAATTTTCTTATTCAATTCAAGCATATATTCAATTCAAGCATTCCATTCAAATCAAGATGAGATAAAATTCCCAAGAATTGTAGCAGTATATTGTACCCTGAGTTTTCTATTACACAATGTATTATGTTTATATATGCATACATTTTGTAAATGCATGCATATATATTGTCTTAATCATTATTTACTAGGATTTATCAAATTAAATTTGTACAATATTACGTTGATGTAATACTGACATTTAGATCTCATGACGTCAGTTACACACATTGTATTAATGTGCAACCAGGCATTATATTCTCATTGTTGTAACATGATTTTAATTGATGATTATGCAGTTAAATTATGTCTATCACTTGTTATGTTATTAACATCCATAATTGCAGTATCATCAACAAACGTTTCAACGTTGTCTGAAACAGGTCATTTTACTATTATGTTAGGAATTCTATAAACTTTTGCTATCAGTTTTTTTAAGTTTTAGATATGATTAGGAGTAAAGCCTACAATAATCTTTACGATTTGAGTAGGAATAAAACCAATTTGAAAAATAATTTGGTCATGAAGTGATGGCTATTACTCTACTAAGTAGTATAAAACACCTTCAGGACCTAGTCCCAAACATTATTGTGATGATTTGAAAACATATATGTACGTCCAATAAAAAAAATAACTGCCGGTAAACAATTAAAATAAAATAATAAAGTAATAAATATAACTTGCGCACTACAATTAAATAATCTTACCATTAACTGCTAAAATTAATGAGTACTAAAAATTATAGAAAAAAATTGTGTACGTGCTTAAACAATAGTATTACAAAATTTACACTATTTAGAATGACAAAGGTAGTAAATAGAATAATAAATGCCTACGTGTATGTCTTCACGTGGAAGTTTCATAAAAATATCATGAAAACGTAACAGTTTGCATTATAACTGTATGTTCTGAAAGTAAAAAGTAATTAAACATATAATTGCAAAGATTAACGTTACTTTTTTAACTTCGCACCATGTGTTCATTTTATTTTTTATATTGCTATTGAATGCCAATTTAAATGAATTACTTTTGACGAACACTGTATTTAATTTTGCATTGGTTGGAGCTTACGTAGTGATCACAATATCACTCATGTGATACTGCATCGTATACACGTCATTATCATTATAATAGTTAGCTCTTATCAAGAAAGTAATATAGGGAATTACACCAAATTATAAAATGTAAGACAGTTCAGCTTTTATTCCTATTAAAATGATGAATAGTATTGGTTGCATTAAGTTTCGCGTTTAGATTTGTATTATAGACGATATAAGGTAAATATTAAATAACTTTTATTATCATGTTACTATATGCTTGTAGATTAATTTATTTTAATAGATTTATTTATTTTGACTATTGTTTATGGTTAGTCTTTTAAATCATTTAATAAACATGAAATGTGAGTCTTTAAAATACGCTCTAGTTCTTAGCCCAAGGTCGGTTTATGGTAAACAAATTATATTAAATGTTTAAATTTCCCGATGAACTTGTTTATTTTCCTTGTGATCCTTTTCTATACCAACCTACGTTCAACATTATTAATTTGGAATACAAAAACAGTGCCATCTAGTTGCACAATGCACCACTAGCAGATGTTTAATAAGTGCTATGAATATTAATCTGTTAAGCTGTATGCATTGAAAATATTATTTTCTTAGTAAATTTATCAATATAAAATCATATATGTACTTAGGAAACTGCTGACTAGTCATTTATGATTGTACCAACACGATTCGAGTTTCAGAAATTTAGATTGCATCGAAAATCTTCAACATCGAATGGAAAAAGGTTTATTTTTATAATTTCAAGTTATCTATGAATTTATTGCCGTTGATTATGATAGAAAACTAACACAATAAATGGTGAAAGATACCAAAATAAATTATGTATTATAATTTTTCACTAATTTTTTTTCGCCGTCGTAACATATGACTGAGTAAAAGGTACTTATTCGGAACTACTTTTTGATAAGAGGCTGTTAATTTTCTTTGCAAGATTTCCAGATTTAAACATTTTACAGCACCTCACATACTCGAAGAACCTATTGTCTGAGAGCACTTTTTCGAGCATTTGCCTTATGCCTACTGCATAAGCTAAATACTGCTGCGTCATTCAAATAAAATAAAACTGTAGTCAGATCACAACTGTCAAATTTCTATTAAAAGATATTACCAACTTGTAATGTGCCAACGCCACAATGCAACAACCAATACTAGAAGTGGCAACTACTTAAAATACGTATTAAACTTTTGATGACTCTGCCGGTTTATTTAATCGTATATTTTCGGACAGTAACGTACAACTGAAATGCTTAGATATTTTGAGAAGTGTTGCCACAATATTTTAAAATACAAAAGAACTAAATATCTTTAAGACTCTAAAAGGATCATAAATGTCAACATTGTAGATTTGTACAACTATATTAAAAATTCTAGTTTTGTCTAGTACAGTTTAATGGCATTACAATTTGCTTTCATAGAAGTGGAAGATATTTGAACATACGACTTGCCAATAATTAAAACCATCATACATTTCACCCATTCTAACTAAAGTAAACTGGTCCAGAGACGATCCAGTTAATGAAAATTATGTATTTAAGTTCATGCAAATATGTTTTTTAAGTAAGAAAATTAAACAAGCAAGCATATCAAACCGATTTTTCTATTATAAAGTGTTAGTTTGTAATATTTTATTAAATTGTTTGTTGTAGTAAGTAATTGTTTGTTGTAGTAAGTTGTAACAGTTAGATTAGTTTAGATTAGTAGTGGGTTGTGTAGCGCCGCCCTGGAAGTCTGAGGTCAATTTTGACACCAGATTAGTAATCTACGTCCCAAAATTACCCTAGAAACTAAGTTTTATTCAAATCGGAGAACTTTTTATTTTTTACAAATTTGTCGAATCTCTAAGAATTGGCTAAAAACGCGAGTATGCCCTATTTCGAGGTCGTAGAGTTCGAATATGACCACCAAAACATCATCAGAGCCTTAATAGCGCGGTGGCGTTCATCTAAAGGTGCGAGAGAGAAATCTGCGAGCGAATAGTGCGATTTTTGGGCTGCCCACTATTCCCCCATAGCAAATTTTCTCAGCTATCAAAATATATACATGTTCATAATAGGTATTTTCCTCCTTCTATCTGAAAATTGCGAAAAACCGAAACTAGTACACCTTCGAGCGAACGAAAATACGTATGTAGGTCGACTTTGTGATATGCTGACAGAAAACCCTAAAACATCCCAACTTTGAGACTTCGGGGACTCACTTAGACATCCTTTGTGAGTGAGTTTCTGCACTCTCTTGACTCCAACCAACTGCGACATGTAAGATCTATTGTGACTACCCTTAATCTTTTAGTCCCAAATCATCTCCACACATTTGATAAAGTCTAGGATTTTCTTGGGGACTACGGTTCTAATGTCAGCTCGCAGTTGCCTATAATATGTTCGGTTGTCTCACTATGCTCCGAACAAAATCTGCATTTATCAGAGTCCACCTTGCCCACCTTCTTCAGGTGATACCTCAGAGGGCCGTGGCCAGTGAGTAAAGCCGTCATGTGATGACTGTTCACTTTCCCACTGATGGAAATGAGCTCTTATATGGCTTTTGGCGAGACCACATAATGGCTCTGGTTCAATATATCGGAATGCCGCGCCTTTCTTTGCAAGATCATCGGCAGTTTCGTTCCCCTCACACCCTCCATGACCTGGTACCCACATCACTGTAACTAAGCTCTTAGTGCTGACTGGCCGTCTGAGATGTGTGCGCTTTGATAACATATTTTCCGACATTCGTGGGCATAATGTTCGATTGCATGTATTTCCGCATGAAAAATTGTTGGACTAGTATTCAGCGCTACCTATCCCCGCCTGTGAATCAGGTTTGAACCCGTCCGTATAACAACGCACGGACGACTATGGTATTTTAGTTTCGCCAGACTCCCATGTTTGGCGGTCTTGAATTATTATCACTTCAAACGTTTGTCGAAATTGAACCTGAGTCTCATATGATCTTTTGATGCCTGTATATTTCGAACTGACCATATGTTTGAAACCTTTTACAAAAAAAAGAAAACAGTTAATCCTATAAAATGTTGAGATCTACATACATTCTACCAGGATTCCAATGCAATACCGTGCGTTTCAACGCCGTAATTACATTTACATTTTCGAAAATAAACACAATTCTCTTCAATGCTTGTTGTAAATTGCAAAAGTATTGGAAGTCTAATCAAACGATTTTAAAAGTAAACATTTTTATAAGTAAGAAATCTAACATGATTCTCTAAGACAAGAATTATAAAATTATTTACATCCGAAACGCATCGCTAGAGCATATTCTTAGCAACTTACCAATGGTCCAAAGCATGTTTTGACAACGTTAGTCTTCTTCTTGGGACGTACGTATATAAGTATATGAGAAATAGATATACATAATGTGTACTGTAATAAACATGGTTAAACTCATTCCATACGTCCGTAAATCCCGTCATCGATACACACATTAACACTCAATCTTGTTAACCCGAAAAAAAGAGACTGGGATCAGCATATTACGTAACAACATAAAGATCATGTGCTCAGTATATGTATACGTTTTCCTTTGAAACATAAGTGTACGTATACACATTGAGAAGTTTAGTTTACGTTAATTTGTAATCTATAACATCGAATTTCGTACGACTTAAAAATACCGAATCTCCGAAAACGTAATATCGTGCATTTGAACGCGATAGCGTATCGATCAAACAACTTTCGTGAGAGTGAGCTTTTCAAACATAAATTTTATTGCCTTCATTTGGGAAAATCGCAGTTGTTGTAAATAAGTTTTATAACTTAATTATTATTGATTTTCAGTGTCAATTGAGATGGATAACATGAAGAAAAAAAAGAACTAAAATATCCAGAAGAAGTCGTCAAGTAATCTTGTGTGAAGTTTAAGTGCAGATACAATTTATACATATTAAGCTTTCCAAAATGTTTCCGCTCGTATATCCAGTGGGGGGCTTCGATTAGGGGGACACAGAGTGGATAATGAAACATTATTCGCGGATGGTATGTACAACGAGAATAAACAATAGCAACAACGATAAGTGCCTTGTATCTTGATTATTATTATGTTGTGTATCACCGGTAGCATTCATTATCAACGATGATCATACAGACGTGCGATAAAAACTACATGGACGAGGACATGATGGAAAACGAAATGATGATGATGGACTGTGATGGTAATATATATGCTTATTATCTCTTTGTGTTCCTTTATTATTTAATAAATTGGATATATTATATATATTGCGGTTGTTAGATACGCAAGTGCCAACTTATATACCTGAAAAATAATTAAATTAAATATTTAGATGGTCTTTACTAAATAGTCTAGGTAAATGATGTCACGAAACTCGGTAAGTAAATAAGTATGTAAATAATATTTATTAAATTTCAGACCATAAATATTAGACAACACAAGTCCTTACAAAACGACAACTAGAATTCCTTTATACCTCAATTACAAAACAAATGTCCAACCCGCAAAATGCATATCTTTATACATCTTTGAAATGAGGATAGGGAAGTATCGTTGATCTGTTTCTGACAGTTCCTTATTTATACGTTTCTAATAATGTCAAAATGAATAGATATCAACGTTGAAGTAAAATTTCAATGGTTTTAAAATTGTAAAATATTCAAATATAACGTGGCGTAAAATTTGCACCATTTTTCTTCATTATTTTTGTATAACGTCAACATCAAACATTCATTGTTTATAACACTGGCGGAATGAATAAATATTAAGTTGAAAGCACTCTATATGCATTTGAGATACCAAACGAGGTAATTTTTATCGAAAACGTAGTTATTCTGCTTCAACAAAATACTAACTAAACATTTTTTTGTTGACGTTAAAACGCACATGTCAAATAAAGTGAGCTTTACAAAATTTCACAGCGACTAGGTTGTACTAACCAAAAGATGGTGAAACGTTTAAAACTATAAGTTCTTCATAAACATTGTTATAATTGAATCGTGTGTGTCATATTTAAAATAAAGTTGAGATCGTTTTACAACTGCTTAGCAAACTCTGGAACCAAATCTGTAGTTTGTAGGACACATTAATTTTTACTGAGTCATATGTATGTAAAAACGTTCTGTGAATTAAAAAGTTACCCCAGACTTTTAAAATATTATTTTTTAAGTTAATATTTCTCATTTAATCCATTGGGAAGTAGATACAACACCATTTTTTCGTTAGCAGATTCTTCCGAAATGTTTGACCTCTAATTACAAAGTGTGCGAGTTAATTTAGTGGTTATGACGTCTAATAAGACATTCCGGGAAAGAAGGTGAAGAAAAGAAAGGAAAAATGAATCTTACAAACTAATTGCTGCGGTAGAATTCCGAACTTCGCTTCCTTTTCTTTCTCCTAATAAATTGGAGGAAATCGTTGATGAGAATACCAAACAACATCAACCGCAAATAAAATGAACAAAAGCGGATTTATTGTATACGGATACGAACAAGTATTGTGCTCTTAGAAAAAAGAGGATTGAAAGAGACACATTGTGGTGATAAACATTGCTTTTAGAAAAGAATTTTTTTTCAAACTCAGTATTTTGTAAAATAATAAAATATTATAAGCCATTGCTGTATGTGATTATTCTAAGGATTTTTTCTTTCATAATCAGTATGACTTTGAAGTTTGATTTTTCAGTGTTTGTTTTGGGCATACAGTAGTGGTGTGAACTACACACAAAGTTTCAACTTTATTTGAGTTTTTGGCCTGCGAATCTTCGCCTTTAAGATAAATTGGTCTCTTCTGGAATAGTTTAGTTATTTTTCTGTAATGGATACAGCTGAAAGAGCTTCTTAAGCTGTATTCATTGTCAAGACTTCCACTGCAATAAACTCTGTGTGTAAACGGATTTTCATTGTGTTATTACAGTATTACCACGCCATAAAAAAAAACAATTATTTAATGAAAACTACTTTTTTTCAAAATTATTTTTCTCTAATAATAATCCTCATGTGCCACTTGACTTTTCTCAATTCATCCTTACTTGCCCAACGAAAATGTATTTAAAATTTAATTTGTGCAACATTCTATTCTGTGGTGACTGCAACACCAATTAAATGCTCCTGAATGGATGCATTAGCGTCCTTTTAACACATTCCATCCAGATTAATGCTGGCCGTCATCTCACAACGTACTTTCTTTCCCATTTTTTTAACGTTTGCTGCAATTTTTCCTCGTCTCTTTTTCATTAGTTAGTAATTTCTTTCATCTCTTTAGAACAAGAGAATCTTAATTTTTTCTTAAAATTCCCTCATTTAGATTTAAATTTGTGATAATTTCTTTAGCTATTAGGGATGCTTCTACTACAGTACATCTGGTATTTATAAAAACCTCATTTTGTTGAATATGTCCATCAATTCTATCGGCTTGCTGTTTTAATTCCTTAATTCTAAATTGCTTGTTTTCATTTTGTTACAATATCTTCTTGTGATTCTTGACTATCTGATGTATTGGGTTTTTCATGAAGAACGACGCATTTGGTTTTGAACATTTCTCGAACAGGAGTGAAGTTGGCTTCGCAATTCTTTCACATTTTGAAACGTCAGTCCATGCCATTTAATCATAGAGAGATACACGCTTTAACAATGTTTGCAAATTATTCAACTTTTTTATCAAAGTTCACGTTTTACCACGACTATGTTGCGTGCTCTTACGCTAATTTTCGGTTAATTTTGGTGCAAAAATTAAAAACAACTTATATATGTATATATCAAAACCCTTTTACCCTAAAGGGTGTCGGGTGATTACATTTCTATTCTCGATTATAAACGAAATTCTGTTACCAATGGTATGCTCCCAACCTTGCCACGGTCTTTCTCTTTTCCTGTTACACTGCACTTTGGTTTCATATATTAGCTTTACTGGTTAAGTGTCCTCCATTCGTTGCAGATATCCTCACCAGTGTAATTGTCGTTGTTCAATAATGTCGGTTGTATCCCCAGTTCCTCTCGTATTTGTGAATTTCTCATTCTATCCTTTCTAGTTACGCCTCTCACTCTTGTAAGATACTTCATTTCTGCCGCCTGGATTTTGCTTTTCTCTCTATTTAGTACTCATGATTCACATCCGTATGTCAGCACTGTTCTGTAGACTGCTTTGAATACTTTCATCTTAGTATTGCGTGATATTTCTTGTTCCATAATGAAATTCTTATACATTGGGTAATACAATTTGGTTGCCTTTTTGATTCGTTCATTAATTTCTGATTCAGTCTTCCCAGTATTTTCTAACGCTCAAATATCGAAACTCATTGACTTGTTGAATGTTTATTCCTTCAATTTGGATATTTAATTGTTCTTCACCTGTGGCGTGACCGCGAAAAATCGATGTCGGAATTTTGTTCGTCTGAACCCCACAAAATGATTCTCCTTTCCAGATATTGAGATAGCCGAAATTTGAGCTCGATTAAACGACGTTAATCCGTGCCGTTCGTCGCTCAAAGTTTGAAAAAAATCCAAATTTTTGACCAAAAAGCTGACATATGGAGCCATAACTCCAGAACGGTAAATGATAGACACACGCTTAATATCTCAAAAGAAAGCTAATGTTGTTCTTCAAAATTTATATTCCATACATAATTGTTGTTATTTTAAGTCAAACCGAGTTACAACAGCCTTTAGCCCCAAAAACTTGACCAGGTACCACTAGGAGCATACTTCGTATATTTTGTTATTTGGTGATAGGTCAATTTTGCTTGTTTGGTATATATTTGAGTTTAAAGTAGAAATATAATAAAAAAAAAAACAAGTAATACTGACAAATCTATAATGACATTTTTTATTTTAAAATATAAAAATCAGGTATATAATACATACAAAACAGACATAGAAAAGATACAGACGTAGTACCTAAAGCTTTTGTTAAAGTAGTTTTTGAAACGTCAGTATATAATGCTCGGCATTTGCTTACAACTTGCAGGACATATTGCTTTTGGTCTTCATCTTTTGTCAGAAGGTCGTTAAAGTCGGTTATTAATTTAACACCACGCTCAGCCATATCATTAACTACTTTTAATGTTTTGACAATTTTCAATCCTTCTTGGACGTCATTATTTTGAGACCAGGTGTTTGGATGTTGTCTTAGGAAATCTGTTTTTGTATTAAATCGGTCAAAGAATGTAAACGTTTCTTTGGTAAGTAAATTTACCAATCCTCCATCAACTACCTCTTTTAATGTTTCTTTCCTAACTTTTGGAGTTACGACCCTAGCGTGCTCTGATGGTTCATCTGTGCTACTGAGCGATTTATTAGCCATTAACAACTTTTCATCGTCTGTAATGGTCGGATCAAAAAACGATAATCCCACCAGCGTTGCATTCAAATTGAAGACCAAGTTCGGAGAGAGTTATCTCCTTTTGACGTTTTTCTTTGGAGTTACATTAAATCGCTGGTCTATGTCAACAAGCCAGCAACGTTAGAAGAGCCGCAGGCCAACATCGAACGTGAAATTACTGCTATTTCGGCCGATTTATCTGTTCGAGTCATGGAAAATTGTGTCCAGCGTATTCACTCGTGCAGCGCTTTCGCGGCGGGCATTTGAGCGATCTCCTATTCCATCAATAATGGCTTTTATTGTACTTCCATTTGAAATTAAAAGTCATTTCCATAACTAACCCACAAATCTTTTAATTGAAAAGCAAAATGCGTCGCTCTTAATGAAAAACCCGATATTTGTTGTCTGTCCATGTCTTCCCTTCATTTGACGCCAAAATCTGATCCTTCTGTTTATTAGTGGCATTAAAATTTGAGCTCTCATCATCTAATATCACATGTTCTGGAGATTTTGGTAGGGGTAATTTTTCGTAGTGTGGAAGTTGTCTCATTGCAGATTGCAAGTTACAGTACACCATCATATGTTTTGATTTTGACGTAATCCCTTCAATGTTTGTTAAACAGAAATAACAGTCAGTGTAATGATCTTTAGGTTCTCTCCAAATCATAGCGATAGGAAGTGGCGTGCCCCATTTTTCGATGCAATGGAATGCCTACGATTAGGTCCACAGAATTTTCTAACTGAATAAGTAACGTTTTGCCTTTAGGAATTGAACATCACTTCACCATATAACAAAGTTTGTTGTATGGTCGTCATGAATTTTCTTTGTAACCAATTACATAAAAGGACAAAATATGATAAGTTTATGTGTAAATAATATGTAGCTAAATGCAAAAATAAAAATGTTTAACTTTAAATCGATTTTCAAACAAACTTCTTACAAAATAATTAGATATTACGTAATCAAAAGGAGTTAACAGTTTTAAGCCGATTTTCGCTTATTTTTATCCTACGACGAAAAGCATTTTACATCTTTAAGCTGCTATCTCTGTATTGTAAGATGGAATTCAACATATTACGGCAACAATAAGTAGATAAATATTTACTTGTTTCACCGCAACCGTTTTGAATGCTTTCTTTTATTCGACTTTTCATGGCGCAAATAAAGTATATATCACTCGCAATTCGAATTTTGTGTTTGTTCATTACAAATAAACAGGCACGTTGTATGAACGAATGCTCGTCGATGGGTTTACGTCACAAGAGTTAAAAGAAAACGACGCAAAACAAACAGAGGCCGATCAGATGTTAGGTTTAAATTATGTCTATTTACAAAAAGTAGATACTCTTATTAAGCAGCTATTAAAGCTAATTTCTTTTGCACGTCGCTGTTGATGTAATAATAGTTACTCTGATGTGAAGCTCTTTCTAATTTCTTTTTCTAATTTTCTTTTTAATCTTTCCTTGTTTAGCTTGTATAATAATTTCTCCTAAATATTAAAAAGAAGCTTTATTCACAACATAATAAATAAATCTTCTCTGTCGCACTCCAAAAACATATAATCCGTTAAATATATTACACAATACACTCTTCACAATTATGTGCTTGTCAGGAACTTAAAATTATTCGCGAGTATACACTTAAAAGCGTTAGTGTGCAGACTATCTTGAGCTTAATTGCAACTCGGTGCGCCAGTAATTTTTCATCAAATGTGCTCGCTTGCTTGATCGTTCTGTTTGCGGTAAATACAATTAACTGCTTAAAGCGTGCCAGGGCGTTTGTGCAGTGTAGACTATGCAAATTAGGTACCGCACAGCGTTGTCTTTTTTTCTGTGGCGCAACGGTAATGCTCTACCCCAAATTAGGCATTTTCTCCCATCTTCCTTGATATCTAAAATTCGTATAACAAGGAGAGTGGAAATAATTATCTTTTTAACCGCATGAAAATGTTCGTTTAGGAAAATTCAAACAAAGCTCTCTCATAATAGCGTATTAGCAAAGATTTACCATCATAAAGTACATTAAGGATAATTATCCACTTATATAGTAAATAAACGAAATATTATTTAGGTATAATAACAATTAATTTGCTTGTTTTAATTGAATACAGTTTCAGGCTGGATTTTCGTATACAGGATTGTTCAGATGTAGCGGAACATCTCATCGTCGATGTTATTGTACAAATTGTATTCAACTTACTTTTTCCAAATAGAACATCCTGTATATTTTTACATTTATAAAATCATCTTGAGATTTTAAAATGGCCTTGTATATCTAATGAGGTCGCTCTTGAGATATTTATTCTTTTTTACAATTTTTACAATTAATTTCTAACAATAAAGAAGAAGACTACTTATTATCATATGGGAATGATAGGCCACTACTTCAACAAGTTCGTGTGTATGCCAAAGTTCTTCCTCGTAAAAATGATGGAAAACTATGTAAAAAGAACGATCTTGCATACTAACAAGCTCACCAGCCAAAAATTCTGTAGAAGAAGAGGTACTTGGTCATGAAGAACAACTGAGAAAGAAATTGAAACCAGTTACTATTTGTAAAGTAACGAAACGTTTATTCAGAGATAGTTCTAATTCTCTAAGTAATGATGACTCCTCATTCCGAGATTTTGATTTAGCAAAGGCTTAAGTAAACATGAAGGTTTCAATCATCATAATCACTGTTTGGAAAACATCTTAGGCAAAACTTCTTCACTGTTCCATCATTATATTGCCAAAACAATTCTCAAAATGATTCAAACAAATCAGATTATTACTGTAGTGGGAATGACTTATGTGTCGAAGAAGGACACTGTTTGCAAGTTACCAAACTTGACAGAAAACTTAAGTACCAGTTATGTATGCTAAGATGTTAACCTTTGTTGTTCATTTTTATGATTATTTTCTTTATCAAAAGAGATAGTTTCATCCATGACATGTTCTCCAAAGTGAAACACTTTTTTTGTATTCCAGGGTACAAAATCGTTCATGAATTGACACCGAAAAGTTTACTCAATGTCATTTCTTTCTGACTTGGGTATACCTCACTACTTATAAAAAGCTACTTAATATTGTCTCAATATTCTTGGACCAGCTTCAAATTTCACTTCTTTTATACCTTTGTGCAAGTTTTAAAGATTGTTCGATATAGGTTTAGGACTTTTTGCAAATTTGTTTGTGTTTAGGCATAAGCATAGGGCATAGCATTAAACAGCATAAGGCATAGCTATATTTTAATTGAGGCAATCGGACAGTGAGCACCGCTTCTGTGATAAAGAATTCACTCAACTTTCTACTTTCTGATTTGTACTGTCTTTTCATTGATTTTTGGCCACCATACAATTATAGAGTTAGTGAATATACCCACGGACACGGCTATTGTAGCTTTTTGGAGAACTCTGACGTTTAAATAGTTAATCTCATTGTACACATGATGACTGATAGTCTAGTGGCTTGTACGCTTGACTATCAGTCACGGGGTCCTGGATACGAATCCCAGGCCCTGCTCTCAGAGTGAGGTTTTCGCAGTTTTTCTCACTCCGTGGCAAATGCTGAGAGACAAACATCTTAAGTCGCTCCACGGACGCAGGCGTAAATAACTCATGGCCGGCCGATGCCCCCTGTAATTGGAGAAAGCTGTTGGGGGATGCTAAAGCATGTATTATTAGTATTATTACATAAACAGCATTTATTTCATTTGATAAGGGGTACGAGGTAAGAAGAGAACAGCTCCGTCATTATGAAATCGAATAGATTTCAGTTTTGTTAATGTTGAACAATGTTTTGCGCTATCGGGCAACAATTGGCAGTATCTTGTGTTTTTGGGCCTCAATTCTTTTGAGATGGGATTTAGTCACACAACCATATCAAAGTACTATACGTTAATGCTGAGAACAGGAAAACCATGTAAATCATAATGGGGAGAGTTAAAAAAATTGGCGCATCGGAACCGGATTCGTTCCTAAATAGGTAACAAAAGAGTTTCAGGGAAATCGGTAATAATAAATGCAAAAATTGTTAGAGGGTGGTCTTAATCTCTTTGCGAATAGCAATACATTAGATCTCATTTAAGTCGCCATTTTGTAGCTACAGTAAACGCTAAATGCACACCTTGCTCACCTTGGGAAAAGACCTACAATTACGATGACATAAGGAGTGAGTCTAAAATCACGTGCGAGAGCTTTGCAAGCGCAGTATTACTTATTTGATCAGTAGTTCTTTGATTGACTTAGTGCAGTTTGTCACAAATATTCTGGGCTCTTTAACACTGTTGCTGCATGTCACAAGCGAATTCTTTTATTTCAAAGAACAACCATTTTCCAGACGAATGTGATTTCACTATAGTGTGGTGTTGAGGTAGGTGTAAAAGCCCTGCCAAAACTTTTCTGGCATTGTCAATAGCAATTGTTGACGAAGGTGATATGAGAGTAACAGAATCAGTAAACTGTGTGCAGCTCCGTTTGTATGAGGGTAAACTACAGAGTTGATCTAAGCATCATTTGTTATTGTTGGATACCAGAACTGGTCACAAGAACTTAAAAATGTAAACTTATTTCATAATGAATTCGCGGAATTATGGGAAGAAAGGCGTTGAAAGTTAACCATATTAAAATTTACAAGCATCTATAGCGTGAAATTATATAAATCAGTAGAAATTATATTCTTAAAGCAATTACACGGAATGTTCTTATTAAATAATGTGTACTATAATGGCAGCCACAAAATTGGAGCACTCAATATTATTACAATGTATTATGTATCTGCATCAATCATTTTCTGTCGTTATTATGCCGTATACGTCAGGCCATATTTGTTGGTGTAGCTCGATCAATTGCAACCGTAGAACCATTTACGGTTATTCAGCCTTTAGCTACTATAGTCCATGCAAACGTATATAAATTATTGATCTTTAATCGGACGTTTTATTACTGTTTATGAAAGGGGTGTCTTGCTGTGTCGTTCAAGTCTGCGACCCAGCAGGAGTCTCACATAGTTTACCCATACGTGTAAGTATACTATTACCTATGGCTATGGTCAATGGCCGCAATTATGCTCATTCTCCCACGTAGGTAGGTATTTCTTATTTGTCATATTTAGAAATTCGTATATTGACTGTCATTAGTAAACACATATGGACACGATAGAATTCAATTAAGGTTATTAGATAAAATGAATATGTTACTGGATATATAGATATTTACCTCATTTTTTTTTCAGAAAGCTTAGGGTAAAGTACGGATAGTTGCCCATCTTTTTGAAATAAATTAATAAATGCGATATTCGAAATATTTCAACAAAGTAAATTATACTAAGGTTTGGACTATACATTGGGCCATCTTTCTACAAAAAATAGTTTGTCTATACTGAATCACTGGTGAGAGGGATCATTAATTTGATAGGTATTATTTTGGCCATCTATCCCCCCGGGGTGGGTTAGTTGCCTCATGCGAAGAGGATAGTCGCCCCAGATAGAAATACAGGCATGAAGTAAACATTACTGCTAAAACTTGTTTATTTAAAGGCGATAATGTATAAAACTTATATAAAGTATTATTTTCTTAGACGTTTAATTTTCTCTTCACGGCCACATTTATTACACAAATCACCATAAAGAGTGCAATTTTCGTGCAGCCACTTTTTACAGGAAATACATAGAATCCAATCAACAGTGGATTTAGTGGTGCCATAGATTTCAAGGCACTCACGACACTTCATTTAGGTCATCACTATGCTGAGACAGTTTTGAATCTTCTGATTCCGAAGATGAGTCAATGTCAAAATGCTTCCTTGTTTTTTCTTAGATACACGATTTTCTTGTACATTAACGATCTGAAGGACAGTTTCCTTAACTCTTTCTTTCCCTTTTAATGTTTTGTTTTCCTGTGTCTTCTTGTTCTTTTTGGTTTCTTTTTCCTGACTTTTTTTTAAAGCTTTTGTAACTTTATTTTTCTTTTGATCAATCACTGTTTGGCAATTTATTACTTGTGCTACTTGCCTTCTTCTTCTACGTGGCACTTTAGTAACAATGGGAATTGAAGACAGCTGCAGAAGGTGTTGAGTCGGACTAATATTTATCAAAACTGGTTCACTTAAGGATGTGGGGGGAAGCATTCCATAACAATGGGTATAGTTTTCTTGATTGGTGCAGTTTGTTGGTCTGTAGAAGATGCTCGTTCTATACTAATAGACGTACTGCCTTTATCATGAGTTAATTTCGAAGGCAACTATCCGTACCACTTAATAGGGCAACTATCTCACTTCATCCGGATAGATGCCCCGGCCCCACTAACAAAATTGCATTATCTAATGACTTCAATCACACCAATAAATCAAAATGTGTACATTATTTAACGCATTAATATCTATAAATCATAATAAACTGTACTTACTTTGAGTTTAACAGACCAGTCAAATATATGGTGTAAAACTTTTCGGATATTTGAGAAGTAGTTCGACCTACAACGTCCTATTGCGAAAAACGTGTGCACTCTATCTACTTGCTACTTTGTAACTGAGGTTTGGAATGCAAGACGGATAGAACATACTACATACTTGAAATTCTAATACAACTGTTCCGGTATCCGTCTATCCGCCTGGGGCAACTATCCGTACTTTGCCCTATATTACCAAAGTTAAAAGTAACAACATTAAGATCTATGTACGTTTTATTGATTTAGATACATGTTGTAAACAAAATTAATCATCAATACCTAATAATTTTGAGAACAATAACGGTTAAGTTCCTTCTAAAATGGGAATATTGATTTTCAATAGATTTTTAAAAGTCTAACAATAAGCAATAATATCTATTTATACTTTTAATTTTAAATTAAGATTCGAAATCACCAATAGTAGCAAAAAGGTTTGGTACTTTATTTACTTTCAGATTTCATGCAATACAAGGAATTATAGACAATTCCAGAAATACCAAATTATTGTATTTTAATATTTTGGCTATTCGACAAATTTCATGAATAGTATCAGTTAAGGCACATTATACAGAGCATTCCAATGAAAACGATCCACCTTAAATAAGTCGAAAACGTCAAAAAATACGAGAAAACGCCGAAACACGTCAATTTTTGTTTGAAGGGGGAAACGTTTTCACCAGTAAGGCAAAATCATGTCTTATCCTCCCCTAGGCTATTTTCTGTTACATCAATGGTTCAGTTTAACTCAAACTATAGCTAACTATAGTTGGTACAACTGCTGCTAACTGTCATACGTACAGTGACCTTCAAAGGTATCCGGACACGGCTAGATAGAGAAATACCTTGCGCTCAATACTTTATTCCAAAGAGCAGCAGGGCCAGCTTACTATCTACTGAGTGTAACCGTAGTTTGTCTCTTTTACAATAATATTGTAATATAGAAGCATTGCAATATATTTGCAATATACATGCATGTGCTACATATAGGTACATATGTATATACATACCTATAGTATAAATTAAAATATTGGAATTTAAGCTTCTGTAGCGTCAAGTATCAAAATGGACATCGTGACTATTGTGACATTTGCCTTTTTTATTATTTATACTCGTCATTATTCATACTGGCCATTATTCATACTTGTCATTATTCATACAGGTCATTGTTCATATTGGTCATTATTTATACAGGTTACTATTTATACAGAATATTATTATTACTATTATAATTATTATTATTACTATATACATTTATTGTCTTTGTAAAAAGTGCATCATACACGGCCCTTAGGTAAGTACTGTAACACATAAACATTGAAGGTAAGCGATCTTATTATTATTATACAGAATTTTGGCACACACACACACGTAACACACATCTATACATATGTTTATTAATTTTCACTAAAACGGACGAAAAAATATTTGTGATATAGAACAACTATTTCCCTCACTTTACGCTACAGAAGATTGAATTCTTTAATTCTAAAATTTTTTTATGCTATGTCTACGTACCATCTTTGGCAATTTAAATGCGTTTTCTTATCGGGGAATGTTGATTTTGTAAATAAAGGCTTTGCTTTAAAGTGAATTTAATTACTTTAAAGAAGTTCATCAAAGCAGTACTCTCTTTTAGAGAAATTAAATTTGCTTCAAAGTATAGCCTTTATTTAGTAAATGCAATGTTATTGTAACAGCGTCAAACTACAGTTACACTCAGCAGGTAGTAACCTACCCCAGCGCTCGTTGGAATAAAGTATTGAGCGCAAGGTATTTCTCTATCTAGTCCTATCCGGATACCTTTGAAGGTCACTGTACATACATTATCTGATCGCTGTATAGCAAAAATTCAACATGTAGTTTTTTGCAATTTTTCTTTATACAGCCTAGATTTTTTGCAGATGCAATAGAAAATAGCCCTTGAAACTTTATAGAAGATATCTTCTAAAGTGTTAAGGATAGATATAGGCTGTTCTACATGAAAGTTGTTCGAACTAGTATGTAGAATGGAAAAATGTAATTATATGACGTAGTGCCATTTGAATTTTTAATTTTCGATACTTGCCTTATTGATGAAAAAGTTTCCCCCTTCAAACAAAAATGGACGTGTCTCTGAATTTTTTCGTATTTCTTGACACTTTCGACTTATTTAAGGTGGATCGTTTTCATTCGAATGCTCTGTATATTACTATACAATGAAATACGCCTGTCGGTTCAGATTTAAATTGGCGTGCTTTTTCGGTACGTGTAGGTACATTTCTATATTGACATTTCATTTCAGGTAGATATTTTAACTTTCTACTTCATCGTGTAGAAGTATAAAATATTTCTCTCGTCCGTAATATTCTTCTACCACGTTCAGCAGAGCGATAAACCTTGTTCCGTTATTGCCTTACTACTTACACATTTTTTCGTAGCATTTTCTCTCGAACTGTAAAAAATGCATTTTAATTAAGGAATTGATACAGTCTGCTCTGTTTAATTCCGAATTTCTGGTTTTCGTTCATAAAATATGTATATATCGCTTGCTATTTTCAGTGGTATTTCATGTTTTGCTCCATTTTGATAGTATAAGGAGCAATTAAATTAAATGTCTGAAGTTGTAAGGATTTTGCTGATCGTCTCGAAGCTGAAGTATTGAGTAGGTTACCAATACCATAAAAATTTATAGTCGATATCAATGTATTTTCGGAATTAAGAAAAAATATTTGGAATGTGTATGACGTACAGCCATCTTTAAAACCTACATGTAAAAGAAATAAAAATGACTAGAAAATTCTAAAAATATTTCGAAATTGCAAGAAATACTAGTCGTGCAATAACAGTATTATATACAAAATACTACTTAACTTAAGTTTGCAGGCAAGTATAAACAAATAAAACGCTAAAAATGGTTTCTAATAAAAAATGATCATCTAAATTTATGTCCCTTTCGGCTGTCATATTCCTTTTTTCACATATTTTAAATATGGTTGGTCTTGGCTATGCTAATTAGTTTGATTTACTTGATCGCACGAAGAAATATCAAACGTTATTGCTTAAAGGTTAGTTTTAGCATTAAGGATCTGCAGGAAAAAAAGGAAAAAAACTTGGAATACATACACGTATTATAGTGCTACTGGATAGTCTATATTTGAAATTCTACATATCAGAAGTTACAGTAATGTTGTACTGAAGACAATTACCTTAATTTAATAGTGTTTTATATTAATCTTTGTTTACTGGTGTGGGAATAACCGATTTAAATAAACGTAAAATAATAACTTCTCCTATGTATAAAAATATATTTATTATATAGTCATAAGTCATGACCATTGAGGAAGAATAGGTATTAGCTCAATATTGTATAGCTCAATGATCACGACACAACGGTACACAACATAGCGGCATGCTCTGCCGAGGAACAACAAAACAAAACTATGAAAGCAGTAAATTCGAATTGGCCGCGAAATTGAAAATCTCTAAAATGTATTATCTACTACACTCCTTGTGGCTCATAAAATGGATCGTTATATATCACATAGAACCTGTTGTATTAACAATATAAGATTTTTGAGGAATATAGTAATTTATATAAATTTTAAATTCCCAAATAATAAATGTTTTTTTATTTAGTATTACGAAAGATAAATCATCAAAATAACAACGTGATACCTACAGACATCTTCTATGTAAAAGAGACAATTGAAACAGACACCTGATGCCTTCTACCCACTCACCCCCTACGCGGGTAACCTTAATCTAATATTACAGGGATACCTTTTTCCGTCTGAAATCTACAAAATCTGCCTTTCGAATGTTAAAAGTTATATCTTATGTTTGAAAATATTGTTTGCAACGATATTAAATTTGTCGCGTGACTTCTTGTATCATCTAATGAGTTATAACTACAGTTTAACAGTATTCTAGTGATTAGTTAGTTCCACTTACAATTAGCGAATTTTCTGTTTTGCATATTGGAAACAAAACTGTCTGTATGTAAGACCAGTTTCAAAAGAACAAAAATAAATGTTTAAAACATTAAATAAAGGTAGTTTTGTCTACAAAATATAAAAACATAAAACAAAACATACAGAACACTTTCTAAGAAAAAATAATAAAAGTAACGGGAAAGTACCTACTATAACCAATTAACTGATAATATCAATAAAAAAAAATGTTTATATTAACACTAACTTTATTTGATTTTCCTTTGATTATTTATCCCGCTTTCGAGAACAATCTTTCAGAAGAAGTTAAGGTAGTACATAGAAGTAAATGTTTTCTTTTAATATATGTAGTTATAAAGTTGTTTAATATTCTCATAGTTTTAGTTTAGTAGTACAGTTTAGTTTTATTATCGCCTTGATAATGACAGCGTTGCTGATGTTTAGTGGGTTGAAGTGTTTAGTATTTATTCTCCTTTATTTGAAAGAGACCTTTTTTGTCATTCGTTGGTGCGTTTAAAGATTGACTTATTTCCGCTTGCAAAATTGGATTTACGCCTGCATTTTTTGACGACCCTTGAACTGCCACTATGAATTTGTGATAATAATTCTAATATTCTTATAATGACACTTTGTTTCAAGTTTGTTAATAGTGGTCTTATTTTATCTAAACTGTCTGCGATTCTATGTATGCTGGCAAGTGTTTACCTTTTATTAAATTGTACTATTAGAACTTTATCTCTAGCAATTCCAAATTTCTGTCATTTCCGCAAATTCAAAACTATAGTATTTAATAGTTGTAGAATCCAAAAGGCTATAAGATTAATAATACTATGTGTTTCTGCATTTACGATAATAAGTCACTTCTCTCATTACGATTTGATTATGCTGTCCTTGGTAGTGGTGTTCAAAATTTTCCAGGCCACTTTCTTTGTAGAGGCGAGCTTATTGGGAAAGTTACTACAGTCCAAGATCTCCTTTATTTTTGACCCAACGAACACACCGCCTTCGACTTTTGCCTCAGAGAGCTTGCGGAATATATCTTAAAGGTACTTTAAAGTCAATCACTTTCAAAAAGTGTACCAATGGTTTACGTTTGACATAGGTATCCCTATTATTCCAAAGATATGCATAGCGCGGAAATTTGATGGAATCACCTTACAGACCGGTTAGAAATGTGTTTTCCCTCCAAATTCTTAACATTGTGAACTTTAAAAATTTTCTTCCCTTGATCATCCTATAGATACTGTGTTACGTCAGATATTCTCGCAGTACTGTACCTTGTCATATGCAGTATTTGTTTCAGCACCATTCAGAGTACCGAGTCCTTTATCGCTATTGACTCTCGAAATTGACCGGAGACATAGCAAAACGTGTCTGCCGAGTGCTTAAAACCTCTTAACGCCAGCTCTGTACTACAAAAGAATAAAACAGTAATAAAAAATCGGTTACAGAGTGTAATGCATAATTTACGTTCATTCCCCTTACGAAATGAGTGGTTGCTCCTAGAAATTTGGTATTATATAATTCAAAGTGAGAATGAATTTTATATTTTGTATCTAGCAAATGATCCGAATGCCTACGACAAGGAATTGTGCATCATCATTCTGCTACAGATTCAACTGCAGATAATGTACTAAATATAGATTTTTATTTGATGTATATTTTTTTTTATGTGTGGTGGGTGCTTAATTGCAGTGGCTTCGTAAGGTGTATTACTTGTCTGACTATCAATGCAATTCTCGTGGTGTAGTTCTGTGTATAAATTATGTTTAAATGGCTTTGTGACAGCATCATATCGCCTTTTTATAATGCCGCGCTGTTAATCACTTTGCTCCCAACAGCGAATGGTAAGTCGATCCGGATTTCCACCCTCTGAAAGAATGTCACCGTCCCTCCAGAGAAACCCGACTCCTATCGTCCTGCCACAACGATAGTCAGTCGCCTAATCACTGGGGCTATCAACCCGTTTTCCGTTTTTCGTTATATGCCAATAATATAGCATTGCATTTATTATTTCATTATGTTTCTTAGTCTATACATTAAATCATAGTTTTTCTAATTAAAACATCAACGTCAATCGTTATTACCTTTTTAGATGAGGTTTCCTCCAAATTTAAACTGAATTTATAATTAATTAAAATATTTTAATTAATTAATTATCTTTTGTGGAAAGAGTAGCGAATGATACAAAATTACTGGTTTGATATACAGTATGTAAAAGTCAAATAGAATAAATTTATTACTTCGGTTACTGTGCATATTTATAAAAAATCCCGAAACACGTGAAATTTAAATTATAAATTGACATTCTTCAACGTGAAAATGCAATCCCTACCTTCAACCCCCTTCGAATGATAGGTACAACCCCCATTTTTTTAAATGGGAAGTATAGGCTTATGATATACCGTTTGAAAGGTCTTTTTATTCTCTATTCAAAAATGTCATCGTTTTTAAGTTTGTTGTAGCAATTAAGATTGAATAAAATAAAATCATGTTGTTATATCGAACAGTTACAGCAAATGAGCATCTACTTCATTGACATTCATAGTTCTTTTTGGTGTTTTACATTTTTTTTACATTTCGCATTACATTTCATTTTTTTGTGTATATTGTAGCGAACACAATATACACAAAAAATGAAATGTAATGCCAAATGTAAAAAAATGTAAAACAGCAAAAAGAACTATGAATGTCAATGAAGTAGATGCTCATTTGCTTTAACTGTTGCAGGTATTAGCACTATCATCATTTGTGAAATTTAAATTATGGCTACATGCAATAACGTTCGTAGAAAAAGAATGACAATAGAACATACACACATCTATTTATGCGATAAGTCGACATCGCATAAAAAATATAGCAAAAGAGATTTCATTCGCAAGAGAAACGTTATTCATTTTATTTATTACCTTAGGTAAATGTGGATGTTCTTATTTTTAATAAAATGTAATGCAAACATTTTATTTTTTGAGTATATTATAGCGAACTTCGATAACAAGCTGATTTTATTTTATTCTATCTTAATTGTTACAACAGACTTAAAAACGATAACATTTTTGAATAGAAGATAAAGAGACCTTTCAAACGATATATCACAAGGCTATACTTCCTATTAAAAAAAATGGGGGTTGTACCTGTCATTCGAAGGGGGTTGAAGGTAGGGATCGCATTTTTACGTTGAAGAATGTCAATTTATAATTTAAATTTCATGTGTTTCGGGATTTTTCATAAATATTTACAATAACCGAAATAAGGAATTTATTCCATTTGGCTTTTACACATTGTATACAATCACTCGTTATCACAGAAACCAGTTAGTGTTTATGAATGTTGTTAATGTTAAAATTACAGAAATAATACCTAAATTTGCTAAGAAAATACACAATTGGATAAATAAAATTTTTAAGCCATAATGCTGCAAAATAAAATACATTCAGTTTGCGATAAACATTACCGCGCTATCGGCAAATTTGGCAGTAGACATAAATTAAAAATGGGCAAGAAAAAAAGTTGTGAAAATATTTATATTGACATTCGATTCGATTTAATTTTTATACCAATTCTTTGTAACATAATTAATTAACTCTGATCAATCCTGAAGATTTATACTCTTTTGAAAAACTGAAAATGTTTCAATCCAACTTATTTTATATAATATATTGCATACTATTATTGGATCGAAAACCAAATAGCTAAAGATCGGACAGATCGAATTTATGGTAAATTATGTATCTTCTACGCCCTCTGCTATTAATCACATTTTAATGCGGTCTATTTAACACGGTTGCTATTAAACTTTTTCACAAGCTGTAGGGCAAGGAATATAATTTCAGACTGTAACATAATTTACACCTGAATATGCTATTACGTCCATAGCGAAAGGTCGTAGTGTTATACCTTCTATATTTCGACTAACAATAAGAAAAGTTTGTAACTAGTTATCAACGTAATATATGTATTATGCGTGTTAACAAAATTATAGCTTTAGTATTACTATTATACATCTATAACTAGCTGGCGGCTTAAATTAGTATTACAGAACATAACGTGGTAAGAACACAAAAAGATCCCAATCAAATTAAAAAATGACACTATGTAATTAGTCAAACTTGTGCTTGTTTTTCTTTGATATAAAGACTTTTTGTATTAGAAGTACTCGTAGAAAGTGTCTGAATTATTATCAAAAATAGTAAAAAATACTACTACTTTTTAGAATACGTAACAACAACATTTTGTATGAGTAACTTGACCATATTGAACTCCAGGTTCGTCCATACGCCCTTATTCGATGTCAGTGTATCTCATAGTATAACCACAGACAACTACAAATAGCTCATCCCATGCAAATACGTAAAATCACACAGGTTGTATGCATGGCATACAACCTGTTACTTATACTCTATATGAGCCCGTTCCAAACGGGGATCCATTCTAGGTGAAATGCCGTGATGGATATTGTATTCTCTCGAGCTACCTGTATCCTTATTGGTGGTATAACATTTGTAAATGTTATCCTAGTTGCATCACAATAAATTTGAATATTTTCTACTAAGTATCTTTCTTCAACGAAAATGGTAAAATATGTCTTTTTTATAAATGAGAAATCTGAACTTAGATTTTAAAGTTTTTAACACATGCACAAAATTATGGATGGCTTAATGGTAAGACGCTAGGGGTTTGCAGTGTTATTTTAATTTTACATTTTTCTATCGACAGTCAGAGTTATGTTTGAGAAAATAAATTTAACTGCTTTTATAATAAATAGAAGGGAAATTTTGGCGGTAAAAATAAATTCCTTGCATTAACATATTGACTTTTTATTCTTTTAAAATATTTATAAATGAGTGTACTGTAGCAATTCAAGCAATTCAATTATTTTATTGACACCGACTTTTTTTCATATCCTGTATAGTGGCACCTTTTCGGTTGTTTCTACGTCGAATTCCATATAATCGCCAGGTATTGATAAGTCCGATGTTCATCATACGAGTCTGTATTGGCGAATACTATTCTCCTACTAGCCAGTCTTGGTGGTCAACTCCTACCATGTAGGTACTTGATGAATTCTGGTTGAGGTTCTACCTTAGATATTTTTAAATAAATCAATAAATCTCGATTGGTAAAGAACCATCAGAATACATTACATAATCTTGAAGCACCCCAATGCATTCCGAAAAGATTGGCGGCGACTTTTGTCCGTAATTTCAGTCCAATGGTGTCATGTGGTACTTTTTTCCGTAAACATCGCACAATTATAACGGTAACCACTAGAACTGCATAGTGCGTAAAATTTCTCCAAGTCTACTGGCTTACTAATAATCAATTATTCAATCAATCAATCAATTCAATAAATTATGGCAATCGTTTGATGAATGTGAAGGTTTGCGGTAAAGATTCTCCACTACTCAATAGCTTTGCTGATTTTTTGAATCAGAGAACGAACTTTGAAACATTTATCGACGGGATTTGTCTCAGTTATTGCCAAACTCTAACACCGAGTTATTTTCAAGAATGTGTTTCTTGTACGTCGTCTTCATCAGTAGCCACAACTATTTTTCGGAAAGGAAGATATGATGTGATAGCAATAGAATGCCATTAGATGTTTTAAGGTGTTCAATTTTGATAAAAAATTTGAATCACTTTTTGAAGCATATTTTGATAGATATGTTGAAATAAATTTACGAAGTTTGTATATATAGTCGTTTACTCTTAGTTTCTCTAAACTCACTAGATTGTAGTACTTTTTAATCAACCGGATCTATTCATCCGTGTTGGTATAATATCTGTTCGTTTTCTGTTCTTTAGCCCTCTTCTATTACTATCATTAGCTGTTACAGGTTTTCATTTTGCTTATTTTTCACCTTCAACTTCCACAGTTTTGATTTTATCAACTTTTTATGGCGCAATCTGCACTGTTGAAGGGTTGAGGGTATCTTTAATTCTGCTAGACCTAAAGTATCATCATTTTCTTCGTCTTCGTTGTTCACGGGATTGAGTTCTGGTGAACTACAATCATTTCAATAGAATCTACATCCTCCATATCGTAGCAAAGCTCTTTCCTTTCAAATTCCATTTCTAAACTGGCAAATTGTATAAATTGTTTTGCTGCCATTCTATGAACAAATAGCTATCGAGAATCCTCATTTATTTGATAAATTTGCTATGCGTTATTCAGTTATTTAATGGTTAATTCAAATATTACTCTATATATTTGTCAAAACTTGTGGATACATCGCGTCAGCTTTTGTTTCAGAATACCAATATTTTAAATATAGAGCAAGCATATTTTCTAGAAAAATTGTAAAATTGCAGATTTCAAAAAATTATAACATCAATAACAACGCAGATTTTACGAAGAAAAAAAATTAATCTAATATTCAGAATAAACATATGTTTACCCTTCAGTTTTCATTATAATTAGAGAAATTAATTAGAAAGATTGCAAATCGATCTTATATCTAAGCCAGTAGTTGGTCTAGTATGGAGAAGGCGTTTTTTTCCTTTGTTATATTGGATCTATTCAAAAACCGTTATGCTTCCTCAATATTTTTCTCGCTATTTCTCCCATGCATGAAAAACTTCCAGCAGTAGTGAGTATTGTGTACCGTAAAATTTATTAAGGGGTAAACGTTGAAAACAATTGGCACATATATCTGCGTGCCTGCGGCAGTAATTTGCTCGTATGAAAAAATTTTAATTACAGTGCAGTGTACTATAGAATTATTGGATGGAATTAAGTACCTCTTCTTGTATTAGTCCATATGACATTATTAAATACAACATTAAACTGCATGATAAAATAGTTTTGGAATTATTACTATTGCGATATAATTAATTAAGCTACGCGAGTTCTAGTGACGTGTGTAGGTAACAAGGCTAAACACTTTACACGGACATAAATTATATAACTAGAGCTGTAGCGATAGCCGTGACAAGGAATACAGCCTATAAAGACGTTATAGCTGCATCAACGACAAAGGCCGTAGCTGGGTAAGTATGGGGTGCCGTTAAGGCATATATTTGACCCCCTAAAAGTCGCCTACGGCCAAATTTTCAGCTCTGAATATTGAACGGCCTTCGAGTAAAAAAATAAAAAAATTTTTTTGAAAATTTTTATTTCACGATCGGAACGAATAAAAAATGAAAATATGCACTTTTTTAAACGCTATCAGAAAAAAAATATTTCGGTTTCCGTCCGTCACGTGATCAATTTCTTTTTCAAGTTTTTGTTTTTTGAATTTTTTTTGACAAAGTAGTTTTGGTACAATCACCAAAATTTTTACAAATCTTCTCTTACTATGTCCCTACTACCTCAATTTTTTTTCTAGACGATCCAAGTAGTACGCCATAGTAAAAAAAAAAACATTCAGTTAGCAAGATATGGTCCTAGCATATCAGCATATGTAACCATCAGTCGTGCATATGGTAAATGGTTTATGTAGAAGTACCTTTTTTTGTCCAGAAAATGATTTTCCAGATACCATCACAAATTAACACGACCTTGTTCGTCGTGTTATGCATTTTTTTTTGTAAGAGCCGTAGTATGGTATTCAATAAGGTCACTTCTATTTGTGGCTGCAATACCACAACGAGTAGGAAGCACATCTGTCCCAAAAGCTCGAATAACTGATGCTGAAAATTCGGAAACAGATTGTTCACGCTCTAGCTGAAGGAATGATAATATTAGTTTATTTGAGTTTCCCGTTCGAAGCTTGCATAAAAACACTATTACCGCTTGTAAGACACTACGACTTGAACTTTGTCTAATTGATGTCAACATGTTTGTGAGTTCAGTAATATTCTCCCATGTAAGACCGGTATAGATGCACATCTGAAAATCGGTACTGATTAAGTTGATCGAATGATATGGTGCTACATTCAAACGCTAAGGTTTCCATCACTTTTCCAAGTTCACTAGCTTGGAGATTTGAAGAGTTAGGATAAATAACTAGCCGATTTATGTCTTCCAAGTAAAATCGCCAATTAATGAGATGGTTTGGGCAACATCGATTTCCGTTGGGTATATAAATACGTCTCTTACTGTAAGATTGCAATCTCTGATTGCTTCTCGCGGAACTAGACATAGATTTCCTGTAGCAAAACAAACACAACAATAAATATAATATTTTTTTTCTGATAGCGTCTAAAAAAGTGCATATTTTCATTTTTTTCGTTCCGATCGTTCCCAATCGAAATTTTTCAAAAAAATTTTGGTTTTTATTTGTTTACTCGAAAGCCGTTCAATATTGAGAGCTGAAAATTTGGCTGGAGGAGACTTTTAGGGGGTCAAATATATGCCTTAATTTTCAGGCAAAAATCGCTGGGGGTCGGCACCTCATACTTATCCGCCTACGGCCTTTAAAAAGGTAAGTATTACTATGGAGGAGACACGTGAGAGATGCAAACAAGATAATTACTTCCTTATTAATCGAATATTTAGCATATTGAAGAAACTTTAGTTAACTTTGTTTCACTGTTAAACATTGAGAAATTCGGTGCGATAAGAAATCCATTTGTTTATTCTGATTTCTTTATAATGTGCATCTTGGATTTCATCACGAAACGCAGATCTTAGTTTTTGAAAAGACATATTTATCAACATCGTATGAAGTACCACTTTCGAAGCTTTTTTGTATAAATTGTTTCCCAAATAGAACGCACATGTTTACGTTCTCTAAAAGATGATTTCGCCATAAAATCTAGCGTATATGTATAATTGTATCGGCAAACGTTATAAGGTGGCATCCGTAGCACCCACCGTCTGTTGTAGGTCATAATCGGAGAACAAATAAGCGTTAACTGGACGCACAAACACCAGAGGCTCTCATATGGACGATAAAATTTCTCAATAACGGCACTAAACGACCGCGCCAATCCCGCCGTATTGCTAATATAAACAGACCATCGGAATGGAATATTTTCGTTTACGTCAGAGTTTCATGAAAGAAGGAACTTCTAACATGTATACACATACCAGCAACCGTGATCCGATCTAGTACATTAAAAGCACATAAATACGAAAGAAATTACGATCGTATTAAAAGTAAACAGTGAAAGAGGGAAAGTACTCGGAATAGCTTCTGTGATACGTTTGCAATCTACTATTGCAAATTCGTGAATGAAATTCTCAAAATTGTGTTTACCTCATGTTAACTAGAATTGTAGCAATGTGGTAGAATAGCTATTTACTGTTCAATGTTAGAAGTATTATTTATTTGTGAAAAAATATACAGTATGACTGTATGAAAAGATTATTATTAATTTTCTGTTACAGTTTGTATTGTAAGTATTTTTGATTTCTTATCCAATCGTTAACGATGGAATAAAATTTTCACCTAATTTATATCCTGTGTTCTCGCTGTCTTCACGAATATCCTTTTTGTAATTTCTGGTGAGTAAAGTTGTACCTAGTACATGCTTTTGTCACAACTACCGCTTTGCTGTGTAATTTAAATGTGTAAAGTGCTTCATAGCCTTGTTACACGTGTTATAGTTTTTATATTTCATTAATTGAATTGTTACTTTTGAAAGGCTGATAGTCGTTGCATAGCATAAAAGAAATTTAAAAAAAGAGTGGTTTTGTTGAGCTTTGACTAAGAAAACGTTAATAATTTAAGAAGTGGGATCCTGGACTGTATAGTTGTTAGCGGATCTTGCGTAATATCGTTAGGTGTGTTGGTAACTGTAGTCAAGATAATGATGGAGTCGGAGATGTACTTCAAGCCGACAACATACCAAGATACTTCTGCAACGTTGAAAAAGTCTTACCGGATTTTGATCCACTTAAAAACAACATAAGTATAGATAATTGGATAATATCTAAGTCTTACACTAGATAATAAACTTCTCTGGATCAAGCACGAATAGGAAGTAACCAACAAAGCTAAAAGAGCCCTAATGGTTTGTAAAAACTTCGTAGGAAAAACTTGGGGATGTAACCCAAAAATTCTGCACTGGATATACACTGGAATAGTGAGACCAATCATCACCTACGGGGCAGTGGTTTGGAGCAAACGTGCCAGTCTGACCACAACGAGGATTCACCTCGCAAAGATACAAAGACTGGCATGCGTTTTCATTACTGGTGCAATGAACACATGCCCAACGGCCGCTTTAGAAGTGATACTAAATCTCACACCTCTTCACATTTTAATGGAGAGTGTGGCTAGACAAACCACATACAGACTGATGGGAGAAGGCCCCATCAGGCAGAAATCAAAAATCCTACTAGGAGATGATCCGTTGTGGGACATGCTTCGCGATGGGATGTCGAAGAAATTCAGCCTCGGAAAAAAATTCACCACGAGGCTAGGTTTCAGAAGCGACTGGATTCAAACCACCATAAAGGTATGGTATACAGATGCCTTTAGGACAACCGGAGGGACGGGAATCGGAGTATATGGGCCCAGAACCAAGTACTCTGAAAGTTTAGGGAAGTTCTCTAGCATCCTTCAGGCGGAAATACACGCTATAGATAGATGCGTCCGATTTAACGTAGAAAGAAAGTATCGGAAACAGGAGATTATCATCTTCACCGATAGTCAACCAGCCATCAAAACGCTGAGTTCCTATACAATCAGCTCACAAATGGCTTGGGACTGCATATCTAAGCTAAACGAGCTATGCAGGGAAAACAAAGTCACTCTCATGTAGGTGCCGGCACACACCGGATTAGAGGGAAACGAGGAAGCTGACAAACTTGCAAAAAAGGGAGTCGTGTTGCAGCATTATTTTGCCGTTTATAATACTGTGCTATTACTCAGATTGCCCCCAAATGGACGGTAAATCGATCGGCTTTATTTGTTAGAAAAAATACAGTAAAATGCATGAAGTATGTTCATGGACTTAGGGCATATAAAACTAAATATTTCTGGAAACGTTTAATTCATACATTTACAACCATTTTTATCTTAATTTACTGCCTAGCATCAAAATTAAAATATGGCTTTATTGTTAGCAATTGCTCACAAAAGAAAAAATTCAATAAACAGCCAAGAAGGATAATAAATAGGAAGCAATGTTTCCGTAACGTGTTTATTGCGCTATAAATTTTATTTTATTTTATACATTTACCTACAATAGGCATTACAACAAATAAAAGTATCTGCACAATAATTTTTCTCAAATTCCGAAAGCATATATTTCATCGTTGTTATGTTCTTCCCGAGTCTCATAATATCATCGCGAAACTATACGCCTTCAGTTCTACAATAGTGATGTAAACTGCTGAGTAAGCACTCAAATTATGTTTTACCACAAAACTTCCACGCACAATGCGCGTCCAATTGTAGGATGACTTTAATGCTTTTTGTACACAAAAATGTATGCGCAAATTCACGTTATATTAGTCGATTAACGCCACTACTGAGTAATAAATAGAAGAGTTGCCTTTTGTATTCCAGTAACGCGCCTCCTTAATTTATGATGTGCCGTTGTACGTCTGAAAAGGGGATTTCTGATTGTATAAATTATGTCTGCTCACAGAAGCATGCAATTATTACATGAATCCTCGCTACACATTGTATATTTACTTCAAAAGGTATGAATGTGTACCCTGTTTCAGAAGTAATATCTCCTCTTCTGATGCGATAATATCAATAACATTTTCCTTTCGACATACTCTATTGGGCCTTCTTTTCGATGCCGCAATAGTTTGAGATTAAATTCTCGACAAGAGATTGGAGCACAGATAAAGGTACAAATTCATTTAGTTTATTGAAATATCTGTGCATCTATGATAGCCGATGCACGGCATCTCACAATCGCTTGACATAGATTACACCGTGATCATTCAGAATAATTGTAGACCTAATATTCTGTATGAGCTTTTCCCTTTCTCTGTATATGTGACCAATCCTTACTCCCTGCCAACCTGGTCAACCTATAGATAGATCTGCCATTTTTATGTCATCACAACTTATAAATTTGTACAAGGTTGATTTCGAGACCATGGCAGAGTTGATCCCGTCAGGATTAGGTCCGCACGTAAAAATCCGCTTAACGGATTTCTAATACAGTGTAACGGGACGCGATATTTTAAATTATTTTATTTTTCAATCGTATTAACCTAATAAGGGAAACAGGTATTTATTAAATGTAGTAAAGAATGTTATTTATAATTTAAGAAATGAAATGCACCTATTTGAACATAGTCCGTGAATATATACATAAGTTTCCTATGTTAAAACGTTCATATAATTATAATAGTTTGAAATTGTAATAGTTTTAACCGTCAACTGTAAAACATGTGACTTATGTGTATGAATTCGCATCGCTTCCTCCGCTTAAAAAGAACACTTTTCGCTAGGCCACCACGGTGTGTAGTTCGCTCGTAGATACTTATATCCTTGTCAGTTCAGGGCTAGTTAGTGTACCAATTTTATTACATTTGTTCAGTTAATCAGTATTAAAAGGCCGTGTTCACGGGGATACCCCGCACGAAGCAATAAATTGGACACGCCCGAAGCCCATAGACAAAGCGAAGAAGGAAGCGGACATCTTGGCGGATCGGATCAATGCCAGCAAGTATACGCGAAGAGCAAAAAATACGTACATACAGGTATTTGGCCAACAAACTATTATATGCTACGAATACGAGCTCGTAATAAATAGTCATTTGTTCTAAAGGTAAATCGATTTCGCGTTCGTTGTTATTAAATTCATTATCACATATATATTTCCGTTGTAATTACTTAGTAATTAAGCGCGTAAGTAGTAATAATAAGATTAAGATAGGTGCCTCATTAATATTAAGATTCTATTTAATATTTTCTAATTCTTGTATTCACACATATTCAGTTATTTTATTTAATATATTTGTTATTCGTTTATTTTCTGCATTTTATTTATTCAGTAACAAATAAGTTTGCATGTGTTGTTATAATATTTATTGCTAAAATACTATAAATCCTCCATTTACCGCACGCACTTGAGAACGTATAAAGGAAAGATTATAAGAAAGTTTGTAAAGTAAGTATCTGTTTTCCTGATTACGTTAGAGCGATTGCCACCGACATTTTGCTAGTCAGGGGAATTAATTTATTTATTTCGGTATCAGTAACGTCCGTCGTTGTGGGTTCACAGGGGGATTTGTTAACGTACCGTGGCGCCCATGATTATAAACACATATTAGCACAAAATAAGACCGGTCTATCACAATATGGCGACCAACTACGGGCTCGTTTGGAGGTATATTCGAATTTTTATTTGTGAAATTTTAATATTTTGTGAAAAATATTGTGTTTTAATTATTTTATGAATTTTCGTGTGTCATTTTGTTATTTTAATATATTTTGTGTATTTTACCGAACGCGAAATACACTGGTGGTCATAAGTGACGGATCATTTTAATATACACTAGTGGTCATAAGTGACGGATCGTTTTGAAATATAGTAACGGTCACGTATAAAGACGTGGTTTTGCTCTAGTAAGTGTTATATACAGTGTGAGTCAAAATAAGGTCGCGCTCAAATAATTTTTGAATTAAAGAGTGTTTATTGGAATTAAATTTTTGAATTTGGACAACGATTTATGTACTGAGTGTGCCGTATCGAACGAGTTACAATAAAATTATTTTGTGCAGAAAATATTAAATATACAGGGCGGTACGAAAGTGTTAGTCAATATTTATACCGGACGTGACGAAATAAGGTGTTTTTGAAATACAGTGCTGATCATAAATAAAGGTGCAATTTTATTTAGTGGATTATCATATACAGGGTGTGTCGAAAGTGTATGTGCATACTAGGGGGGTGATCAAGAGTAGAAATTAAAGATTTTCTCTTCGTATTTAGCCTTGTTGCATCATTTTAATTGTTGTTGTATTTTTATCTGAGCCGCGTTGTATTTAAGATATTGTTATTAAATAAATTAAAAGAATAAATAAATAAAGTATAAAAAAAAGATCTTGGTATTTTTTGATAAGTAATAAAGGAAATTAATAAAATAAAGGAGTTTATGTACCTAAGAAGCGGAAGAAAGCTAAGAAATAAGGAAATGGCTACCGAAATGACTACTATCGAACCTGCCGCTGAAGACACTACTAGTCAGAAGGACCAAGAGGAATTTGGAAGCACTACCTCAATAGAAACGGAAACAGAAACGACGTTAGTACAAGGTGCAAGTAACATCAGTGATTTTTTCGCAGCCATGAAGCAAATGATGGAACAAACTAGTAAACAGTTAACCGGACAAATGGCGGAAAATACTAAAGAAATAAACCGACAAATAAAAGAAAATACTAAAGATAATAAACAAAATAATGAGCAGTTGAAAAAAAAATGGACGACACAACAAGAAAAATAGACGATATGAGCCGACAACAAAAAAGATAGTGAAGAATTAAGAAAAGATATTGAACAGGCAAACCAGCGCATGTATGAAAAGCTCTGGAAAGATCAGAAACAAATACGCGAAGAATTTGAAGAATTTAAAGAAAAGGCTAAAGTTGAATTGGAGAAGGACATAGAAATAAAAGTCCAGAAGCAAACATCAATACTAAGAAAGGAATGGGAAATTACGTGGAACGATGAAAGAGAAGAAATTAACCATGAAGTTAATAAAAAAGTGGAAGCAATTCAACATGAATTTGAAAAAAAGATTGAAGGAGTTAGGAATGGAGCGCCGATAACTATTGGAAGAGTAATTGAAGAAAGGAAACTCCCTACATATAACGCCAGCAATAAAGGCACCCAACCCCAGGAATTCCTGGAAGCCCTAGAAAGGCATTTTAAGATCAGGGCGACTCCTGAAGATCGAAAGCTGGACTTTGCATAGACCAGTTGGAAGGTGACGTGTCCATATGGGCAAACAGTAAGAAGAACCAGTGGCATACCTGGGAGGATCTTAAGCGAGACTTATTGAAAATGTACTGGTCCGACGGCGTCCAGAAGAGGGTCCTGGCGGAATTGTTAAGGCCTAGGATTTATAATAGCCGGTTAGGTACAATAACTCATCACGCATGGTACTGGGTAAAGAAGACGCATTATATGGACCCGCCAATCAGTCAGTCTCTATTGATAGAAGCCTTAATAAAGCATTTCCCATTCGAAGTGGAAAATATTCTGTTAGGGGCTAAAATTGAAACAGTCGAGGGATTAATAAACCTACTGGAGAAAATCCAAGGGAGAGATTATAGGCCAAACAGGGAAGACGATAGACGCGATAACCCCAGGAACATCCATATGTTTAATAGAGGTAGAAATTCTAATAGATCAAGAGGCCATGGTAGAGGCAGGAGACCTCGCAATTCGACACCCTACTCCGATTCGGGAAACGAGGAAAGGCAGAAGTAAGAGCTCCCAACCTTCTGCATCTGAAACTAGCGGAGCCTATGAAACGAATTAACTTACAAAAATATACACCAGATCGACAAACACAAGTACGAGAACGAAGATTATACCTACAACAACTGGCGTCCATTTTAAACAGAGACTGTCCCGAACATAAAAAAGAGTCAGCTCAAAACCAATCAATAATTCCAGAAATTAAAATTAATATTAATGGGAATGAGTATGATGCACTAATTGATACAGGAAGCACTATTAGCGTGATATCAGAGGAAATGGATAGCTCGCAATACCCGATTGAAACAACAATAGAAAAAATATGACCATGAGCACCCAAATGAATCCAGACGTCCTAAGTGCCAGATGGGATAGGATGCAACAAGACCGGGAAAAGGCGAGACAACAGGCCGTAGAAAAGGAAATAAACGACTGGATGACAACATACTTAGAGATACCATTAGTGACACCAGAGCATGGAAATTATGAAAAATCAGCTGACACAAAATCACACAATGTATTGATGGACCAATGTGATCAGCGGAATATCGTAAACCAAAGATTGGACTTTGCCGAAAACCAACGGAAGGATAACGTTGCGATAGATGTCACCAGCTGCAAAAGACAACTGAAGACTTTGGAAAATATAAAAGGCAAACGACCTGAACACTTAATCAAACAATTCATCAAATACCACAATAGGACTAATAGACCCAAAGGATGGCACCGACATTTTGCTAGTCAGGGGAATTAATTTATTTATTTTGGTATCAGTAACGTCCGTCGTTGTGGGTTCACAGGGGATTTGTTAACGTACCGTGGCGGCCAAGATTATAAACACATATTAGCACAAAATAAGACCGGTCTATCACAACAGATATCAAAAAGTAATTTTCCTGAATTATTGTTTTATTAGGACTTGCCATTCGCTGTTGGGAGCAAAGTGATTAACAGCGCGGCATCATAAAAGGCGATATGATGAAAATTACAATAAGTCAAGTAGTTAATGTTGATTCTTGTGAGTAATAAAACCATGGGCACGTTTGATGTCTTATAAGTTGCTTACGGAACCTTAATTTTCCGTACCATGTGCATATATTTTGGCGTCAAGATTTATTAGTACTTACTCTCAATTTAATTCGTTTACGAACCTTGAACAGGAAGGCTACCTATAGGTATACATAATTCGCCTTCCTCCAGAAGATGACATAACTTTATTTCCACAACCCAACTAAATGAATGCAAGATCAAATTAAATTAAGAGTATATCTACGATTCGCGAAACAGAACAGAACTCGTTAAAGTTTTCATAAGTGGTAGTAAAATACGTTAGAGAGAGCTTTCATAAGCCCCAATCCGTATTGTATTTAAATTATAATAACAGCAAACGTAAAGTTGTTATGTTAATGTTAATCCATTTCCCTCATTTTCAAAATTAGTATGAATTGTTTTCCACTTCGTATAACCTCTCGCTCCTTTAATTTCCCTAATGACACTTGTCATTGTTCGCTCTTGTAGATAAATTACGTACTCATATATTTCATTGAAGGGCATAACATGTTACGGCGAAGTGCTTGGAACATGACAACGTAAAGAGGGAGAACAGGGCATTAGTGTAGGAAATGAAAGCTAATACATCCTACATACAAGATATAACGATTATGTTTCGTATAATGAACTGTCTCGACAAAATGTATCATCCTTTTGCAGAATATTGTCAATGGAGTGAATTATTTATTATTACAGCACAATCATGTTACAGTTTATAACATAGACGATTATTGTAACATTGACGTTGTTATTATTGTTACAGAAACCAACAACAGAAGTGTGGTTAACCGGAAACCTTCATTACCATTGACTCCTGAAGATGAACCTTTAGAAAATAATGTGAGTATAGTAAATGTATAGTAATTTAAAGCCGAATCATAAATTAATTAAAACAATTGCTAAATAATAAAATACTTTATACAGAAAAACTTCTTAACTTCATTAAAGTTTTTGCAAAGCAAATATTAAATTTTCTTTTCATCAAAGAAACCAACCTTCAGATGCAAAAAACTGCTCATATGTCACTCCCAGCATTCTCGGTAATCATTTATTTCAACTAGAGTCTTATTCTATACATCATTATTTGTCTCACAATAACTGTATCTATGTATTTCCGTGAGCGCTAGTGTAAGTGCATTATTTTATGTGTGATATAACGAGTTAATAAATATGTATGTAAATACATCGTTACAACTTTTAAATAATCAAAACACATTAGATTAGGTATCAGTATCAGTTCTTAAATACAGTCTATATAACAAGAAACCTGCGGTTATTTTCACGTTAGTATTGGTTAGAATTGGAAAAGTTTTATATGAGTGACAATCACTACGACGCCCTTCTCTAGTACCAAATCCAATCCACTAGCATTGTTGATTACAGTCTTGCATCGATTTGGCATACTTGCAACCAGATTTTCGACGTAATAAGCGGTAGTAAACGAGAGCCATATTTTTTACGTTGACTGACAACTCCTTCTGTGTCAAAAAGCGATTTCCTTGCAACTACAGCTTTAGAAGGACGTATGCATTCCCAATAGGATTGAAATCTAGAAACTGGGATGACCACTTTACTTCAATGTCTTGATGTCGTTTTCTTGAACAATCCAATGATCCACATTCGCTGCAGACAACTTACAGATGCTAACAGAGCTCTTTAGTATCGTTAGTCAGTCTGTGACCGTTTGATATGCCGATAATGATGCATAGGGTTGCGAATCCACGCGAATTTATATAACCCCACACATCTTAATCTTTACGGGATGTTTCACACTGTATTGAAGCTTAGTACTTCCGCGTATTGTCCAGTTTTTCTTTCTACCAAGCCATGTCTAGAAAGATGATTCGTCTGTACAAACGATATTACTCGAATCTCGATCAAAATTCGCCTGGATCCACTAAAGTCTGTTCTGAACATGTCTTTCGGACAGTTGGGGTTTCATTTTTGTATTGCGTCATTTTTTTCAAGCAACTGCTGGCGAATGCTCATTAGCATAATCCTTACACCCTTTTTACGTAATCTCTCTTGTCGAAAAATTAAGGACTCATTCTTCCTACCTTTATCACCATGTTGTCCTCGCGAGGTGTAGTCCTACGTTTTAAACCGTTATTCTGTAAGTCATCCGGTCATCCTTACGAAGTCTTTCGACCGCTTTGGACCTTTTGATTGTGGGTATAGAAATACCGCTTCAAAGCGTTTTGCATACGCTGCAGTAATTGTGACCATCGCCTCTCGTATTCGTTGCCATAACAATACACTGCAATCATGTTGAACTGTCCGGAGTTGGTCATACTGATTTTAATATGGTAACACTGTGTACATAATTGACGAACCTGTTTATCTATATTTTGTGATTGGGTTTATTATTTACATTTTAGCTGTACCAAATATAGTAAGAATATAGTAATTGTACCTTATTTTTTATTATAAATCATATATTGTCTTGAAAATGACAGAAAAATGGTGAAATGGTGGAAAATGTGAAAATAAAGACACTACAACAAAACAATACACACAAATGACAGCTAATAGATAAGTGTTGACACTATCGTTTTGACATTTCTCATATAAATCCAGTATGGACAATTCACGAAAGTAAATATTTTCCGATTTTTATGAATCCAGGGACTTTTTTGTTGCGAACTCAGGACACTTCAAAATGATCGCAGTGTATAATGACGTATATATTAGTGAGCGTCGTAGTCCTCCCACCATCTTATACCATCTTCCTGATATTTTGTTTGGATGTGTCCGACGCGGTTTTCTTATGGCACAAACTGTATTATGTAACTTATTAGTTAGTGCGTTCTTTATTTTTTCCTTGCATGTTTTCTCATATCAGATAACCAGAGAAGAATAGTCAATCTGTTTAATAATTAATATTTTCCCTAAGTCTGAAAACTTCAAAAATACATTACCATTAATATATCACGAGTTTTGGTCGTTGAACACTAATCTTGCTGGTATTTTCTAAAATAATAAAGGAATAAATTTCGTGCGTCTGTTTTGCATGGACAGTTATAACGTTTTCTTCAATATAGAGAGAGCTATTACTTTTAAAATACATTTCAAGAAGAAGGTTTCTTAGAAATAACTTGGAGGAACAGTGAAATCAAACTGTTTTTAATATAGTTTAATAAAGAGAATATTTTTGAAGAGTCCAAATCCATTCAGACTACTTCTGCAATACAATGCAAAGCAATAGCATTTTGTAAATTTAACTCAGATTCTTATTAAGTACGTGTAGGTAGGAACTGTCTTCAGGTTGGATTTTTGTTTCTCCCTTTAAAATTAGTCGTAGCAATCACCAGTGATGAAATTGTCTAATCTTATTAATTTTAGCTTAGTTTACTATATACTTTGTTGAAGAACTATCGAAGAACTTTAAAAACTTTCTTGCACTAGATGGCAATGCTTAACTCCACAATGTTAACACTTGGAAGGTCTGACTGCGACATAATCAAAATAAGCTGAAACAAAAGCGCTTCCAAAAATATTAGAAGTAATACCATCAATCAATCGGAGGAGATTGTTAGTTCGACTACAAAAAAAAGTTAATACAACTATAGAAATTAATTAAAGATATCTAAAGACATGCAAGCACTTTTTTGATTTTTAACTGCTCTAGGACGATTTTCCTAACACTATAGGCTTTAATTTATGTGAACTATTACTATTAACGAAAAAAGATCAAGCGTTAGAAACGAATCACGTGGTTTCAATCGTTGCGGTTTCGTCAGCTTTCCTTCAAATGCAAGACCTAATTTCATCGCAGTTTGTCTCTGAATGTAATGTAGTGTAACGACCTCGCACAATGGACTAATTCTAACCTTCTTTTATCTAGTGGGCAAGGTCGAAAGTAGTGCCGCCGTGTGCTAAACCAACACATGTTAGTACAGCAGATACCGTTCTAGCTTGAACAATTCATGGATTGTCAGTCCCGGTAGATATACCAATCTACTAGCAATTTGTTGGCGATTATAAGAATTTTTTTATATATTGTGGCATTTCTCGGCGTTTTCATATGTTACGTCATGGTAAGTCGTATATGGAGTCACCGTTAGTCTGCTGAACAAATTGAGACGTCTAGCGGAAAACTAGATCAGTATCTGCTGTACCAATCTGTGTTGTATAGTGCTCTGTGGTGTGCTACTTCTGACCTTGCCCATTAGAAGGCATGGGGTTGAAATTAATCCATTACTATTAATACATACTTAAGAGGTTATTTTTTGTTTCTTACCACCGTTTTGTTTGGGAAGCATTTTTCAGAAGACTGTTGTGGTCTTACACACCAGCCGCTACTTTTTAGTAAATTTAATTTTTTTTTTGATACTACTACTACTTTTGATACAAACCAAATTATAAAACGATTTATTTTAAATGACGTGGAAATGCGCATCGTGGAAACTTTTAATACGTGGAGTACAGTGTATATAATATACATATGTAGTTATCAAGTTCGATTATCATTATATTTATATACATATAGAATCAATACTTCAAATTGATAATTAAAATTTATCAATTTAAGAAATTAAAGAAAAAATACTCTCAAAAAATACTCCTAAACGAAAGGTAAAACAACACCAGCAAGGTATACCTACCTGTTTGGAAATATTTTTTTTTGGTATCTCAAACGTACAAATGCCTGTTTTCCTTTTATTGAAACTTATTAGCTCGTTTAAACATAGCACGATGATAAGTCAGAGGTAATTCTCATTTAAAATACTCTCATACATACAAGAAAAGTGTTTTCTTTCAGTTAACCGAAGTTGTTTATTCCTGCACCGAAAACCTTTTAGTAGAAACCTAATTATACTGAGCACGGAACCATTCGTGTGTAAGGTCGTGCATAATACTAATAAAGAAAAGGTTATCTCTTTTTATCCTTCATGTTTACGAAGCAAAGTGTAACCGGGCGAGAGAAATTAACTAAAATAAAAAGCATGTGTATAACAAGATTGCGTTTCCTGCCATACGCATCGTTTAATTTAAAAAAACGTAACAATATAAAATTGTATATGTGTATACAAACATTATTCCTTTAAAAACATGCAATTATCCTTTTTCTTTGATCGAATTTTATTAAAAAAATTTTGTGATAAATGAAGTATTTTCATACGAATATTTTCAAAATCAGTTATGAATTTGTGCTAAATGACTTTCTATTATTTCATCTGACATTATAATACTTTTTTTTTCGTATTAATTACCGTAATTACCGTTTTGGCTGCAGTTATTATTGTTAAAATTACTCAACCAGATGAAAATACTGGCCTGTGTGGATATAACAGAAACGATTTGGTAAAAGCAGCAACATTAAGAGCAAATTAAAGATAAAAAAAAGAGGTAGAACCAATCAGTATTCCATTTTAGATGAGATGAGATGTAGGATGGACAAAAGTTTCCACCCCACCAAACGTGTTGAAATGGTTACTCTGAATAGGAAGGACTCGATCTAAATTTGATCTAAATTTGGGCTGCTGCTGCTAAATTGCTAAATAAATCATACTGCTAGAAAAGCCTTCATAGTGACAGAAAACTAACTCTGACTGTACTCGACTTCCACAAGACCGCTTCAAGACTCGTTTTTTAGTATATCAAAGTACTACATGAGCGTTAGAAAGCATGACTAAACTAATGTGGACACCTGAACGCAAGCAATGCTTTAAATATTCTTTTCAAGACACCAGAACCAGCCTGTGACATAACTTTAGAGATTATTAATCAATGTCAAGGCTAAATGCATTGTGGCTACTAGTGAAAGATCACTGGGCCGGAGACTGTATTAGTACTCTGCTTAGTACTCAATAAGAATCTAAAACAGATTATCGCAGCAACCACCTGAAAAGGCAGTTTATAACTTGGGCATTGCATTTGATTCCACTTACTAAGGATGACGAAGTTTTATGGAGTTATAATACAAGAGTTTCAAATTATTGCTGTTTGTCGTAAAATTAGGAAAGTATGTTTCTGTAGCGGATATAAAGAAAATAGCGGTTTTGATCTCAAAGCGCGTATTTCATAATTCTAGCGGGCTTGGATGATCCTTGACCAAGGACCTCACAATGAAACTGCTCAATAGTTGGAGAATTCTTAAGAATTGAACTTCTTGAGGCCTAATATGCTATTCCTCACAAACCAATGAAAACTGCTCAATAGTTGAAGCTTTGATTAAGAAAGATTGTCGCATTAAAGTTCGGGAAATTACGGAAATGACTGGCATTCTTAAAAATTGTCTTGCTGGGTGCCTAATATGCTATTCAAGAACCATAAAACCAATCGAATGAGTGCGTCAATTCAACGTCTTATCCGATAACAACAGTTACCCCAGAGTCGAAACAACAGATCATCCAGATTCCCCAGTTCACAAAAAATTTAAAATTCAACCATCAGCCCGCAAAACCACACAACAATTGAGGTTAAAAATATATCTACTATAAAATCATTGTTTGCTACACAAACATCGGTAGTTTTGTCAATTTTTAGGATTGAATAAGTATGATCTAAGAAATATGTATGTTATTCCAAATCGCTTAAATGTTACCTCAATTGTCAGTATAGTGCATTTAAAAATATGTTTGATACATTACTTGTATTATAATTATACAATATTTTTTAGTAATAATACTAAATGGCCCATTATTTATATTAACAAATACTCTATACTATACTCTACTACAAATACTAGTAATCTAATTTTATTTTTAGAGTTTCCAGTTGATGCTTATTATATTCCCAATAGTCTGTGTTGAGCAATTCTTTTTAGACCTTAAATATGTGTTGCTGCATTTTCATATCGATAATTGTAGTTTAGTACAGCCACAATTACACTACTTTCTATCAATTCAATTGTACCACATAAAAGTATAGTGTTATCAAATAAAACAAACAAAATTTCCAAATATTTACAGTCTTATACAAAGCCTCCACAAACAACCCCTAACGGATGAAAGGGGTAGAAATATTAAAAAAAAATTCTATCAACTTGGGTCTGGAAATATATACTTCTTAATGGAATTACCGCACTTTAGAGACGACATTATAAAACTGGTTTTTGGTCAATTTATTTTGAACCATATTTAATTTACCATTCAAATTGGTACACTATTGCATACAGGGTTAGAGAGGTGTCGGACGCCCTATACATTCTCTAAAGTGTGGTAGTTCTTTTAAGAAGCATTTCCGGACCTAAGTTGATAGAAATTTATTTTCATAATACAGGCTGGCCAGATAAGAATGCAAAGTGCTGTATCTCTGAAACTATTCGTCGTGGAGACTTGCGGTAAAAAACATTATTACTAAAGTAGTCAAAAGAACACCGTGGAAAATATTTTCAGATTTCCAAGGTGTGTGATGGTACTTCAATGTTTTTGTTTTAATATATAACTGGTACTCCTAAACGACTGAACGGATTTTAACATACTTGGTCTCGTTGGAAAAAGCATTTATTGTTCCATCAAACCCATCTTACCTGTGATATGTCTATTTCTTAGTGCTGTCACTAGAGCGCGTTTTTTGATATAATACCAAAAATCGCAAAATTCTCTAAAAAATTAAATGCAATAATATGACTGTTTTTCATAAAAATGTAGCTGAATGATACTTTACATCACACAGGTATCACAGGTAAGATAAGTTTGATGGAACAATAAATGTTTTTCCAATGAGACCAAGTTTTTTAAAATCACTTCAGTCGTTTAGGAGTTTCGGCTGTTTAATTAGAAACATCGAATTACCCCCCACCACTTTATTTTAATAGATACGTCACAAGCTGTTAAACAAAAATTACTGGAGTAAAGTTTAGCCTTAAAAGGCATATATTGTTCGATAATATTTACTGGGTGGACTTGAGTGAAAAATCACTTTAAAAGTTTAAGATGGCGGTTACGTTCCCTGGCGACCATCTGAAAATATTTTCCACGGTCTTCTTTTGACCACTTTGACGAATAGTTTCAGAGATACAGCACTTTGCATTATCATATGGCCACCCGGTACAATCACCCCTTTCATTCTTTAGGAGTTGTTTGTGGACATCCTGTATACATTATACTTTGCTTTGATCGAAATAACTCAAAATTTCTTTCTGACTTTGGAAAAAGTGTTTTATTAGTTTTTTTTGGGGTATTGTTTTGTTTTTATAATTTTTTTATAGCTTACAGTAATGTTTCAACAGACTACCACCAAAAAACCCATAATATTAGTCCCACCGTATTTCGCTGTTGTTATTAACTTTCGTCTATCTTGGCTTTCTACTGTGATTACGATCGTAACTTTGAGAAATTTCTTCCATTCAGTCAAACAATTTTTTTGCGCCCAACATATTCAAACTTTCAGTTATCGCATGAGCGGCGACTATTGATGTTTTATAAAATAAAATAAATATAACTGTGCAATTAGTTTCCTTTTATTACTGCTGCTTACATGCAACGACATAGGGTAAACCACACAGTTATTGGACAGTAACAGTTATGGGACAGGGATCACGTTTGCATAATTGTTAAGAGTTTTATCCTATCTTTGACATTTTCAGAGGTTTTATGTGACTCCACCTATATTTTGAACTCAAAAGATTACTTTATATCAATGTTTCCAACCGAAACATCGATGTAAAAAAAGAAATCTACAACCACTTTTTGAAACAATAGTTTACTTAAGAAAGTACCAAGACGTTAGTGTTTGATTGGAAAGAAATTATGACTAATAATAAACTTATACCTGCTACTTGATTAAGCACTAGCTAAGGGTAAGTCTAAAATATATTTTATGACACTTTTTATTACCCTAAACCTTTATTTTGCAAAAAAAAAAAGTGTCCAATAACTGTGACAAATAGTTTACTCTTTTTCTGTTATTGGACAAGCGTCCAAAGTTTCTTTTGCTAACTCCATCTTTTTTAAAGTTATAAAATTACTTACCGTTAGCTCTCTTTGATGTGTATTTCTATTCATGTTTACCAGATATTGGACATGGGTGTCCAATAACTATTAGTTGGTGTCCAACAACTATAATGGTCTTATTTTTTAAATTTAAGCTGCCTATAAAAAGAACCTACGATATTGACCTGCTTGAAAAAGCTGTACAAGAAATTAAATCTGGATAGGGGTCTTACAGAACGGTTTCTCAGAAATATGGGATACTCAGATCAACTATTGAATTTAAGCTAAAACATCCGGGTCATCGAGATTCATTTGGACCTCCAACTGTTTTGTCAGAACCAGTGGAAAATTTTCTGACTAAATGGATACTAGATTTGGCTCAAAAAGGTTTTCCTCAGAGAAGGGAGGATATTTTATCTAGCGTTCAGCGTTGCGTGCCAAAACAACATCAAGTTCATGTGCCAGATGATGAAACTGATGATTTATTTTTATGTCATATATGTTTCAAGCAGGATGATAGTACTGATAATGAAGAAGATTATGAAGAAATTACGGGAGATGAAGGAGCCCATTTTCACGTGGTAACTAAATTGGATGAAGGAAAATAGGTTTCCGAAGAAGAAGTTGATGATTCTGACGAAGCAGAGGCAGATGCACTATTTGAATTGTACAAAAAAAATCTCAAAATATCTGTAGGTAATGTGTGATAAGAAATAAACTACATAATAAAAGTTACTTACCTATTTCATCATAATTTTATAAGAATACAATAACGTCCAATAATAAATCGCCTGCTTAGTACTACAACTAGGCAACTACGAAAATGGAATTTGTGAGAAAATGGGTTTAAAGTTTGCAAGTCAAAAAAAAATACAACAAACGATTTTGGATAGTCAACTTTCAATACAGCAAAAGTATGCATTTAGAAGGCATAAATTAAACCATTTTGACTACAAAAATCTTGTTTGTTATAAAGAAAGTGTAGTAAGAATGTAGTAAGATATCCACTTCTAGCACACATAAGGCAGTTATCTATTTTTAAGAAAACAAAAGTCATCCTATTGAAGACACCTGCTTAGTGTTACAACTAGATAACTTTGAAAAACACATTTTAAGTATAATATTTATTTATTCGAATTAAAATTTACAGGACAGAATAGATACAGCGAGTGATTTTTAATAGACAAATTTTATTCTAAAAAAAAACAAAAGTTATCATACATATAATTGAAAACACCGTTCACTAGTCACTATCTACGTCAGTGTCAGAAGATATCTCTATCCCTCTATTGCGTTTAGCACCCAGACATGGCAAATTTTCGTAGAAGAATCGATATTCCTCAGGAAGGGCGGTTGGCTTCATATGAAATAAAGAGACGAGAGCGTCGTACTTTGCTTGCTTGAGACCTAGTTGCCCACAGTATAAAGATTCCAAAACAGCAGCTGAAGTACGTGTCTTTCTCTCGCAATTCAGATATCTGAATTCATCATCGAAGTTTTCCTTGAAAGAGATAACATTTGGTAAATTTTTTGAAAACTTTAACCAAGAAATTTTTTGCCAATTAACTGCAGATCTGCTATTATCTTCTTTTCGGAAAATAAAAGCGCTCTCGGCATATTTTTTCCAATTCAAAATATCTTTATGTGAAACGGCATGAATAATGTAAGGCTTGTCTCCTTTTCTTCGAGCACATCTTGCTATTGTTTTCCAGTCAGAAGGGATATGTACAAACTCTTTTAAATTCTGTAGCTATGGCAGCATGCATCGAGTCGCACTCCATCTCACTATGTCCTTTCACCAGAAACTTGAGGTCTATTGTTTTCAAATGAGGAACTTCTTGAACTACTTTTAAGCACATAGCTGCCACAAATTTGTTAAGATTTTGGCCGCCACATCTATCACTGTAACAAACAATATGCTCCACTGTATCTGGTAAACACTTGAAGTAAGAATAAAGCCAACTCGCAATTTCGCAGCTGCCTCTTTTCCCTTCCACTTCATTCCACATAAAGCAGTCACCTTGATGAGAGACGGTATTGTATACAGTAAAGTTATATGTTTTAAGTCGTTGCTTATAAAACAACGCATTATTTGTATTGTCACGAGGTACTAAAAGTACCTGTTGCAAATCAAAGTTACAACAAAGTACATTTCCTCCGAAGCAACCGCCTTTGCAGTGTCCGATCTCTTTTCTTGGCGTGCTCTATTTTTGGCATTTATGTGTTCTTGATAGTCAGCGTCTAAAATTTGTTTGTCATGACCTGGACTGTCATACGCCATGCATATCCGACACTGATCCTTTCGTGGCCGAAAAATCCCAAATTATACTCATCGCAAAATGTTTTTCTGTACATACCTCTACTAGTTTCGGTATTCTGTCCTTCACATTCTTTTTTATACAAGTCATACATTATGGTAATATTCAGATCTGGATATAAATATTTTCGTTGGGTGTTCTCGCGACAATAATGAGACGGCATGACTGGAAACTTTTCAATGTGTTTCCTAATTCCTTGCAGCACTTCAACTGATGTAGCTTTCTTAACGTGTTTTCCTCGTTTATCACATTCAGCAACATTGCCTTCCGTCCTTTTCTTCATTGCAATATCGACAACACCCTTCCGAATTCCAAGAGTACTGATAAACATCTTTTTACATACTTGAAGTTTGCCATTACTTTTGGGTAAAAAGAATAAAATGGTACTGCTACGTTTGGAATTTTCCTTTGTAATACATTTTTTATTAATTTTTTCAGTGTTAGTATGGATAAAGTTCCTTTGACTTTCGTAAGAGCCTAGCTGATAGTAATGTTGAAAAATATTGACTCTTTCGTCATCCGAAATCTTCTCCCAACATCTACGCCGACAAGTTGATGGACACGGATCTTTTAACGATGTTCCAGGTATAAATATTCCTCTTGACGAAACATAGTTCTCTCCGCGTAATTTTCTTCTCTTCGATATATTCCGACTCCAGTTCACAGGGTTCTTCTTTCTTTTTCTAGGTTTTTCTGTTCTAGTGGGTAATTCCTCCATACCCTCTAGTTCTCCAGTAACTGTAGCAAAATCTACGTTTTTCTTCCCTTTAGTGTTTTTCTGTGTCTTTTGAGGAACATTTGTTTTCTTTTAATTTTTTTTTCTGTGTGGTTACTGTTTTCAGTTTCTGAGTCTGAACTGCTCGAAGGCAGTAATGATGGTGTATATTCGGAGTGATCTGATGAATACAGCTCATCAACCGATCCAGCGAATAAACCACTTCGTCCGGGGCGTATTTCCTGTTCAACGTTTGTTACATCTGCTATCGCACAGTCTTCTTTATCTGCTATTAGAAGATAATGGAATATATAATATATACTGATGCACAAGCATTCCTTACCATTTGCCGTAACGACCATAGCTTGTTGATTGAGTGGGGATTCTCTTACGTTAGCTTCTGGAAAACAAAATAATTTAATGCGGAATTGCAGTAAAATAGCTTTTAACGCTTGTCCCACAATTTAGCGAAATAGTGCATTTAGATGAAAATATATGCTGCTTTTTGCACGTGTCAAAAAATTAAAATCGTTAAAGTATTAAAACTAACTAGTAAATAATTTCACATAACCTCACTTGCTTATGCTACAATTTGAAGTAGTTTCTATAATTGTAATATTTGCGTTAATTTTAACTTACCATTAAGTTTTTTTAGCGCCGCAAGGATTTGCTTTCCTCTGGACCCCATCACCGTTTCGCCACCGTTGCCCTTCGTCGTTATCGTCACCGCTCGTAAGTTAAAAAACACATACAATTACAATGCATATGTTTATAAACACCCGGCAGCAGCTGCGCCACTTAGTAATTGTAGTTTTTAACTTACTAGCGGCACGACGCAACCGCAAACGGCAACGATGACGGAAGTTTATAAATCCAGCTTAACAGTTATTTCCACAATAATCACATAATTTAACATTTACAAAACATTAATTGTTGAACTCACAACTAGATATCATCGACTTGTTAAACAACACAAATAGTGTAACAATTAGACACCTCAAGTTATCCATTAGTAATTTGACAACCTTTAATACAACAACTAGCTAACTTAAAATATCCAGTTGTAGAAAAGCAACCTTTGAAGATTTTGAAGTTAACTATTTATTGCCACTCTATTTCAAACCCTTCTAGATGTTAAAACAAATATCCACTTATAGCACTGAAAAGAGGAAAAGTAAATTACTCGCAACATGTAGACAACTCGATTTTGCCAAATTTAAAGTTATCTAGTTGTAGTACTAATAATAAATAGTGTCCGATAACTGTGAAAATTGTCCAATAACTGTCAATTTTGCAACTCACTCTTAAATATTTTTTCTTAAATAAAACCATACTGCATAATTTAATTTTACAGATACTACTAGAATCTACAAATTTTGGGCTAATTTTTAACGTGCAATTTATTAATTTTTATCGACCTGTGAATTTTTATAATTGAACATTTTCTTAAGTGTCCGATAACTATACCGTTTATACCTACAACTTAAAAAAATGATCAGAAATGAACAACCGAATCGTCACCAGCAAGAAATATAAAAGAAGTTAATACTAAAATACTTCTCAGAAGTTGATAAACTTGTGTTCATCTTTTAAAAAACTTAAGAGAGCAACTTTAAACTTTATATCACTACTATTATTAATATTTTACTTACATTACTTATCCTACTACATTACATCATTAAATAAAGATTTTAAAGTAAAATTTGAATTTATTTTCAATAAAAAAAGCATTTGATCCTAACTATCAAACTACTGCTAGCAGAAGTTTAGTTATATCTACTTCTAAATATTTAAAGAATAAAATGACCTGTGCACAAGAAGAAATAACTAAGACCCACCCTTATAGAACTTTTTTGTTTAAGAAATACTTCATAAACTGATGAACTGGCACCTCCACAGAAGTATCCCGAATAAAAGCTGAGATTGAAATTCTGAGGTATTTATATACATACATCGAACGTCTAATTTTAACTGATACCTTATTTAATTTACGTAGCTACCAATACTCCAAAGGAAATTCATTTGGATAGAATCGCATGTTGTACATTTTTTGAAATTTGAAATTAGTAATTTGTTTGTATTCTCTACGATCACTAAAGTACAGTAAAGTTAAATCATGTAAAAAAAATATTGTACAATATCATTAAATAATGAAAATAAAATGGAAGCCGGGATAGATTCTTGAACACCTCCAATACCGCGTGATAAATGTGATTTAAAACTAAATATTGATGCTGTGGAAATGTTATTTTCTTATTATATTTTACATGATAATACATTCAAATCTATTTGATGACGCTTTTAAAACAATGACATACTCAAAATTATATTTACCTTTTTTCCAAACATGCTCTAGAATATATAACGCGCATTAATCATTTATGATTACCTGATATTTATATTTAATGAATATGTAGAACGTGACCTGAATATTTTTCAGACCGACAGTATAGGTACTGAACGCCGTTTTATCCATCAATCAATGCGGGATATCGTATCCGTACATGTCATATCGAATATAATATTTCGTCCAGATACGGATTTGCTTTTTTATTTATTGTGCAGAAATTGGTTGAAATCCAATCGGTCTCTGCTTCTTCCGTTTCACGATCGAGTAGTATCCTCATCGATTCGCTTCTCTACACTTATTACGGAATTATTTTTCCTCTTCGTTTTTTTCCCTCGATTTTTATTTTCCCTTCCACTTGACTACCGAAGAGGATTACCGAGGTCCAGATGGCATATGAACCGATACAAATACATAACGGTAAACCTACGTTATACATCTGCATATACCCGAAAGTCCCAATCTAGAAGTGAAATATGCGATTTTACGAACCCTGAATGATTTGAAAGAGATCCGTTGACCATTTAACCGAAATTAACGTTTAATTGAGAGGTTCAATTGAATGAGACAGAGAAATGGATTTTATGGATGACATTGATGCGCTTATGTATAAAAGATTTTAATTAAAAATATAACCTATTTAGGACATCCTGTTGATTTGAAGATCCGGAAAATCGTGTGTTTGAGATAGATGACGGTACGAATACGCTAAAAATAATATTAGAAAAAGTAGTTTGTTGAAACTTATAAAACGGTGGAAGAAAACTCTAAAAGTTTAGAACAAAAAACAGTAGAAACTGGCAACTTGAAAGCAGAAATGAGAGAAAATTCTAGAAGCCTAGTCGGAAACAAAGGTTGTGGTAGAAGGCAATAAATTGGCACCAATGCTTCATGGCTAAAGCGCGTTACCAGCGTTCGATGGGAAAACTGGTAACGCTTTGAGGATGCTTCAAGCCATATCTTTAGTAGTATAACATAGTTGTCGAGAACTTCTAAAACAGTTAATTGTACGTTTTGGCAATAGGTACATGGTCTACCAGTCAGAACTAAAGAAGCGCGATGGATTTTACGTAATCAGTCCACAATTTCAGCTCGTTGGGCTTCGGGATACCGAAGCACAGCAAGCAATGAAGTTAGTACGCTCAAAAGTACTAACTGAAGCACTTAAATTTGAAGCATTAAAGCAATCCTGAAACTGGATGGCTTTCATTCGGAGTCATATTCAAACACGAAGAGTGGAGAATCTTACGGAGCAGGCAGACGCTGAAAAAGGAATTGTTGATAAAGTACTTAAAGCGATGAAATCTGCAGAATTGTGGCAAGATGGGACATTTGAGAGACATCTCTCCTCCTCACAGCTGGATATTGGTGCAACAATCACGATCATCTTTTCTAAGATTCTTGAAGAAACAAGGTGCTCATGTTACTAACGAGAATGGCATTACATACAACAAATGAGTCGTAATGACTACCTAGTAAATATTGAGAATGATACTACATACATTGGAAAGCTGCTCAAATGCTGTTCAGTGTTTCTAAAATATCTAGCAATTTCATTGAATGAACTTATTAATATAGCACGTGAGAATTTGACAGGCGAACAATGTCCAGTAAGAGAAAACAATTTTTTTAATTATCAAAATATCATTCAAATTTAAAATGGCGCTATTTTGAAACAATACGGTAATATTGGATATATGTTTCCTAATTGAATGTCAATATTTTAAGGGACGATTTTTTGACATTTTATTAAGAAAACCCTCATATGCGTATGATATCTTAACTTTTAATGCGTGGTAAAGTTTTCAAACATAAATAGATTTTCATTAATTCCTGTAATACTACTTTAGATATTTTAATGAAATGTCGTATACGTGTACTATCCCCCAAGACGCTTTATTGAGTGCACCACAATTTGTTTAATTCCACCAGTGGCGTTCGTACGGAATTTCAGCTACCTATTTTGACCGACGTTTAGGTCATACGTTCATATGAAATTTTCTTTTTAAAATGGACCAAAATATAGTCCCCTAAAATATTGACATTCAATTAGGAAACACCCTGTATAGCGGATATGTGCCTGTGTAATGTGTAGCGAAGCAAGAAAATGCGGAATAAATTATTTTAGATATGGAAAAAGAGAATCCATGGACTTCTTCAGCAGTGTTGGTAAAGTAGATAGACTATTTGGTCTTCAATAATGTGAATAAGAAAGACAGCTATCCTGTACTGCGAATCGACATTACTTTGGATATCTTGGTTGTTCGTAAGACTGCGTTTATAATTGGAATCGGACTTTGGCAGTTTATTGTAATGCTGTTTGGATTATATAATACGCCAACAATATTTGAGAGACTCACGGAAAGCGACATAATTGTCGGTTGAAGACCATCTGACAAATTTCGACGAAGTATTTCAACGTTTGCATGAAGTCAAATTAAATCTAAACCCGAAGAAATACAATCTATTCCATGGGCAAGTAAATTATTTCGGCCTTGTTGTCTCGAAGAAGGGAGCATCGGCTGCTCTATGTAAGATACTACAAGATTTAGCAAGTACTAAGAAATAAGCACAACGTCAGAAGCTTCATTGGTTCCCCAGGCTTTGTTAAGATCGCCAAACAATTATATAAACTTACTGTAGATGGCAGAAATGTTGTTTGGAGCACAGACTTTTAACATGCTCAAACATTGATTTGTGCTTTGGGTTTACACAGATGCTTGCACTGTAGGTATCGAAGCAACTTTTATTATAATTCCTTACCATAATATGTAGTGTGATTTCATTAAAATTGCTTAAGCGTCGGCGAATAACAGATGCGAATATGAGATCACTATCGTTATTAACACTTCTTGAATCGCGTTAATCGGATTGTTTAACAATAAATTAGAAATCTGATAGGCGAAGATAGGGTCGTCAAACAAATTTTAGTTTAAACAAAGACCCTTGTCGGTGTAGGTTATCACTACAATATACAGGTGTCCCAAAAGCAGACCGACAAACGTTTAGATGATGTTCCTTAGGTCATTTCATGAAGATCGAGATCAGTAACCTGTGTCCGACCTCTTCTAGTTTGTATTAAAACATCCAGTATTAACTGCCGAAAGCACAATGTACAGTGGCCAGCTTTTAAATCGACACCACCGCCATTTTGTATTTAATAAGTGATACTGTCAAATTTTTATTGTTACGTCCCTTTTCCTCCAACACAAGCCTATTACATTATGCTTTCGGCTGTTAATGCTGGATTTTGTAATATAAACATTAGAAGTTAATGATTTTGGAAACGAGATTCGGACACGGATTGCTGATCTCGATCTTCACCAAATGACCCAAGGAACATCATTTGTCGGTCTGTTTTTGGGACACCCTGTATACTTTTAAATTATCGAAATATAAATGGAGCTTAGAGTCTTGTCTGTTGCATCTTTTATCGTATGTGGGTGGCTAGGTTATATTTCTGGAAAATAAATGGAAAATAAATCTTTCGAAACTCCTGCCTTTACTTCTTGTCTATGCCAGTACAATTCATAATATAAACTAGTTACAAGTTAAAGTCGTCAATGTACATACTTTCTTCATGAAACTGGAACGAATATACATAAGAACTTTCAACCATTACAGTCCAATTTTGTTTCGCAAAGAATTCTAAATAGCTCAATAACAAATAAAAATACGAAAAAAAGCGAGCCTGAGATGTAATCGACTGAAACAACGTCGGTTATTCACGCACCATTTAATTTCTCGCTAGTAAAGCTGATAGGAAAAGTTAGCATGTACAGACATACAGAGTTTGCATAAATGTCGTACAGTAATAGCCAGTAACTATGTATATGGTTAGGTTTGATACAATTTATTATACAGAACGTGGAATGAGTTTATTTCGTGTTTCCAATACATATAGTAGATTCCGTAATAATATTATATAGGTTTCAAACGTAGAAGTACTAATGAAAATGGAGAAGCTAATCCAGGTGCGTCTAGTGCTGATGTGCCTAACTCAGGCGCATAAAAAAGGACGTATGTCTTGCACATTGTAGTTGTTGCACTTTTCACTATATTAACGACGAATTACAATTCTTGCGAACAAACTTTCAGCAATTACACCATCTGTTAATCATATGCGAAGTATTAACTCCAAGCTTGATAAAAATTATTCAAAATGGTTAAAGTGTCATTTTGGCTACATTTTGAGGAATTTGTTCCACTATAGATTAGCATGAAGGTTATACAGTGGTACTTTAATTCAAGACCAAGGCTGCCAACAAGTTCAGTTAACAGCCTGCATTAATTTAAACTATTTCGGTTAACGACCAATTTGGGTCACAATCAGGGTCCAGGAACAAATAATTCTGGTTAACCGAAATCCCCTTACTACATAATATGCATTGGCGATACAAAATAACATCATTTTCAGTTCTGTGTACGCGGATTGTGCTATTGCTGTTCTCCTTCATGAAATCACGGTGATGTATGAATAAAAACATCTTTATGTACACATACGTTACTAAGTATTACGTATGTATAACATGCATTCATGACGTCAGTTGTGGCGTTATTAGACTTAAAACTCTCTTCGTATTCATCACACGAGTGCTTCTTTAGATGCGCATCGGACAAATCCCGTTCCGCAAAGCTACAATCAGGTTTGCCGCTGGAAATCTGCCATTTCGTGATTTCGTAATCCGAGATTAGGGAATGGAAAAATGGATAAGCGCTAGCTTTTTGTCTTTATTAAGTAAATCTGTTTTTTAGTAACGTAAAAAAGGTCAGAGAAAACAATTTCGGACGCACTTTCACTGGTGAAACTGAAAATTAATTCTTACCACGTTGATTAACCTCTCAGTTTCACGAACTGAATTTGAGTAGTCGATTGTTTAAGTTCTATTATTATTATATTATTGTATGCTTTTGAGGACATTTTCATAGGTACTCCTTTATTAGTTTATCCTGCAAAATAAAAAAACTGGAAAAATGTACAGAAATTACTATTTTAAAACCATCAACAAAGGCAGCCACAATGCGACATTATGAAACCGCAAAGTATATTTTTGAAAGTTGCGCTGTCTGTTCTGTCATTTATGAGATCTTTGTTATATGTATGCACCATAATTTTAGATTAAATGCGAGCTTTTCAGCAGGAAATTTCCATTTAGTAAATAAGGTTTTGCTTTAAAGATAATTTCATTTCTCTAAGAACGTGTACTGCTTCGATGGACTTATTCAGAGTAACTAAATTCCCTTTAAAGCCTATATTTACTAAATATACAATCCTCGATGAAGAGTTCGCATTTAATCTGAAAAAGATACAAAGTACTTTGTCATTTTGAGGATATTTGTTGATGTGTGGTAATATTTTGTTTTGTACTTTTGAAGGGCAGTTATATTCGTGTTTTTGCTTTTATGTTGATTTATTCTGTCCTGTATAGATATATTGTTGGTATTCGCTATAGCTATAAGACAATCAACAACAATTTGAAATAGATAAGTGTCTGGCAAAGGTTTTATGTCTCTAGAGACACTGTTCTTGTACTTGCGTCAAAAAGCATTAAGTTTCAAGTAAATATCACAATAAAAATATTATTTCCAATACAAACGTTGTCACCCTCCAAAGTATTGAACATTAAAAACACCCCAGCATGTGTTTGATTAATTTTGTCAAAGAGCAGTAGTGCCAAGTATCAAGTAAGTTTGACCATAACATTTTTTTCTATAGAAATTTTGGTACCTCTTTCACCGCCTTAAGGATTAATTAAAAAAGCGCCGAAACACGTGTTGCATTAATTGTGTTAAACAGCATTAACGTCAAGTTTCGAGTAATTTTTGTCATAAGGATATATTTAATTATTTTCTTTGCAAACTTTACCACTGCGTTTCACTCCCTTACGAGTTGAATTTAAAAAAACATCGAAACACATGTTTCATTAATTATGTCAGAGAAACATGAGTACCAAGTTGTATGTATGTTATTGTTATGTCTGGAAGCGTTACTATCAAATAATATTTCGAAGTTCTTCACGGGATCTCTTGGTGCAGAGGTAGAACACTAAACACTTTAACTCACTAAACACCAAAAACTCTCAACCAAACACCGACGTTTTTCGACAGCAAAGCTGTCATTATTAAGGCGATAATTATCGCCGAAACGCATCGGTGTTTAGTTGAAAGTTTTTGGTGTTTAGTGGGTTGAAGTGTTTAGTTTTCTGTAATATTTACTGCACAAATTTTGCCACCTCTTTTCACAAACTTCGAAGTTGACTTTCGAAAAATGCCGAAGTACATATTTCATTAATTACGCCAAAAAACATTAATATTAATACCCCCATTCGTCCTCTTAGGGATAGAGTTTCGACAAATCGCTACTTAAATGACACCTACAGTATAAAATGAACATCGTTTCCAAATTTCAAATTTCTATCCGTCGCAGTTGACGCTGGATATGTGTCAATCAGGACAAAGCCTTTTATATACATACATACATTGATAGTTTGTAGAAACGTTCTTTCGGACATCTTGATCCGCGTTTGGAGCTGGTTGTGGGAAGAATAGTTAGCTTCTCAATGTTTCGATGAGTTCTCCCTCATCTTCTCCTGGAACGTGTTCCAGATGAGGGAGCTTCTAGATTTTCTTCTCAGAACTAGCTCCAAACGCGAACCAAGACCCGAGAGAAGCTTTCTACATACTTTATCCGGCAAGACATTCATCAGAATTTATTTAGGTAGATTGTAGATGTATGTAGATAGATCCAAACCATTGATCTGCTGTTTAGTTGGTTGCAAATATGTATGTAGGTATTAATGTTTTAAATTTTAACAGCTATGGGAAGCGCCAATTTGGAACTACCATATTAGAAAATTACAGTTTTTACAACTTCATAGTAATAAATGGTAAAGGAATTCGCTCTTTTATAAATCAACAGTTGTCGCATTATAATGCTTGCAAGTGAGAACTGTAAAAAATCTAATTGTCAGTAAACTCTTGGCAACTACGGTTATCATATACCTCCTGTGATGATTTTGACAGTTCTTAAAAGCACAAAATAGATAGTTTTGTAGTTTGATAGCTCTTAGAAGAATTACAACGCCTACACAATTTGTAGGGGTTTGGTGCCATTGTAGCAAGCTAGTATAATAGAATCGTGCTTTATCTTATCTTTTGCGTAATATAACTACTCGTGACAATTCTTCTTTTATTGATAACGCACAGAAGGTATATGATAACAGTAGTTGCCAAGAGATTACTGACAATTAGATTTTTTACAGTTCTCACTTGCAAGCATGATAACGAGCTGCAAAATAGGGGAATCCCGGACGTCCACAAGTGGGGCATTTGGGCACCACTTTTGGCGTATGCCTGCAATCATTAGATAATTAGCCCATTTAAATAACATGTTTTATAGAAATTCATGACTGTTGTCGATCGCACCTTAATCTAAATTGCATACAAACACCTACCTTGCCCGTTTTGGCTGGCGAATTCTTTTGCGTCCTCGACATACAGGACAGAGTGCGATTGGTGTATTTGCATTCAATTCTTCCATAACAAAAGATTTTAAACATAAATAATACATATTGTTTGAACAATAAAATTGGTTTACTGACAAACACAAGTGCTTTCACACAGAGCACACACTGCTGAATAACAACAGTTAACATGTGGGTGGGGGAGAAGGGAGAATAGGGTATCACGTGAGCATAAAACCGCACGCTATTAGTTGGGATACAAAGAACAAGTTTTGCAAGTAAACTGTCAAACCAAATACCGAGTATTGCAAATAACTCCAACCTTCGAGTGCATTTTTGAGTATCAGAGATTGACTTTTGTAGAAACTCCAGTCTCCAGTCGATGCATCTTTAAATATAAAATATCGTGGTACCATCAAGTCAATTTTGAACTTTTGTCGATTTACGAGATTTGCAAATAAGCGCTTCAAATAAATGTTCCAACTATTGCTTTTCAATATGACAGTTGTCAGAAGTATTTTGACAGTTAACATCCATTAACACCATTGAGATATAGGATATGCAATTTAACAACCGACATTCGTCATCAATTTCATAAAGTTCATACCAACACAATCTCACATTGAGTTACACTCGTATATTACAATTGTGTGCTAAATCTAGTGACATTTCGTCCGTGTAGGATTTCTATAATTAGAACGTTGCCGGTTGTGCGAGCATTTTGTTTGACATTTGTCATTTGACGTTGAGATTTAATACTTGCATATACCTAAACATAACCTAATTTGTGCTACTAACTGTCAAGTCAATATAATATGTGTTACAAGGGTTATACATGGCGACCATGTTGGGATAATACGTCATCAATTGTAATGACGAAAGTCGGTTGTTAAATTGCATATCCTGTAGAATAAGTAGGGAGACGCTATCACGTGGCTAAAACGGCGCAGGTCGGCCATATTGCTACACCATTTTACGTCAAATACGTAGATTCTAGTGTATATGTCGTGTATGGTTGTATTATTTGATTATTTCAGTTCTTACAGTTATATTATATAGCATACTACTAAAAGACATAATGGTTTCTTGTGCTCTACCTAGTTCCAAGAGTAGAAACAGCGTTAACAAGAAGAATTCGTCGAAAATAACATTTCATAGGTCAGTGTTTGACATAAAAACAATGTGCAGGGCCGTAATTGGAAAGTTTCAATTGGTGCACCTGTATGATGTACATACATAAATAAACTATTACATATTGAGCGTTTATATTGTCAAATTATGACATTTATGGGCCTTGGGCCTAATAGGCGTGGGATGACGTAATTAATTTTAAATAAAACCATCTGTTAAGTGGAGGCTTAAGATTATACTTATTGGTACAAATTGTTTTACTCCTGCACACAGAGAAAAACCATAAGTTGTTAATACAATCCTATATTTGTTGTAAAATACGTAATCTGAATAACCCTATTTGTGAAATAGCTGAATTGCAAATTTCAGTGCTTTTGAAACATACATGATTTTTTTTTTTATAGTTGGCTCCAGTAATAAAAGATATTTAATAATGCATTAGTCCCAACATTTTAGCTACAAATTTTCAGTTTTGGTAACTTTTTGACTTATAAAAAATCGAACTTGAAATTTGAAAATCAGAAATAACTGGAAGCCATGAAGCGTTTATGTGTATATATACGTGCATTTTTAACTGCGTGCACGATGTTGCAAGAATTAGATACAAAGTTTTTTTATAGTTGGCGTGGACATTTGCAGTAATAAAAGTACATATTTAATAATGCATTATGTGGTTCTTTCAAATAAACGCAAGCATTGAAATTTGAAAATCACTGTTTTCTCCATTTGAAAATGTTTTCGGTAGTCAAAATTACAAAAAAGTTTTGATAGTTTGCATAATATTTGTGCAGGTAAAAGAAACATGCTACTGCTGAAGTTGTAAAAAAGAAATGTTACATAGTCGAAAGTAACTTTTCAAACTAAACTAACTTTCAAATAAACGATAGTGGAAAAGGCGAGGAGTACAGCGACGCGATGATATGGCGTTGGTAACGGATCTTTTCTGCTGGCAAAAATTGCAACTTGATCGGGTGCTTGGATATGAATTAGATCACATATTAGTGAGGTTGTAAAATAAAACAGACCCATCCAATTGCAAAATCAACAATGTTCGCTTTAAACGTGAACACAAGTATAAGATAATTTATGTTTCTACAATTCGATAATAGTAAAAATAAGAAAGCAGTACTTATGCGTGATTAAAATGCATATCTAGTTTTATTTTAATTAGGGTTTTTTCTCTGTATAAAGCCAATTAACCTCAATTAAGTAATCTTTATATTACTGGATTAAGTCAAGTCATGTTTGTTTCTTTATAATTTGAAACTTGTCAGTGGATAGTGTTAAACTGTTAACTCGCTTAAACAATGAACAAACATGTGCTATAATTTGGGTAGTGATCATAATTGACATTTAAAACGCTACTTGTTTAGATTTATTATCTCTAATTCTAATAGTAACGTGAAAATTTGCAGGCAATAGTATCTCCAAAATTATCATTTCTCTTTAAACTGTGACGTGTTCAGTGTTACATAAGTGCATTTAGGTTTAACGAGGACTATTTATTCAATGATAATTTTGGCTGAAGATTGAGAAATATGGCAACATAATGTGTGATCCAATATCAAAGACTTTCAGTACGTTTTTATAGGGAATATTTAAAATTGTAGTTTACCAACAGGATAGATTATATGTATTATATACAACATCTAGTTATGCTTCCCTTGCTACATTAGCTTGACTTAAACTATTTAGAAGGTAATTAGTTTATTCTCAATCTTATACATATATAGACTGAAACGCAATCTTCGCAGTTGATTAATTTAGAACCTTCTAATGATGACGAGGCCTGAAGGCCAATTTTCCTCTACACTCTACGCAGCTGCTCGTAGCGCACATCTGTCAACACTAGCAGAACTTTTTGATAGAGGACTAATACGTTTCGATTTCGCCTTTCGTCTCGAGCTTTACTATACAACATCTTTGAAAACTTTTTTCTTTTCCTGTTCAAAAAGTTCTGTATACAGTAGGGTCGAATGAGAAACAAAGTTCTTTTAAAATTGTAACTATATATTTGTTGTCTCAAGATAAACGTATCGCTCCATAGAGAATAGAATAGGCTTTCCTGCTTTGGTTTCCTTTTTCTATGCAAAATATCTCACTAAAAGTGATAACTGATGTACTAAGAACGACATACCTACGTTCTAGTACTGTAAAAGGTCCTATTAGACATAACAATCAGATAACACAATGATCACATTGCTAACTGAACCCTGAAACCTATTCATTATAATTCGTATATTTCAGAATTAAATTATTCTTTCCAAACAGTTTAAATTCAGGAAAAATCCTTTCGTCTACATGCACGCTATACAGACAATAAATAATGCGATGATAACGTTTTGTAAATCCTATTAATTAGATATAATGACTTAGATACACTATGCATTTGACGCTTTACACAAACATCTACACGGCAAACAATTAATTACACTAACTGAACAAATTCCATTAATAAAGTTAATGCAATGTTGTCGTAACACGGCGTTTATTTACGACCTTCTTTTTTCCATCTCCAGAGTCACGCCTCTTCGTCTCCCAGGAGATATTACTAAATAATTCATAGAGCATATCATATCCGCGACATGCCTTTTTCCATGCGAATTTCAATGCTGAAACTGATGTCTATCTAACTTTGCATGCATTGAATATTAACTTTGTGTAAATAAAGTTTAGTGATTCCGGTAAGTAATTAAAAACAGACAATCTCTTGTGTGACAATTATGTTGAGCAGATTGTGTGTTAACAAATAAGTTTTATGTTGCATGGTTTAATTGAACAGTTTCCATAGGCAACTGTGATAAATAAAAAAAATTTATTAAATTTATAACACAGCCATGCTTTCAAATTTACCTTAATAATACTGGTATAACATCTTAATATAGTTATAGTTAACTGCTTACTGGCTTCCAGTTGGTCTTACTCTTCAACATGATTTCGATAATGTTGGTTTTGTTAATCGGTTGGCGTAGTTCAACATCCAGTGTAATTCGACGATATGCTCTAATCTATCTATCATTCCACAATTCTGGCATAGATCGTTTATTGCTTCAGTTTTTTCAGGTAGCTTTCAGAGTTGCAAATTGTTTTGGTAAAAACCTGGGTTAATTGAGAGTCCAGCCTACTGAAGTTGTACTTTGACCATTGCGTCATGCTACTTAGCAGAGATTTAATCTAGTGGTTGTAGATCATTTCTTTTGCCATTTTCTTATTGTAAGGGCTCTCTTTGCACTCTTCATCATAGCATAACTCAGGCAACCATTATGAAGACTCGATCTTGCATTCAGAGAACTGGGTGAGCAGTGGAGAGCGGATCGTAAATTAATTAATAATTAAATCCTAATTTAATTATTCCTACGAAACGTACGTAAGTCGACAAAAGCATTTACAGAAAGTAGTTTGCTATACAAACCAAAACATAAACTAACCAAGACCATGATTGAAGCAGGATCCAAAATAGAAAATTATATTTATTTTTACAAATAGTATCTAGAGCTATACAAAATGCTATACCTATATACCGCTATACCGCGTCCAGTCTAGCGATGCTTACTTAACTACCTAACAATAGCAATAATCAAAAAAAGTACTTATATATACTCGTTGATATCAGAAAGAAATGAAGAAGTTCAAAAATACTCTTAGTCTAAGAGGACTGGCGAAGTATCCTAGTTTTCTAGACTGGGGGTCTGTGTATCCTACAAAAAGTATTTCTTTTTTTGCAATAAGATAACAAGAAAGTATGTTGTTTGTTACTTAAAATTCAACAAATTTTAACTTTTCATAGAAATAGAAAATTACGAAAAGGAGCATATTTGGTGAAGAAAAAAAAATTCGTTTACGACGACGAAGAAGGGGAGGGTGAAGTTGGCCATAATGAGGTTTATGAACCTCTGATACAGAATAAGTACTCGAACCTGAAGAAGAGTTAGTAGAACCACCAACAAACGTAAAAATTAGAATTAAGAAATAGAAAATTTTAATGCATTATTTTTGTACTGATATTGCTTTGATAGTGATACAAATGAGCGTTTAGAATTGATAGCTGAGCAATATGGACGTGCAACTAGACCAACGAATGAAGTAGACATTGAGGCTCTGCTAGGTCTGCTAATTTTGAGAGGTGCTAAAAAAATCTAACCTTTTGAATGCAGAAGATCTTCTCAAAACAAAGTTAGGACAGTTGCAAAACTGTTTAAACTTACACTAACATTTCAACGCTTTCATTTACTTACGTGTTTCCTTCGTTTCTAAGATATCGAAAACAGACAAACCAGATGTGAATTGGACAATTCGCATCGCTTGTACGGCAATATAAGTCAAACTATTTTCCTGGTTAGTCCGTTATTGTTGATAAAATGTTAATTCCATTTAGAGGCAGATGCAGCTTCAAATAGTACATACCCAACAAACTAGGTAAGTACGGCATTAAAATATACGTTATTGTTGATATTTAGACATTTCATACACACAAGTGAAAGGAGGAATTCTACACTAGTAACCCTCTAGATAATATAGAAAAAAGACTTGTTGAACCGACCAGAGAATACAACATGTGATAATTGGTACGCAAGCGTTCCATTGGCACACGATCTATACAAAAAATTTTACCTAACTTTGGTAGAAACTATGAGGAAATTGAAAATGACATTTCATTAGAATTTCTGCCCAACAAGCATCGTGAAGCCAAACGTAATGTTTTTTATACGTTTATTGTAATACGTTACGTTTGAAGTAATGCTTTTATGTACCATGTGCTCATCATAGGATGAATTTATTGGTGAGGATAAGAAACCAAGAGTTGTCACTTTTTATAACGTAAGGAAGACTGCTGTTGTGTAGTTGATTATTAGTTTTCTGCTACATAGGTACTCTTGCCAAAGAAGAACTAAAGAGTGACAATTTCTGAGACCTTTGAAACGACAATTGGATAAATATAATTAACAGTAGAACTAGGGTCTAGACGGCCAATACCGAACACAACTAAACAAAGGTGCTATTTTTGTCCCAGAAAGTTAAACGAGAAAACCAGAAAACGTTCCAGCAGTTGTACGAAACCCATTTGCGATTCTTACTTCAGTTTCTTGTATATTCAATCTAGTGAATAACGACCTTTTTAAAATACAGACTACCTGATTTTTAATTTTATCTCTTATATCTAATATGTATTTCTTTTTATTTAATGAAACTAATATGAACTAATCATGTTTTGGAAAAATAGTTCTAAGAGCCCAAAAAGTATTCCAAAATCAACAATTGTAGATACTATATTAAAAAAAATAAGCATGAAATCAAAGTCGCCTCACGTACCTGTCTAAACAGAATCCGGCGCGCCTCACTAACGGTTGAAAAATGACTGACAAAATGCAACCAAAGTTTCAAATCAATTGTCAAAAATAGGATCTAAATACAGAAAACTGCAGCAGTACAGAAATGAAATAAATATAAATTGCTATTCCAGCGCCCTCACACGTCTGCGCCGTTGTATACTAAAATATCATGACACGAACAAAAACAAATAATATTGTTCAGCATCTCCCGTCCATTTAAGACTGCGTGAGTAGTGGGTAATGACTCTATGATTCTCTCCATATACGACAATAGAAAATTTGTTTTGAAATTTTGGTGCAAGATTGAAAAAAATCCTATTATAACATAGCCACACAAAAAAGTCTTTTCTTGAGTCAGAAGGTCAGATCATGTTTACTGTTTTTGGGATCGCTGAATCCTAATTCCATTAAACCTAAACTAATAACTCCATAACCCCATAACTTACTACAAAGAAGGCTTTTGTGGGTTCGCTTTCTCGCTCTGTTTATCCGCGATTTGTAGTTGTGTATCACAAAATTGCTATCACAATCACAAATTCCGTTGCAGATTATATATGCTTTTTAAAAGATTCCGGTCGAAAACATAGCTCAAGTTTATATGCCTTTTAAAGAAATTTATTAATTTTATTCATCCCATACATCCTCCTTATGTGTGTCTGCATTCAGGCTATGAGCTTGAACTGATTGGTTTTTTAGTTTACCTACAGCTTAAATCAAAATGTTTCAGTGTTTAATTGCTTAAATAATGGAGCTTTTCCAGCGTAACGGTTTGTGAGGTTATGGAGTTTAACTGATTGATTTTTTAGTTTACCGCTTGTGTTAAAACACTACAGTGTTGAATAGCTTAGATTAAGAAATTTTTTGAGGTTATGCCGAAACCCTGACGTGCTGGGGTTTTCTTAGTAATGAATAATTGTCGCGCTATTACCAAATTATTAACATCTTTCTAATTCAGAAAAATAATAGAAAACTTTTTTTGTACTGGTTTTTTTATTATTTTTTATATGAAGTATGTACCTATATACAGGGTGTTTAAAAAAGATGCGGCAATATTGAAGGGGTTATTGCCCAGGTCATTTTATACAAAAAAGTTCCTATAAACATAGGTCCTTTCGTTACAGATCTACAGCGCGTTGAAGTTTAATTTAAAAAAAACAGTAAAAATTAGATTTTGCCAAAACGGCTTGAGATATCATAATGAAATTTTAGGCGTGTTAATAGCTGTGGGAGACACATACTTTGCAATACAACACGATGTTTCAGTCGTACCAATGGCGTGCGTATTGGCACGTCACAGGCTATTTTTCAAGAAACAAATAGGACGCCGCTGATTTCTCTAAAAATAAAAATAAGTTTTTATTCTTTGTTCAATTGTGAAGAAAAAAGTTCTCTTAACTTTTTATCGTACGACGTACCGTTTTTTAGTAAAAAAAAAAACACTTTAGTGCATGTCCATTTATTACAGAAAAAATAGTTTAAAGAACAAGGGTTTTATTCAAGAGCAAAAACAAATATTTTACCAAACCAACAATTTTACCAACCAAAAATTACAAAAATTGTGCAAAGTGACCACCTCGAGGTCGGATGCAAGAATCCAATCTTCATTGACTGGCGAACTCTCTCAAAAACACCAGGATCGGTTTTAATTGAGTTGCACACAGCAATGATTCGATTTCTTAAGTCTTCTACGTTTTCCAATAGAGTAGCGCACACCAAGGACTTCAAATGGCCCCGCAGGAAAAAATCCAGGGGATTTAAGTCCGGAGATCGTGCAGGCCATAAGTGAGGTCCACCTCGGCCAATCCAGCGATTTCCCTATGCTTGTGTTAAGAAATCACGAGCTACTTGACTAAAGTGGGCTGGTGCGCCATCGTGCATATACCACATTGCATCTCTAATTGCTAATGGTACGTCCTCCAGATATCCAGGGAGCGTGTTTTCCAAAAAGTTGCGATACACGGGTAAGTCTCCCTGGTAAAAATACCGGTCCAATTAGGTAGTCACCCACAATCCCAAGCCAAACGTTCAAAGAAAACTGATGTTGAAAACGATCTTCAACAATTTCATGTGAATTTTCGTCACACCATACATGGTTATTATGGAAATTGCGTATTGCATTTCTTGAAAAATTCGCTTCATCGGTGAACAGAATTATCATCAGGAATTGAGGGATTTGAACCATTTTGTGCAAAAGCCATTGACAGAATGCAATGCGAGGAGGAAAATCAGCAGGAAGAAGTGCTTGAACGCGTTGTATATGGAATGGATACAACAAATTTTCCTTCAGAATGTGCCAAATAGTCCCATTATTTACATCCAAAGCGTCAGCAATTTTTCGAGTAGAAGTACCTCGATCTTCTTCAATCATGTCTAGCACATCCTCTTCCAGCTCTACCGTTCTTGCTGTCCTTGGCCTTTCTGCTCCTCCATTTCGTCTTAATGTGCCTGTTTCATAAAGACGCCGATGAATACTTTCGAAAGTTTTTCTATCAGGAGCAATACGGCCAGGAAATCTTTCAGTATACAACCGCCTAGCTTCTAATGCATTGCCATCAGCAAGTCCATAAATGTAGTGCATGTCGGTCATCTCGGCATTCGTATAGCGATTCATGATAAGGAACTTCAACAAATTCGACACATATAAAATTATTAATCACGAGACTCATTCAATCATTCAATGTCAGTGAATAAAACAGGACTGTTTATAAATATTTTTGTACGCATGATAAATGGATATGCACTAAAATGTTTTTTTTTTACTAAAAAACGGTACGTCGTACGATAAAAAGTTAAGAGAGCTTTTTTCTTCACAATTGAACAAAGAATAAAAACATATTTTTATTTTTAGAGAAATCAGCGGCGTCCTATTTTTTTCTTGAAAAATAGCCTGTGACGTGCCAATACACGCGCCACTGGTACGACTGAAACATCGTGTTGTATTGCAAAACATGTGTCTCTCACAGCTATTAACGCGTCTAAAATTTCATTATGATATCTCAAGCCGTTTTGAAAAATCTAATTTTTACCGGTTTTTTTTTTAATTAAACTTCAACACGCTATAGATCAGTAACGAAGCGTTTTTTTTAAAAATGAACCAGCTAAAATTCCCGTCATCCTATCAAAAGAAAACTGTCCAATACAAAAGACTCAATATAATGATATAACTAGAATACATAGGCAACCCCATTATCACATCTGTGAAAATAATAAGCTAAACTAAAGTAATACAACAATATTTTTGAAGGTTCGACTAGATGCTGAATTATCTTGAATAGTTCGTAAAAAAGATTTTCATCTAATCTTCACCATTATCTATATATGTGACAAGATTGCATGTGAACCGTCATTGCTCTTGTCGAATATTTATTTCATGTCTATTTATATGAATACTTATTGGTATTCTTTACTGTATCAGTTTTACTGTTGTTGTATTGGCTGTGTAAATATATAAATACATACATATAATGTAGAAGTGCGTATTTATATGTAAATGAAATAATACTTTTTGGAATTAACATTGTATATAATATTTATATTATACATATGTATTTATTTGTCGTAAAATGACTAAGTTGCTGAATATTTCTCAAAATATTTATCTACGAAAGCATTTGTATTCGATGTTAAATCTTTGATAATGGAAAAGAACCTGCCAACGCCATAACGAGTAACTAATGGAAGATAAATATGAAACGTAAATTTGTAATAGTTTAGTTAAACAGTTTCGTGTTTGTTTTAATGTTTTGTGGTTCTGTGATAGCTCTTAATAATTGTTTCATGCAACAGCCACATACGTAAAATACTACCTGTTAGTCCGTCCCATCTGGTTTTTATTTAAAAAACTATAATATACTTTTAAAACCTCATAAATAATGGTCCGCGCATGAATGAAAGATATCTATATTTTTTTCTGGATTTGTGTTTGTTTGCTGTACGAACACCCACAAATTACATCTCGATACCAATTCCAAATTTACAGCTTTATGATTTCAATTTATATTACTGCTGCTTGTAGAGATTGGCTTTGTAATTCTGATATCCGCATGAATTCTGTATATTTACGGATCCAGGCGGGACAATAGTAACAAAGGATTGTATTGTTAGAATTCAATTCTGGAATATTCATTTATACCTTATGCCTCACTTGTACCTTCTGTTTGTTAATAGTAATTTGAACATGTCCGAAACCTACGCATACATTTACGTACCTGGTCATGCTATAAATTTTCACTCCATTAAAGATGATTTATTTTCGGGTTGAAATGAAACAAAGCCAGCCACTATTTAAGTACAGTAGAATGCGTATAATGAATATATGAGCAAAGTAATCGTTGAGAACATCTCATAAATAACTAAAAGTGTTGATTTATACCTATTAGCAGAAATTTACTGCGTTAAAATCATGACGGAAGTTAGTTAGGAAACTAATGAAATTTGCTGACTACATTTTATGCAATTGAAATGGAGTTTCACAGAATGTTTGTTAATAATTATTGCCTGTTCTAATGTATTGCTCTATTAGTCTATTATCGCTTTTATCTATTGTTTTATCGGTCTCTATTATTTCACAGACGAACCACAAATTTGCGGTTTATAACTTCCAAGGTTTCTACTCACTTTTGTTAAAAAAATAGTTGCACCCACAACATTAACAATAGTAAGAAGAGTGTTTTTACATTAGTGTGATAACTACCCTAATCTATCTGTATTTTAAGTCAATTTCTCTAAATTTTCTATCTGAAATTTTTTTGTGCAATTAATATGCGTCCTGCATCTCATCTCCCGTCTTCAATAGCTCTTAAATAGGTAACAATTCATCACACAGAAGCATGCGATAACTAACCTCTCGAGAAGTCAGAGACTGGCATGCCTATGTATAACTGGTGCTATTAAGAGCACCCCAACTGCTATAGAGACCATACTAAATCTGCCTCCCCTCAATATTTTTATCATGGCAGAGGCTCGAATAGAAGCGTACAGGCTCAGAAATACTAACACCTGGAGAACCCACTATGAATTGGGACACACCAGAATTTAATAGAAACAACAGTAAGAAATCCAATCTTTGATATGGGCAGCGACATAGGAATCATTAGGATTTCATCAGGATGAGTGAAAAAATGGTGAAGGGAGAAAACCGCACATCTAAAATTGGTTCACAGATGGGTCAAGAGCGGGTACTAATTCCGGCGTTGGTGTCTATGAGGAGAACCACGGTTACAAGGTATGTGAACCACTTGGGCGATACACCACTGTATTTCAAACAGAATATGCTATACAAACCTGTGGGTTGGAGAGTCTGCGTCGCTAACCACAAAGGGAGGAAATTTGCATTCTCTCCGACAGTCAGGCAGCATTAAAGGCTCTAGCTTCTTATTATATAGCCTCCAAATTAGTGTGGGAATGTCTGCAAAACCTTGGTGTAGGTGCCGGTACACAGGCGTATAACGAGCAATGAAACTGCAGACCAGCTAGCGAGGGAGGATTCCCAACCCCATCGACTTCTTGACAATACGTAAGCCTGTTTAGAAATTCTTTCTATCTAGTCACGTTTATCATTTTTATCAGTATAAAAAAGTTTATAAAATGTCGTCCTCTTCTTACTCTGACTAAAAAATAAATTTAATGCTTTTCTGTCAAAAGAAGACATTCTTGTTGTAACAGGTTTCCTCCTTCTCCAACATCGAAACGCTTAAATGTAACGTAAAATTTCCGGATGGAAACTCAAACATCTCATATTAAATATTAAAAACGTAATTGCACATCGGACAGTGTTATAATACAAAAACGTGCGCTATTAACGAAGGATAGGAACCCTTTAGACGAGAATGTTTTAATTCGATATTAAGTAAAACTTCAAAGAACAACCTGCACTACCTTAAGGAAAGGTATTCATCGCTAAAAAGTTACTAATTCAGAAGGAGTGCATGCAAATGGGCCACCGTATCCGTTTCCTTCGCAAAGACGCTGAATATACGGGAATAAAGTAAAAGAGACTTAATGTAGTAGGTATATTAACAGATTCTATTAGAACGTCATGAAGGTGTTAGGTGAATGAAGTAACATTTTTAAATCCATAAAGCATAGCAACAAATTAAAAATGCTTGTGAGGCCTTATAAATTGAGTGTTTCACCTATGTCACAGTTTAACTACATGATTAAATATCACATTAATATTATTAACATAATAATACAGCTGATGTCGAGTAACTCATTACAGTACGACAACGAAAACGTTTGAGTTTAAATATAGACAGCAACTAACTAAATATATCTATTGTATTGTAGTCTAAATCTCCATTATCGATCATCCGCAAAATCCTTAGTCCACTCAACCGTAATATACGAATACACAGAAATTGCAATCTAACCGCTTAAGTATTATCAATTGGAAATGGAATTGAATTGCCTCCAAGATTCTCAGTTAATTACATTACTTAATCGCGGTTTCTGGAGTACCTATTCGTATTTAAATAGTCAATATTCGTAATTCATGTCAATTAAATTAGGAGAATTGCGTTTTCAGTAACAAAGAACTAAGCAAATTGGTTAAAAGAATTTCAAAATGTAAAATTTATTCGTATGTAGAAAATTGATTGGCCAAGAATTACATAAAGAAGGCAGTAAAAGTTCAGCGAAAAAAGAAACAATTTTTAGAAGCTTATAATTCATAGATTGTTACGAAGCAATGGCACATGATTTTCTTTCATAAAAAGAAATGAATAAAATTGTTAAGTGTTAAATTAATTAATTGTCTCCAATAACCGCATCGGGATTGACGTATACAAATTCTGAATAGTATTTGCAGGAATTTTTGCCCATTCGTTGACAATGCAAGTTTTAAAGTCTTCAACTGAGACATATACTGACGCCCATTGTCGTAAACTCGTCTGGCCAGCATACCTTCAATTATTTTCAGATGACGAGACTGCGCTGGCTAGGATAAAGTCTTAATATTGTAATGTGAAATAAAACAAACAAAATGTTTCAGATTTACACTGAAACATTTTGTTTGTTTTATTTCACATTGAAAATGGATTTACATCAAGTAAAGACCGACTCAATCCAACACTTAATATTGTACTCTTCCAACCAAGTAGTAACAATACATGCATGAATTGTAGCATTGTCCTGCTGAAAGATGGAATTTTGTCCAGCCCATCTATTGGCGACGTGTAGGTGTTCTCTTAATAACCCTTTATAACTCATACTTTGCTGCATCCATTTTGTTACTACAAAATACTACATCACTTGTTGTTTAGAGCCAATGGCGGCCCATATAATAACTGAACCATCACCCATCTGCCTATTCATTCTCACTCGCTGTTCGTTTCTAAGATCATGGTAATAAAAGGAATAGCCATCTGGTCCATCCAGATAAAATTTCTTTTCGTCAGAAAATATTACGTTTTCCCATTCTTTGCTCCAGAAAATGTGTTCTTCCGCAAACGTAAGTCGCGCTTGTTTATTGTGTGTCGAAAGTGGAGATTTCTTAAGCATTTTCTTTTATTTAATTGTCGGCCACTTATGAAAACATCGACAAATGCCAATATATATTTAAAAAAAAAACAAAGAAATACCTATAATAGGTGCTCATGGTATATTGTAGGAATTCACCCTGCGGGCGAGTGCAATGAAAATAGATCAAGCATTAGAAGCACTGCTTACCGACAACCACAAAATCAAAAGAATGAATTCTGCCATAGACTTTCTTTCTCGGTATGACGTTGATGGAGAAGAATTTTTGAACAGGATCGTTACTGGAAATGAGACTTGGGCAGTCTATGTGAATGTGGAAACAAAACGACGGTCAATGCAATGGGGTCATACAGGTTCTCCAAAGCCACAGAAAAACCGTAAAACTTTCTGTGCGAGGAAAATTATGATTACCGTGTTTTGGGACGCTAAGGGCATCTTGCTCGTTGATTTTATGGAGCGTGGAACGACAATCACTTCTGCAGTGTATTGCGAAACTTTAAAAAGACTAGGACGCGCAATCGAAAACAGGCGTCGTGGTCTGCTGGCAGCTGGAGCTGTGTTTGTTCACGACATTGCTCCCCTCACACAGCCCAAAGGACATTTGAACTTTTGACCAAGTTCAAATCGGACGTTTTTGATCAGTTCTCTTACAGCTCGGACTTAGCTCCCAGTAATTTCCACCTGTGATATGCGATTTGCCAATGACGAAGAGCTTCATGCAGAGGATATTTCAAAAACTGTTAAAAGATATGACAAATGCTTGGATTTGTTTGGAGATTACGTCGAAAAGTAGGCTGGCATGCGTTTGCATTATTGGTGCAATGAGCACACGCCCAACGGCCGCTTTAGAAGTGGTACTAAATCTCACACCTCTTCACATTTTAATGGAGAATGTGGCTAGACAAACCACATACAGACTGATGGGAGAAGGCCCCATCAGGCAGAAATCAGAAATCCTACTAGGAAATGATCCATTGTGGAACATGCCCCGCGATGGGATGTCGAAGAAATTCAGCCTCGGAAAAACTTCACCACTAGGCTAGGTTTCAGAAGCGACTGGAATCAAGACACCATAAAGGAACTGAACAAGAATGCCATATTATGGTATACAGATGCCTCTAGGACAACCGGAGGGACTGGAATCGGAGTATATGGCCCCAGAACCAAGTACTCTGAAAGTTTAGGGAAGTTTCCTAGCATCCTTCAAGCGGAAATACACGCTATAGATAGATGCGTCCGATTTAACCTAGAAAGAAAGTATCGGAAACAGGAGAGTATCATCTTGAACGATAGTCAAACAGCCATCAAACCGCTGAGTTTATATACAATCAGCTCGAAAATGGCTTGGGACTGCCTGTCTAAGCTAAACGAGCTAGGCAGGGAAGTCCCTCTCATGTGGGTGCCGGGACACACCGGATTAGAAGGAAACGAGGACGCTGACAATCTTGCAAAAAAGGAAGCGGGGAAGAGGAGTGCATCTCTCTTGGGCCCTGAACCTTTTTGCGGGATCAGTCAGAGTACAATATTAGAGAAACTAAAAAGAGAAGTTGATCAAAGGAAAACCAAGCACTGGTTTGATCAACCTGGAACGAGACAAGCGAAAACGACTCTGGGAACTTGTAACCAGAACAGATTCAATGAACTCATTACCACGAGCAAGGACAAACTTCTCTTAATAACAGGAATCCTATTAGGTCACTGTCGGCTTCGAAGCCATATGAAAACAATCGGGCTAGCAGAGACAGCAGAATGCCGTTTCTGCGAGGAGGAAGACGAAACTTCCATACATATCCTCTCTGAGTGCGTAGCACTACGTAATTCAAGGGCCAGGCACCTAGGATCTTATGAAATAGAAGTGGGATATCTGCCAAAAGTCAAGCCATTCCACATTCTGTATTTTCTAAAGCAGATAGGCCTAGCAAGCCAGCTATGAAGACGAGAAACCCTCAACCTCACAGCAAGCAAGGGGAGACACAATAGACCTTTCAGGTCGCAGTGCTATATCACCCCGTAGCACATACATACATACATACATACATACATGTCGAAAAGTAGAGAGAAGTTGTAGTTTTAAGATGTATACAGTAAAATTTTTGTATCTGAACTGTTTTTTTTTTATTTCAAACCGGAGGTTACGTTGTGCATTCCCCTCCTACAAATAATTGTTAGAACGATAGTCTTGAGTACTTCTTCCCGATCTGAATCCGCTTTTCTTCTTCTCGAGTTCTGTTTCAGTTATTTGTTTGTTTATCAGTTGTTTGTGTATTTTTCCAGCTATGTTCAGTAACAATATGACTGTATAATGTCGCATTCCTGACATTATACGCTTTTGTCCTTGGTATCTAGATTATTACAGGACATATCGTTGAAGTGCTTTTTCACCTATTCATTATCTCCGCTTCCTACATCGGTGTTTCTCAATTTTTATCTTTTCTGCTTGCTTTGTATTTTTTTTTTTTTTTTCTGAATGATTTAAGTACCTACTTTGTGGAACAATCTTTGATTTGCACAGCTACCGGTTTTTTCAAAATTCCTTTCATTTATCTTCTTTTGCTGAGGCTACCATTTTCTTCACTTCTTTCCTTTATTGTCTGTGCATTTCGTATTTCTCTACTGTTCTATTTGTTAAATACTTTTTGTGTCTCTTCGTCTTAAACTTAGTTATCTCATCTCATACTACTGTAGCACCTCTCATTTAATTCAGCTTTTTAATACCGTCTTTAAGCGAGGCCTAAAGTAATATACTAATTCGATGGATCTGAAGCAAACCAAAATAACAGCAAACTAAATTCAAAGTTATACTAACTGTAAATATAAAAACAAGACGATATACACAATACAGTATATTTATGTACAGTGCAGAAATCGCTTTAAATCGCTTGTAATCCTATCTCATCTTGGGATATAGTTAAAACTATAGAACGCAGCAAAAATCTAATTTAAACCATAAATTTTAACTACGCTACTTAATCTCTATCCAGAGCTGTTCTTCTAGTTTAGAACAGTTAACATTGAAATGTAAATTTCTTACGTTTAATACAAATTGTAATAAAGTAATAATACAAAAAATAATAGGAATATTAAAAAACCAGTTAATAATGCAATATTCCATTTTTATTCCTATGTTTTTGTTACAACGTTCAAAATATATGTATTAGCAGTAATTGGAAGTGTACTAAAAGTTAAATATTTAAAAATTCAATAGACTACTTCGAACAGCAAAAATCGAGCTCAAAACAGCTGCTAAAAATAAATTCAAATTAGAGTTACGAACTCTACGAATACAAAATAATCGTAACAGTTAATTATAAAAGTAGTAGCTATAATTCATCGATAATCTTGTTTAAGACAACGTAATCATCACAGAAATAAAACAGAATAGAAACATGATCAGTGGACTCAAACGCCCACACCTATTTCTATCGACTTCAATGTGTTTCGATTTTCTCTCGGTCTATAAAGTTTTAGATGAATTAAATGCGGTTACAAACTTGCTTTTCATTGCTAAAGTGCAATTAAAAGTTGCTCTTTTAATAGTGTGTGTACTAATTTGGGATTCCTCGCTTGCTCGTACTTGGAAAATTTAAACTTAAAATCTCTAGTTTACGTACGGTTTTATGTATACGTATATATATATAGAGTATAGTAATAAAAAGCTTCTCTATTACTAGCTAGAGTACGAAATCTCTCCGAAAGATATGAAAACCCGTTCCCGGTAACGACCGACCGCTAATTTAGTGCACGTCCGAGGCTCTTCAATCCATATACGTCCGTGTAACCCCTACTCAGTGTATAGTTTCATCGTTTTCGATGTAACTCAATCCAAGCTTAATGGATCACCTGTCTTTCTTATCCGGTCTGCGTCGCTCTCTTCTATACGCTTCACGCTACCGTTAGCTTAGAATCGATTCAATCGCATTAAAGGCGATGTGTTCCCCTTCGGAATTAACCGCTGAGGGTTATCCTTCACTCCCTCACCTCTAGACTTAAAACGAATGGTTACCGTTCGGAAAAATGAACTGTGAAGCTGTTTAAACGTGACACTGTTCTTAGGTGTATGTATAGAAACCGGGCGAGAGTCTCCATAAGTACTATCTTCAGAATGAAACTGGAACATTCGAATGATTTAGCTACTTTTATTTGCAAAATGCACTTTTAAATTTTAACCTGATTATTGACGCACTTCAACGATAGATTGTCAACTGACATGATATTACAAGCAAGATCTTATTTCAGTAAATGTATTGTGGTGAACCGGTTAAACCGAGCGAAATTACTTACTATGACGTCTATCTATATTTACTATTACGGATACTCTCTCGCGTATTTACTCGGTAGTAACCAAGTAAATATTTTCTGTTAGAAGGGTGCTTTAAGGTAATGACATGGTGGAGAGTAGCTGTGTATATTAGATATGTGACAGCATTAACAATCATCTTCTTCTGCAATAGGTAGGAGAACTCGATAAATATCGATTAGGTTCATGGTGTTTATATCGATTCTCTCCGTGTAACAAAAAAGTATTGCTTCTTTGGGAAATATTTGAATTTTTGTCTTGATTAACTTCTAAAATTTATATACGTATTTCTTTACACCCTTTGTTCCCTTCTTCCATCTTATAGTTAGGCAAGATCCGGATACTATTTTATATCGCTTGAAATATCAAGACCGTTTTATTCTTCTAGTTCTTTTGCAATAGATCCTAGCAAGTTTTGGACGTCTAAATAAAGGCGTCCCTCGTCGCTGGTGAAATTTGGTCTCCATTTCGTTTCCAATTCCTCTTTTTCGGGAATATCAGTGAAAATTCGAGATTCTTCAGTATTGAATACAAATCTGGATTAAGGTTTCGAATAATATGTCAAAGCTTTTGCCGACGATCTGGCACTTGTAGTGACGGCGGATACTAAGGCCGACTTAATAAGGATTACAAACAACAATCTTAGACAAATTGATAACTGGATGAGGCAAAACGACCTGAAGCTGGCGCCGGAGAAAACGGTAGCACTACTTATAACTAAGAAAAGAAAGCGAGAGGAGCTAGTGTTTAAGATCAATAATGTAGAAGTGGTACCTAAAGACCACATAAAGTACTTAAGGGTCTTTTTTGATACGACAGGAAGCTACAGGGAGCATTTGAAAAGAGTCAGCAAAAAGGCAGAAGATAAAATGGCAAAAATAATAAGGCTAATGCCTAACGTGGGAGGACCGATAAGTTCTAAGAAAGTTGTGTTGGCGGCTATGGTGCATTCTATATTGCTCTATGGGGCACCAGTTTGGGAAAGTGCCCTGAGATGTAAGCGAAATCTGTTACTTCTGCAAAAAAACACAAGGGCAGATACTAATCAGAGTTACAGCGGCTTATAGGACTGCTCCTACAACCAGTGTCCAAGTCATTACCGGTAGAGCGCCTATAGACCTTTTGGCGCTAGAGCGAAAGCACATGTATGCCTACAAGGGAGAGGTGCCAGCAACGCAGCAGCAGGACAGGTGGCAAAACAATACAAGTAGTGGACAATGGACCAAACAATTAATCCCAAAACTAGAACCATGGCTCAAATGTCAGCATTGGAACGTGGATTATTATTTGACCCAGGTCTTGACAGGCCACGGAGTTTTTAGAGCGTATGCAAGGAGGATTGGAAAGGTAGCGAGCGACGAATGCGCGTACTGTGGGGATAGCGACACCGTAGGGCACACTGTATTTGCATGTAAGAGATGACAAGAAGTACGACAGACAGCCAATCGAAAGCTAGGTAAGAAAGTAACGGAATTAAATCTGGTGAACACGATGACCAATAGTAAGAGGCATTGGGACATTCTACAGGAAATGATCAGAACGATTATGAAGACGAACGAAGAAGAAGAGCGAATCTTCCAAAAGAGCATGTAGCGTGAAAGAGTACTACTCGGCTGTTTCATGATGTAGATATCTGAAAAGATGGTTCCATGGAATTAGCTTGGAGATCCCTACGGTGGTTTTAGTGGGTATACCAGTCCTTCACACACCGACTGGGAGTCCCACACTATCATGCTGCGATAGACCTAAGCAGATGATGTCCATCAAGGATTTCCACCGTCAAAAAAAATATGTCAAAGCTTGGGGTTGCACAATTGTTAGGTTTTAACTGAGAAGAAGACGGCACTAAGGACTGATCAAAGAGAGTGGCTTTATTTTCATTTGTTGTTTGTTCGGGCATAGGTCTGCTAATAATATTTGAAGGTAAAAATATGAAGTTCTTCACTGAACCTCTTGGTGCAGAAGTAGAACACTAAACACGTCAACCCACTAAACACCAAAAGCTTTAACCAAAACGTCGGTGTTTAGTTAAAGTTCTTGGTGTTAAGTGGGTTGAAGTGTTGACATTATTTTTTAATGTAAATCTCACCAGTTCAAAAACTGATAAATCAAGTGGATGCATCTTATTGCAGGTGTGGCGATGAAATGTTAATAAACTATGTCTTCTATTGCTTCTTTAAGCTAATGGTGTGAATAGACATATGGCTCTTGTGGTTAGCTACGACTAAATGAACTGGATTATTAATAATAATAATAATAATAATAATAATATTTCTTTATTATTACCATAAATAAAAATACAAATGAACATCGAAGTAATGATTAAAAAAAACAAATACGGTAATAAACGGTGACGTAATGGATGTGTGATTGATAAAATGGTCGAGAAATATAAAAAAAATCCCATTGTACAGACCTGACGGATTATCAGCACCTATTAACGTTACCTTTGATCATTAAATTCTTGACGTCGGTCATTGCTTTGGAAGCTCTTCCGCCTAAGGTCATGATCTCATTTTGGGCGTACGTGCATTGTCAATATGCAGATGAATTGTGGTGTTCTCCAAGGCTCAATCTTGGAACCTACACTTTTTTTGATATATGTTAACGATCTCCACTTGTCTTTATCACCTTGCACACTTTCGCAGTATGCAGATGATACCTCGTGTATTGTGTCAAGTACAAACGTTGCTGATCTTTCTAGATCAATGTCCATAATTGTTAACGAAATGGACAATTGGTGCAATGCGAATGGTCTTATACTTAATGCAGGTAAAACTGGCCTCATACAGTTTAGATTGTCAACGTTTGAAGCGGAGCATCTTCAAGTCCATCTTGGGGGTCATTCAGTCCGTGAGAATGATTCTGTAAGATATCTTGGATTAATTATGGACAAAAATCTGAAGTTTGAAGACCACTGCTCTGCGTTGGGGGCTAAACTATCTACAGCTTTATACGGTATACGAAATTTACGCAATGTTGTTAGTACTCAGTCATTAAGATTGTTTTACTTTGCATATGTCGAGTCACGTCTCCGTTATGGTGTTATATTTTGGGGATCGTTGTTTAATTGAAGTTCTAGATTCTAGTGGGCATTATATGTATTTCGTTTTCCAACATCCTGTTGAATTTATCAAAGAATGTCGATACATTTGTTTAAATAATTAAGTCCGGTAGACCGTTCAAGGCTGGTAAGGTCAGGTTTACGCAACTATAACTATAAGAGATTTCGAAAACAAATGCAATGGAATTGACAATGGAATAAATATTTTCGTTATACCAAATATTTGTTTAATGTAGTAGTAGTAGAAGTAACTCCCACACTCTCTCATTTTTCTGTAAGTTTCAGATTTTTTGTATACTACAAGAATATAGAGACCACGCAAAATACACAAAAGTTCATTTTCTTACGTCACTTGCGTGTTCAAAACTAATCGAGGTTTTAGATGGAACCATTTACTGCAAAGTGCGTTAAATTAAATCCAAATTACATATAATTCATTTCAATTTTGGTGGTAAAATAAAAAGCGGCTCAAGGTGTAACTCTGTGTAAGGTACAGAATCTTCCGCTACTTGCACTGTCTAACATTTTAATTTATTAAATTGCTTTTGTTGCGTATTCTCATCTATTTATTTAATTGATATTATTATCAAAGAAAAATCTAGAAATAAATACTACCTGGAACACAGTTGTTTTGCCCACTTATTACATAGAGCTTCCATTAAACTTGTTTATTTCTTAATTTTTTAGATCTATTGTGTTTTGAAACAGAAGCATTCAAAGAAAATCTATGAACAATATTGAGGACTCATCGGTTTGTATCTTATCATTTCCATTAACGTTTTTATAAATTTAATCAATGATAAAATCTGATTCAACTAGACTACATGCTGTTTTAAAAACTTTGAAATTAGTTCGAGTGTACGGTCTGAAGTTATTCAAGAGAGATAATTAATTATCAAATTTCCTATGTATCAGGAATTTAATTTAGAAATAGTTTTCTTAGCTGAGAATTACACAAGGCTGTATTTTATTAGTTTTTTATTATTTTACCTTCATCAAAAATCATACAATATGCAATTGTGATATTTTTTACTGTTTTAATTAATCTTTATTTTCCAAAAGACTACACGAACATTTATTTTTGACGTAGTAACAGGCCCCAAAAAAGCAAAACTGTTTTTTCGACTGAATAAGTGATGACGACTGTTTTTTGAGATAGTCATGGAGTTATCTTAATCGATTATTTTCAAACAGGAAAAACGGTCACATTTGCAGAAAAAAAAGATCTTACACCTCAACGGTTTCAATGGCGAGAATCAACGAATTACAGTTTGAATTCCTTAACCACCCTCCTTACTTAAAGACGTCGAGTACTATTTGGACGGGTTGAAGAGATCGGAGTAAAGTTGGGAGAAATGTGTACACTTACAAGGAGACTATGTAGAAAAATAAAAATAAATTTTAGAAAAAAATGTCTTTTGGTTTTATTAGATCGGAAACTTTTCAGACAATCCTCATATGCCACATCGCTTGACAGGCTGTATAGAAATGTAACTCTTCTGTAGTAGGGAGCAGGGATGCATTCACAGTAGTGGATTAGAAACGTAGAAATTGCGGACAAAGATTATTGATTATTTACGATCTGAAAATAAATCAGCAGTCATCGAATATCTCATAACTAAGTAAGTCTGTTAACGCTGAACGAATGAACCAACTGAATGCAGCAAAGTTTTGTATGTTTGGTGTAGCATATTGCTACTTACAGACTTTAGAATAAATCAACAACATAATCATGTATTGCTCGACACAACGCTATATTGGAATATATATGGTAGCGTTATTTTTAAGCTTCATGGTATATTCACCTGACGTCACTTTCTCTTGACCTCTCATACAAAATTTGCAAAACATCTCTTCAAACATCTTTCCTGTAGAGTTGATCAATATTAGACTAATTGTATCTGATTGTCTAAAGATCAAAAGGCGGTGTAATTTTTACTTAATTGTTTTTTGAATGATACTTAAATACTATCATTAATAAACACTCGTAACACCTCCCATTTGATGTAGATACAAAATGTGCAATTTAGCACATACAGGTTCAACTAAAAAAAAATTGGACACGCATACACGACAAAGAACCACTACATATAAATTATATTAATAGATAGCAGTAGCTCACCTGAAAATAATTCATGAATTATATTAGACGTTATATCAAAATGTGTCGTTTTGAGAGGATTAATGTAAAAAATTTATGACCAAGTTAAACAAACACCACATGTAAATACTGGCTACTCATTAAAGAATTAATTAACACTTGGAATTGATAAATGTATAGTGTCAATTACACACGATATATTCTCGTTGTAAGTGCAGATAATGAAGATAAGAATGAATTCTTTTCCTTTTAAAAAAGTTATCTTACGACCCTGGTATCAGTTATTGGTTGGAAATTTAAAATACGCGATTTTTACCTGTGATAATGTTTGTTAAGGAATCATTAGCGGAGTATTAAGCAAACAGAATTTAATATGAAAATATTGTTTTACATTGAGATATATTGTATTATAAGAAATAAAATTATACCTGTAATGTACTTTCTTTCTCTATAAACTGGGACATTAAACGTGAAAAACAAATCAAAATCAAGAGCATTTAATTTGAATATTGTATGATGTGTTTTTCAAACTTTTGATGCTACTAACGATATTGTGTTGATTATCTTGAAAATCAGGATAAATTTATAGCTTCGCAGCCTTCACTTTTGCGGTGATTTTAGCTTGATTGGCATCCTCAGAGTATTGGCCGCCTCAGCGACATTACATTAATCTGCAGATTTTAGATATTTTCAATGCACTAGATAGACTGTTGCACATGGTTTATGACTTGGAAATATAAATGCTGAGGACCTGCTTACCTTCATTGATAGGATACATCGTACATCGTTTGCTATGGAAGTCATTCTTAGTAAGGTCCATTCTCAAGACAGGAAATGTTGCAGAACTACTTATATGATCTGAAACCCACCAGCATACTAGCCCTCTTTTGAAAAATGTTAAAAAGGATGTCTGGAGCAACAGTTACAGCGGTTCATTTATAAGACACACGTGCTTGATGATGTAATTTATGAGTTTGGATTCAGATCGAATTGGTTCAATTAAACAATTCGAATTAGTTCAATTAAAATGTCCTATTTAGGATTATTGCAATGTCTTAAACAGCTTCACATAAATATTGACATCCCCAATCCCACATTCCTATATAGTTACTTGTTTTCTCTGCTCTGAGAGAGTAGCAATTAATTTATTCCCCAAATGTGTCTTCTTCTCAATACTCTTTTCATTTATCAGTGAATCTTCATTCTTGATCGTTTCGTTGTCGCTAATATTCCTCTTCATATTTGAAAGTTTTCTATATAGACTCTCTTCTTTCTACTTTTTACTTTGGATTCCCAGTTTACTCTTTATTTTCCTGTTGATCTTTCAAAGATTCATTTTCTTGATTTATTAGGTCAAGCTGAATTGGTGTTTGTTTTCCCCTAATTGATCTGTTTCTGGTCTTATTTCCTCATTTCATCGTGTACGCTCTTTCTACTCCTTTTCGTTGCTGGATTTTTACTGTAAAATTGCCTGTTTCGACAGACAACAAAAGATATTGTTCCAGTTACGGAATAGGTTGTATTCATATTCGTTATTGATTAATTTGTGATGTTTGTTTTAAAATTTATTCGTGACTGAAGTAAGTAAAGGAGCTCTTGTCCAACTAGTCTTCTGGTTTCGCTACGCTCCTCTTTCCTATCTAGAGTTTTACTTTTATTGCTCCGAGATATAGTAACTCTTGACCAGAAGATCCTCCGAACACTACAACCTTTAATCAGCCCCATTTATAATACTGTAGAAGATGTAAAAAAATGTACTACCGCAATTATTTGTACCAGCAAATCGATTATACTGATTCGCCATCAATTCACAAACAATCAATCTACTGGAATCAACTTCCAATTATCTGAATTCCTACATCCATCTATGCATTTCCAACGCCGTTACGTGTTTGTTTAATGGAAAAAAAACTCAAAGCTTATAAAAGTTTTAGAGCGAAAGGCAAAAGGGTTATTTTAACGGTAGATTATTAGAAGAGGTGTCAGCAATAAGCTTCGACTGCTTTAACCAGGAATTATAGCAAGTGACATACCCCCACATTTCAAATTCGATATCTAATGGGCAGAAAATTCGTAACAAAAACAAAATCGATTTATAGACAAAAGGAGAGGAAGTTCCTCGAACAATATTTGCAGAATTGTTTATAGCTTGGTTTTAATTAACTTCCCTTTTTATTTGTGTACATCATATTTAGTTTTATTTATCATTCTAGCTATTCTTTTTTCTGGGTTAATTAATGTAATTCTAAATTTATTTTTCTATTTTGTTACATTTTATCTCTAGTGCATTAACTCCTGACTAATTACAATATCACAACAGGATGTTTTTGACACTATTTCGAAATTAATCCCGCTGTTCCGCTGGTATTTACTTAAAGGAACGAGCCTCCGTTTAATTAGTCTTTAACCAAACAATATCAAAATATTATTCGGTGTGTACCTATACTACATAAAATATTATACGACCTATCTATTTATGTACTTCGATAATCTACTTTCCTCTATTCAAACATCAAATTACGCATATCTTATCATTGTATCGATAAAAAAATCGTCTAAACTCCTCTGATATCCAGTGTAGACACATCAATTATTCGTGCATAGCCTGTAGAATAATAGCGTTGTAGAACGTGTGCTCTTATTTCGTCATCATCGCCTAGTGACATGCTGATGTCAAACTCGAGTGCTGCTAGTGATATCGAAATCATCATCGTTGGAAATATCAGATATGGCGAATTGGCCTCGGTGCTGCGGGTTTCTCAATTTATCCGGTAAGAAAGCGAGTAGAAAAGCTTCGATTTACATTAAACACGTCCAGGAGTTGGGCTATGACGATAATCCCACTAGTGCTTACACGTGTGTGAAAACTAAATTGAAAGAACGAGCTGCAAGTGAAACCATGATTTCGAATAGTGTCATAGTAAACGAGCAACAAGGTGTTAAGGACTTGCCGAAGGTTGCAAACAATTACGAGAACTGTAACGGCAGTAGTACAAGTAATATCGAACATGATAAGGACGACGACGTTGTTTTCAGACAATCCTTCAAGAAAGGCAACAATAGTAAGAGTAATCGGAGTAGTGCACGTAGTGGTGTCGATAGTGTTGATAGCGGACGTAGTCCAGTGCCATCTATATTAAAACAGAGGGTAAGTCATCGACATCGAACATCTATTTCAAGTGTATATACCTACAAACTAGTTTGTAATAAATAATCTCCAATAAAGCCCTTTCTTTGAAATATGTACTACGATTTACAATTTATTATATTAAATTATTTTATATGAAAATTTTGTATTAATTTACAAAAAAAATCGATAGATGACGATATCACTTACATGTCGAATAACTGTCGAGTAGAATACTTGATGTCGAGAGTTTTTGCTTTTTAATAATTGGGTATTTCACTGAATTGCGTTGCATAAAATTGCTGGAAGGTATTGAATAACGAGCAAAAAATTAACGAGTGAACTTGTATTTTATCTAAATAATACAAAGATGTACGAAATGATCATGTTACATAGTATGACATTTGAAATAATATTGAAGTTTGAATTCTATATTCGGTGTTCATCAATATGTGCTAGAGCAAAATGTTGTTTAAATTTAAATAATTCTATTCTTCGAGATTACTTGATAGTCTTCAATTCAACGTTGGTAATTGCTTTGGTAATTAAGAACGGGATTTTTAAACGTCAAACTTAACGGTTTGGATAAAAAAAATATTATTCTTCTGATCCTATTACCTCTTTCTTTGAGATTTCCGAAATTTTTCAAAAAACCGATAATATACGAGTTTACAAACCAGACAAGATCTAGCTCATTTTTCGCGAATACCATATATGTAATCAGGATTTGGCTTCACTTGACAGTTTATGGCCGGTTTATAATATTTATGTAGATATCAATACCAAGAAATAAATATATCAAAACCAAACAATCGTGAAATCATATCTTATATTTAAAATAAAATTTCGGTAACAACAAAAAAATAAAGAAAACAAGCCTGTAAAATCATTCATAAATGCTTTACAGATATCACGAGATAACGAGATAATAATGAAGATGATTTCCAAATTGTCCCGAAACAATTAAAATGAAAAATTAACCGTTTTAAAATCCACAACATAATTTGTATCAAATTGTATTAGAACAATTGTATAAAATTAGATAAAATTATGGTGGAATTGAAAATTCTTGTTTGTTGTGTTCTTTTTTTAATCCTAATTAAACCATTTTATACGGATTCTTAATTAAAAACTGGATAATTTGTAACAACTTTTAAAGTATCTACCTATAAATGAATCAGTTTTAACTTCTGCGGATTCTGTGAATTATGGTAAAAGTTATATAGAATTCCACAAAGTTTGAGAACTGCTGCGCTAGATAAGGTTTCATATTCAGAAACAAACTATAAATAACTTGTTTGAACTTGGTTCATACAGCGTCATAGTTCATAGTTAGAACAATTCTAAGGTTAGAATGGTTGTGAGATTAGTTATTAATTTTGAAAGCATAACATATGTAAAATAATCAACTGTAATTGCCTCGAATATACATATTATTATCCAATATATCTAACGATTCAAATATACGCATAAAATATTATTAAAAGAAACGATTTAAAAAAAGCATAAACTTGGTAGAAAGATTAGTGCACGATTCGCAACGTGAAAGGATAAGCGACAGACAAGATAATAATCACGAATTGTAGCACAGGATACTTTAAATTATCGGCTGATTTTGGCCAACAAGGTCAGAATGCTTCAAGTGTATGGAAATTTTGGAAGACACATTCGATAATTCGACGGATATGATGAAATTATCATGATTGGCACCTAATCCACACGAATTATGTTAACGTTACGGATACCGCTAGGCCAACAATTATGAATATACAGGGTACAATTTCAACTATATAAATAACAGTTCTCCTGAGTAGCTGTGTCTACTTCATTTGTGTTTGTACAGGACCTTGGAACTTAGTGACTGTTTTGAATTGTAAAATTTATTCGAAAGTAGACAGTTAGTTTTAATATTAGTCTGCGTTAAAGTAGGTGATACATAACCTAGTGGAAAGCATACGCAAGCTTAATGCTCCATATGGCCGTGAATGCCCTAGTCGCAACACTATCTCCAAATGGTATCAGTATTTCAAACAAAACAATACTCAAACTACCACGCAAACGAAAGAAGGACGACCTCCAAATCCGGTTAATTCGAGATTGTTAAAAGCTATCACCGACTGTCTGGTGAAGAATCCTAAAACATTATCACTGGCCTTACTTTCTGCTAAACTCGGTGAGTCAAAGGGCTGCCTACAACTCATTATCAAAACGTGTCTTCAGTTCAGAAATGTCTTGGTAAAGTGGGTGCTCAAGTTGCCGTCTAATGAGCAACAGAAGAAAAGTGTTGATGATGCTCCATCGATTTTAGACGAGTTTAGGGACCGAATGGGATGATTTGTTAGACAATCTACTAACTGCCGATGAGATTTAGATCTATCTGATTAACTACCACCAAATGTCGAGCGTACCAAAATGACATTCAAAGAGGTCATGGCTACTGTGTTCTGGAATAAAGATGGGCTCGTGCATATTGACTATCTTAAAGCGGATAAATCGATCAACAAAATATACTACATGAACCTTCTTGATATGCTCAATGCCCAGATTTCCGCTAGGAATCGTCGTAAAATCAAATTTATACAAGACAATCGTCCAGTCCATAAAGCAAATGTTACATTCGAAAAGATCACTCAGCTGAATTGGACGCTACTGAAACACCTATCCTATTCACTCTATTTAACCCTTCGATTATTACTTCTTTCGAAATTTGAAAAATAATATGTTAAAATTCAAATTTAGAAACCCTGACGATGTAGAATGACAAGTTAGTGAGTATTTTGTCTCAAAAAATTCAGTCTGGTTTTTTAGAGGCTTGGACATGTTACAATTGCCGAATGTCATTTTAAACAAGGAAAACTATTATAAATTTTAATAAAACCGTCGATCCTAGCACACGGCCTTGTCATTCAACCTGTACACAATACTTTGTTCAGCATACCCGAAATCATTCGGATTTTTACAGTTATCATAACTATTCTGCGTTTTTAAGCCGAGCCAATACAGGTCTCTTGAGAATTTTCGCTGGCTATATCAGATCAAATGAGGCATCAGTTGTTACAAGAAAAAATTCACAGAATTGTGACATTCCTTTGGCCGAAAGGTGTTCAATGTGTGGTTCCAACAGGACCATGCTGAACCTAAAACTAAGTTGGTATTATCGACATACTTTCTGGATAAAGAGATCCAGACATTCATAAAGCAAGGCAAAATATTGGAAGCATATTTCGTATGCAAAACAACTGCTACTCACATCTACATGAAGTCCCAAAGCTGAGATTCAATGATAGATCCCACTAGCTCGAATTAACTCCGCTAAAAAATAAAACATTTGAAGCAGTAATTGACTCAATGTAGAATACCTTTACAAAATTTGGACTCTATAGTCCAATAGTTTCTGTGTCTACATCCACCCGTACAAACAGCTTCATCTCTTCGACTACCCTGTTCGATTTTTCATTCATTAATAATAATCATAATTCGAAACTAAGAAATTTACTCAAATATCCATTTGTAATACTTTAAAATCTGTATCAATGATTGTGGTTTCATTAATCTATTTTAAATGTGATATAATCTTTCATCTATTTCTCGATTAAAGCAACTAGTTTTATAAATCACGATTAGTGAATGAATAAAACCTGAAACACCAGAGGTTTATAATGCCCTTATGAAGAAAGTATATTGTTGCATTATATGATATTGTGTGTATATTACATATTCTTGTTTGAAATACAAACAAAACTTTTAAATCCTTTAAAATGTATTAAAACTTTTAAGAAACCTATGTTACCTTTACCATTAAAAAATTAGATACTAAGCGCATCCGAAAGTTATATAACCAAACTTGAAGTAAACATGAAATTATAATTTTATAATTTAGATTAAATTTTTTGTGCGATCCATTAAAATAAAAGAATCTATTTACGACAGTTTTAATCTTCGAGAATCTAGACATATAAATACTAAGTTTTTTATTGTCTTGTATCTACATCTTAAATCAATGACGTCTATAACATTATTCGGCATATGGATTAACTACGTCATCGATAATGGAAGAAATCAAATTATAAATAATACAAGATTATTCTTAATTATAGCAGATATATCTAAATATGCGTGTGGATTATCGTGGTATGATTGAATTCATTAGAAATAATAAAGATTAAGTGAATTTTAATTTTTATATTTTTTGGCCTGGTTAATCGGGTATTAACTGGGAAATGCATTTATGTTTGAAGTAAGAGTACCAAATTAAATGGAATTGATGAGAAGTTTACAATCGCAAGATCGTAAAATAATGTCATATAAAACATAATAAATTATAGATTATTAATCTGACAGGTGGATATCTAATAAAACGCATATATATATCTTTTGCGTCTTTTCTCAACTAAATCTAATTATGAAAAGCATCCTTATTGTATTGTAATTTACTTAGGATCTCGTACGTCCGCATGTAATCATCAAACATCTTCTAAGAAATGGAATTAAATCAAAAATGCCTGTAATAGACGCCCATAGTATGATTTCAAAAATTACTCTACTAGCAAAAGCAATAATAGAGGATAGATATAATATTCACACAGGGGAATAAGACTAAAATTAATTGGCCAATTGCACTGTTGTAAAATACAACTCAAAGAAATTAGAACAATTTTAGTATTCAGATGAGTGACGTTGATAATGCCTGGTATACAGAAACTATAGACGGTCTCTAGTACTTAACCTCTTTTATTGCTTTTGCTAGTAGGGGGATTTCTGCAATTATACAATGAGCGCGTACTACAAGCATTTTCCGGTTACTGTATGTGGCTCAACGTTTTCAATGGAAATGGAATCAAGCGTCAAATACAATGTCGCGCTTAACTTTCAAGTGGTCATTTAATTTAAACTAGGTCGTTCACAATCATTCATCTGAAAAAAGTCCATCGATGTCAATTATAGAAGATAATGTACCGCAGAGTGATTATCTTATTTATCGCAATGGATTCGCCATTTATAGTTTCGACAATAAAATAATCATGTAGCAAATATGATTATTCTAAACGTTTTCAATAGCATTATTTGGTGGAAAATGTGGGTGTATCGCTTTACGTCAGAAGTAAAACCAATTTCTACGGAATAGACACACAGATCAACATAAAAGAAATTCAAAGAGCACAATGATTGGTTCTGAATCATATTATCACACATTGAATACGTAAGTATAAACAAGCATGTGGTTCTAATATTTCCCCAAAAGTTCTAAAACTATCTACTTATATCTATTTTGAGTATGGTAAACGTGAATACAACTAAACTGCTCCGCATAAGTTAGGGATATTATGGAAAATTTTATTTTTCAAAAGAAAAAAAAATCAAAGATGTTTTTAAGCTATTTATTTAGTTTTTAAATGCTTGTTTCTGATTATAAAAAAAGTTTATAAATAAGTTATAAATTTCAAACAAAAGGACAAAAAAATGAAAATTATGTGAAAGTGACTAATAACTTAATTTCAAATTAATCAAAAAAAGAGAAAATGAACACAAATTTCTTCTTATTTTCCCTTTCAGCAGTAACGAATATGTCCTCCGTGGGCTTCAATGATAGCTTGGCAACGTCTTAGCATGCTGGTTATGAGATTATTAAAGTTTTCTTGTGGAATCTGTTGCCAGAGTTGTGGATTATGATGATCCAAAGCTTTCTGCAATTGATCCCAAGCATGCTTGATCCCATCGGATTTACATCAGGCGATAGAGGAGGTATTGCTAAATGAGGAATTCCATTGGTTTCAATTGCATCCATAACTGCCATGGATCGGTGTGGATGAGCGTTATCATCCAAAAAAAGGAAACCAGGACCCACAGCAACATGAAACTCTGGCACAATGTTGTTGATCACCTGATTCAAGTATACTTCTGAATTCATGTTTCCCGGAATAACCAGAAAGTCGGTACGGCCATCATAACAAATGCCTCTCCATACACAAACAGTTCCTACTCTGAAATGGTGCATTTCTTGTACTGATCGCCAGTGTCTTGGTACCAAAGGTTGTGTCCAGATACACGTTTGACGACAATATCTGGATTCATCAGTTAACAGTACCAACTTCCACTCTTCTCTCCAATTCACACGCTTTCGTGCCCATTCTAATATTTGTCGCATATGTTTGCGAGTTAATTGTACACCTGTAAAAAGTCGTCTAGAACGTAAATTTACATCCCAAAAACGGTTTCTGGCAGTTTCAGCTGATATTGATGTTCCTGTGACTTCTGCGTGCCTCCTACTCAACATTCGACATGTGCTCAAAGCTTCTTGGCGTGCAGAAATGGCGATATATCGATCTTCAGCAAGGTTAGTTATTGATGGGCACCAAATTCTAAGTCTTTCTTCAAGAGATCCAGTTTCTTGAAAACGGTTAAAAAGTCTAGAAATTACACTTTGACTAACTTGAAAAAAAGTTGCCACGTCACTTTGTCGTTGACCATCCCGTAACAAACCAATTGTTCTATTCGCTTCGTCAGATCTTAATTTATGTCTAGGCATTGGGAATTAATAACAAAATTTTGATACCGAATTTGCAGAATTAGACCCGGTTTATTCATCTTCCAGTAAAGTTTCTGTTAGTTTTTAATTAATTATTTATAATAGTTAATTAATTTAATTTACTTGGCAGATTTACTATTTTTGGGTTTTTAAATAAAATTTAAAAGGTCGGTTAGTTACTGGGAAGAACTAAATGTTTTTGCCACAGTAGTATGTTTAGGAGAAAATAGAGAACGATATAACATAATAAAAATATATGAAATAAAAATATGTAGATTCACATAATTTGTAATTCTAGTTGTTGATATGACAACTCTGACAGTGCAAGTGTATCACGTGTTGACAAAAACAGTATAAGAGAGGTATAATTCTATTCATTTTCAATTTATTGAAAGTATTACCTAATCCCAGACTATGCATTTTGCATAGTATATTGTAATGTTATATTACATTTTATTCAATGTTTACAATTCCAATTGTCACTTGACAGATGGTCATCCAGCTGTAGGTAATCTAAAAAAATTAAAAAAAAACACTAAATTAATTTAATATTCATGAAACTATAACCAACTCTCTGATCTGTGTATTTCTTTAATTCAATTTAATTCTATTTGATAAAATATGTAACATTAACATGATTGCACACATGCGAAGTATTTATTTCTAAATTCATGCATTTAAGACTAATTCAACACTATCAAATGATAGAGGATGCGCAACTTCGTCAAGTTGGCACCATCGCTATTTTCTTCGCATATGTACGAGTCGATGTCATGTTTTGGCTCAGTAACCATCTGACGCAGAAGGGGCGTGTTGGTTAGCAGAGATCTTATGTTAAGTCCAGCCAACGACAAAGACAGAAAGATGTAAATGCACCACAATAATTGCAATCATATTTTATAAGTTAATTAATAAATTTTATATCATTTAATTTGTACACAAACACACATAAATATTATAACAAAATCACACAATTAAACTCCTCACACGCAGCAAGAAAATGCAGCCAGTTAGGGGCATTTTAAGAAGAAAAACTAGGTGGTAATTAAAATCAACAACTTTTCGGTAACCCTGTATACAACAAATTTCCGACCGGACGTGCATAAATTAATCCATCAACGATCGTTGGTTGCCGTGATTGACAGATGACTATCAAAAGGTATTTCTGAAGAAATTTAGAAACAATTGCGAATCACCTATAAAAAGCCGTGCGAGAGCAACAAACTTCCGCTTTTTGCATTGATCGTCGTACAGAGCGTTTATTTCTATGTAAATTCTTTTAAATTACCCCGGTACACTGTGGGCCTTAAGAAACGATTATCGTCGAATAAAAGTACTTTGAAACATCAAAATTTTCACCGAATTTAATTACCCCTACGAAGAGGACTTCGTCCATCCAACATCTGCGCGCGAAGACAGAAGCTTCCAAAATCACACATACACACACTCACACACGTAAAATAAGGTAATTTAATTTTAATTAATTTTAATGTCAAAAATTTTAAGAAAAATATTTTTTTTTTTTAAAAATAAAACAGTAAATTTTTAGTTTAAGTCCAAAAATAATATTTGAAAAATTTCAAAATTAAATTTTTTTTAGTAGTTTTTTTAAGAAATAATTTTTTTAGTAAATTGAGTTAAAAAGGTAAAATTTATTTATTTTAATTAAACAAATAAAAAATCTTCAAAGTTAATTTTTTTTATACAGAAATTTTTTTTCCAACTAAAAGTTGAAAAAATTTCAAAAACTACCAAAAAAGGTTTTAATAGGTAAAATTTAGTTTTAGATTAGCAATTTTGAACTGTGTAAACAAATTTATATAGGTTTATAGAAGAAAATAAAATTATTTTTTTTTTGTAAAACATCTTTGTCTTGTAAAAAATTTCTTTTAACTTAGAATTTTTTTTTTTCACTTGGGTATTTTGCAACGTACGATAAGCTCTCGTATTCTGTTCTCTACACCTGCTGTAGAGCTAAGAATTCACGAACCCCTAGGATAATTTTTTTAAACCCCAAATTTTAATTTAAAGAGTAAAACTCAAATTTTCTTGATTTTATTATAAATCATATTTCACATTACAATATATTGCATTTTAGTCAAAATTAGTTTAATTGTTATGTAAAAACTTCCGGTAGCATAAAAGTTCAGTGCAGTTCAGTTTAATTCAGTTTCTATTCACTAAATTAATAATAGTGACAAAATTGTTGTCTAAAATATCGTCAATGTCTTCAAATACATCCATCTTACTCGTCTACTGACTTTTCTATATAATAGTTCACAAACCTCGTGATTTTAGTCTTACTTGACACTCTCTAGGATAGCTGAGCATCAAGTAAATTTTCTGCCAAGTAAGTAATTTTACTACGCGGTTAAATTTTACTTGATTGTGAATAAACACTTAATCTGCCAAGTAAGGCTTTATCTGACAATTAGAGTTACTCGATACTTTACTGGATGGTCAATAACCACATTGAAAATTAAAAAATTGAGCAGATTTTGAGATATATCCGTAAGTTATGTGGAGCAGATTATTTCAATATTTCTTGATTGGTCCAAATCAGTTTATAATCCAGTATGTTTACTCGCACCATTAAGCCACCTCAATTTTCGCTGTCTTATATAGTATTCTTGACAGTGTGCTCATTATGAACACTCACCACACACTTTTGTAATCTTATTCAACTATATATTAAGACTGATAATGTTATGTGATAGTGATTAATAAAATAAAATAATGTAATTTTCAGTTAAGGAAAAGTTATATTATTTCTAGAATTTTTACAGTCTATCTAATACAATAATTATTGTTAATTACTATACACACATTGAGTTTCAGTTAGTCATCCGATATCTCATCAATGTTACTTAGTAATAAAATTGATCAATAAGATTATACTGATAAGAATCGATGTATTTTGTAAATTATAACAAGTAGCAGTCTAATGGACTATATTTTAATAAATGAAAAAGTTTATTTGGGAGATATCCCGTGCGCATGCTCGAATTTTTATGTTTCGTGTAGGTTCTTTCCATTAAATGGAATGTTATAAATCCACTTATTAAAATTAAAGAAAAAACGGCTGGTTTTTTTAAAGCTATTTTAGCCAACTCCAGACAATATTTGCATCATATTTCATTTATTTATTTATTGCTAACTGAACTATACATTCAAAAGTCTGTTGTGTCGCAACTCAAATTGATTTATTGATAAAAAGATGTGTGAACATAAAATACGTGACATCTTTATCTTGTCAATAAACACATCTAACAAGATACATAACAATGATTTGCAAAGAACGCAAACAACCTCTAAAAACTATTTAAAATTTTGCAAACGGATGAATTGAGTAATGTCCCACTATATTGAGAAAAAGTTTCAAAAATATCGTGAAAAGATTTTCTCGGTATTTAATTTGAACAATAACATATTTCTTAATCGGGTCAGCTGTTTAATGTTTATTTATAGTAGGTTTATTTGATTGATCTGCTGCTGTTACGAAATTAATAAAGGGGGATAAGGTATTTTATTGTATGTTATTATTGATGTAGTGGATTTATCAATACCACCTAGTTTTAACTAATAAATTGTTCAAAACAACTTAATTTATTTAGTTGTGTTTGCGTTATTATGAATCATAGATTCTGTCGCTAACTCGCTAATAAAAGCATGTTTGGTTTATTTTGCATTTCACGCAGCCAAGAATTACTGTTGAAACTTTAGGTAGAACTGTGATCGCAAACACTAGGTGTAATATAGTTGTAAAAGTAATAACTACACATTTGTTAATGTTTAAGTATAACTAATTATTTTTACACCTCAGACAAATATCATTGATTCTACCTGCAATTGAAACACACCTGGCCGCGCTTTTATTTCTTTATACACTTTGCAATCGTCTGCATGCAAGAAGCAGCACCTCAAACAAAAAAAAACAATAATGAACCGCGACAACTATCTTGCGGTACTCCGGATAATATCGTAGATGGACTAAAATATACGCTGTTATAGAAAAACAATCTATCTTCTACTACATAAATAAGATAAAATAATCTGTAGCAATTGAGTGGACATTCCAAGAGAATACAGATTAGATTGTAAAATATAATGCTTCCATGGCTCGATGCTCTATTATTAGGGCCACAACAAAAATAAAGTAAACAGAAAATAAAGTAAACTAAGTGCATAAAAATACGATGTATACTAACTCGACGTTTCACCACTAATGTAAGTGGATTATTCAGGAGCAAACTGTGGGAAGTACTGGCTATCAAAGCAGAATGAATGGATTTATATTTCTGGGATTTCTGGGAATTTATGAGCCGTAAGCTGCTACGGTTTGCCCGCTCTCAGAGCTCCTCATTCAGTCTAAGAGCTTTAATAAACTGCAATAACTATGATGGTTTCAGAAAAGGTATTTCTTCTTCGTCTATGACGTCGTTATTCTGTTTTAGACCTATTCTTATCATGCCTTCCAGAAGGTGACAATGCCCTGTAAGAAAACCTATGAGGATGCGTAGTCTATTTCTACTTAGTTCTAGCAAAGTTTTTGCTCTATGCTTGTTGGAGTTTCCAAGAAATATCTTGGAGTGTCTCAAACAAGGGGAAGATTCTTCCAGAGGGATACTCCTCTCTATCTTTGGATTCTTTTTTGTAGGTGCTCATCGCTATACCGCAAAACAGTTCCGGTTCCACAAACAAAGTTGTGGCGGCCTTCTTTGCTAATAGATTAGCTTCTTCGTCGCCTCTGATTCCAGTATGTCCTGGTATCCAGCATAATGTAACTCTAATTTCCTTGCTTAAGTTGTTTAGTCTGTTAAAGCACTTCCAGGCTAATTTGAAGCTGATGATGTTAGAAATTGACTATCGGAGAAAATTGCAATTCTTTACTTTCGATAGTTTCTGTCCAGGTTCAATTGAGCACATTAAGCGATTAAATAAGGAATATTACCGCAAACACTAGTTTTCAAGCATTGACAGCTTTCTGAATAGAAGGCTCAAATATTAATAGATTGAACTACACTTTCGATAATGTATTCATTCGGTATTGACTGTGATGCTTGTGTACCTACTGTCACTTTTAAATCACTTTCTGCCATTGTATAGAATTAAGGGTAATGCTATAAACAGTTAACACTAACCACAGTATCAAATAATGAACATCAAGAAAATTTTGCGTTTTATAGTACTTTTAGCAGTAATCGTTAACATTAAATTGTCACTTTTGACAACTCACTTTGTCGTATATTATACTTCTACACCCGTATACCATTCGTTATATTATTCTTTAATATACAGCTATTATACAAATTAGAAAACAATGAAAGTACCTGCAAATATTAGCGGCGAGACTTTGCGTTTATTGGAGAAACAGCCAAACACTAGACTGGTCAAAAAAAGAAAAGCTGAACAAGTGGAGAAGAGCACTTCCATAAGTGACGATATGATTCACAAGATGATGGTTAAACCAAGCGGTAAAGGTACTTCACCGCGCAGTTCAGTGAAAGACCTAAAAAGGAAAGGCTGTTTTATACCTGTTCTTGCAGCGAAATGCTGCAAAGAAAGGAAATACGTCGATGCCAAGGTTTGTTATCCATACCTATTTCCATCTATGTAGTACCTATAAATTGTAGAACTTAATATTCGGAAGTTATAGTTGCGCATGACAATACGTCTAATGTGAATTAACATGTTGCCAACTTAAAACAAAAATATATTTTCCTGAAACATCATTTACATTCAGACGTGCTCAGCAACTGAAATGTTAATTTGTAATCTGACATATGTACGTCAATCTTTTCATCATCATAGTATTTGGCGCATTTTCAAGGTGACATTTCATTTCTAAACACGGTTGATGAGACGAACGAAGTCGGAAGAGTAATTTGTATCAAGATTTAGAATTTAGTAGTAACATACAACAGTTATAGTGTTTAAAATAATGTAATTGTGGGACACATTCAGATAATGCAATACACCGAAAGTTAAAGATAGTTTATAATTAGACAAGTTATTTTTAGAATAAACAGAAATGTGCTGCAATTTCCAAAACATGACTTCAACATGAGTGGCAGCTATGAATTACACTCAATTAAAACCAGATCGAAGCTCGTTGTCACACATCATGGTAAAGCCTAGATGGATTTAGTAGTTCTAACACCGCCTTGAATATATTTAGATAGGGGCTTTACTCGTTTCCTGGTTTGGACATATGGATTACGATAAATACTCAACTTTGTGACTTAAAACAGCGACTAATTCCTAATTACACACAAAAATAACACGGATAGCTTTAGTGGCGCTATTAAATTGTGACGAACGAGTATCGAATATTTACGAATATGAACATTTACTGGTATTCAAATACTTAGTGGCGTAACATTAATGAAGAATATATCATTTTATCTATGCTTTATCCTAATCGGATTATCGTAAATCCGCGAGATTTGGAATAGAAGTCCTTCCTATTGTAGAAGTATTATTTAAGAAACTTTTTTTATAATTATCTTTCGTCATTCTTCACTCTGGATAAATTAGATATTGGTTATTCCATGCAATAAAGGAGTTAACAATTATATTGCATCCAAAGAGTTTGCCGCGACTGTAAAAATCGTCACACTCGCGACAAAACTGTTTTTGTCGGTGCCAGTGTTTTTAGAAAATGTTCCAGTATTAGGGGAAACAGATCAATACAAACCTCTTATAAACACCGGTGGGAAATTAAAACAAAATCCACAACAATCCCTAAATAGCGATTGCGATTACGTGGTTGCCGAATTATGTTCAAATGTTACTCTGGTGTCTGTGTTTTGCAACCTGTCTGGTCCTTGTTATGTTCTTGATTCCTGAATAAATTGTACTTTTGTTCCTATCAAATTCTATCACAATTAACTATATTTTCAATTAACTGAATTTACTATAGGTGAAATTTATAATCGACCTAATAAAATTATTTTTTTTGATAAAAGTCTGGACAAATTATACACCACTTTCTGTATTCCAAAAGATCTTTCATTTGTTATTTCAGTAAAATTAATTGCGCTATGCATTATCAAAAGTTTGATACAAAACCACACAGCAAGAGTTGCAGCATTTTTTAAACAAGCAATACAGCATAAATGAAATTTTTGTAAATCTAACAGCCGCCAGAACACTGAAAAAAGGCTAAAATACTATGTCATTAAATTGGAATAGCGGAAGGGAAATTATCTACAAACATAAATAAATGCCATAATAACACAAAAAAGTTGATTCTTGAAATAAAACTTTAAATGAATAAGAAGAAACAACATAATAAGATTTCAATCACAACTAACTATTTTTGAAATTAACGGACCATTCTTGGTGTTCTAATTCTCAATTATCTCAATAAAATTAATCATTTTATAAATCGTAATAGATAAATTTATTCTCAGAAAATATAATACGATTCAATTTGACAACTTTCATTTAAACGATGTATTGGGGGTCTGTGTTTCTTTAACAACAGATATTATCAACACAGCATTATCAAAACACAACATCCTCCCTACTTGAAATAATAGTTACACTGTAACAAAATAAAGCTTAAGTTATTTTAGAATATAATCTTTGTGTTTTTGAGGTAATTTGTGAGATCTCTTTGGTCGCATTGATTCTAGAGCTTCTTTTTATTTTCAGCTACTACGTCAATATTTGTAGGTGTTTCATTTTTACCCTTGCAACTGCAATGCGTTAGACTTACTCTTCTCTTCATTCTCCTATTTACTAGTTGATTCTTTCACAGGTTCTAATTCACCCGAACATCCTATGATCCCCTCTCCGTTGTTCTTTGTCGTTGTGTCTTTCATTTTTTCTTTCCAAATTTACTGGTTTTATATGCTCTTTATTTCTTCTATAAGATTTTTCTCCACTTGTTCTATGTATGATCTATCGTTTACCTTTTCTTTCACTATTCCATTGTTCCATATATTTGAATTTGGATCTACTTTTGTGAATACCGGCTGTCCAGTCTCAAACGGTCGTTGATCAGTAGATTTTCTATTATAAAAATATTTGTTTTCTCTTCTTCTTTTTTCTCTTGATTCAGGAACATCTTTGACAATTTATTGCTTTAAGTTACTATGTACAGTCGGTATCCCTGTTCTTGTTCGACAACAAAAAATTCTTTGAGCTGGACTAGAATCCATTTTATTTGTAACTATTGCTCTCCTGAGCTTTCTGGATCATTTTCTTTGCTATTTTAACCGTTGCCTCAGCTTTACCATTACCTTGTTGGTGATGTGATGAAGATAATGAAAATCCCCACTCCTTTGATTTCCAATTCAATATTTGTTCCATTGTCTTAAATCTCCACTCTGTGTCTACTTTTAATTTACAAACACTTGTTCTTTCAGAAGTCTTATAAAAACTGAGGCATCGCAAGAAAGTTGAGTAGCAATTTGAAGCAGCTTTCAAAGGAGGTGTTACTGACATACTCGTACCTATGCATTTTCAAATTTCTAAAAAAAAAGTTGACCAAGGCGCTGTAGTTATTTCTTAAAAAAATGAAAATATCTTTCTATATTTTACATATCTCAAATTTCTTTCAATTTGTGGTTGTTCAAAAATTAAAGAAACTTGTAATTTTGTTGAAAGACGGAAGTTGAGAATCGGTATCGGTTTGGTGAATACCCAGTTTAGAACGTAATATTTTTGGGTATAATAAAAATGACAAATGTCCTTCGACTAAATCTTCAAATCAACTCCTGAATTTTTATCATGAAAACTGAAGCCTTTTCGTAAATATTAGCTCGATTCTTCTATGTGCAGCATAATACATTCTCGTTATGGAAATAAACTGAATAATATTTTATTAATTAAGCGCTAAATGTAGTAAGTAATTTAATGTGGTCTGCAGTAAAACCATTGTTTCACGTGCTGTGTGGCAGGTCGCACCGTCTTGATGGAAAAAATGTCCTCCGCATCAATTACATCCAATTCGAGCCACAAAAACTCCGTTAACATTTTGCGTTACCGTACACCATTAACAGCGGCATTTCCAGCCGCATTTTCAAAGGCATACGGCGTAATCACTCCGCCAGCCCAAAATGTACACCAAACATTTATTCCCGGTGGATGTATAGTTGTTCGGATATCACATGAAGATTTTCAGCATCCCAAATCCAACAGTTTTATTTAACGTACCTATCCGACGAGTTGAAAATGTGCCTCATTTAAAAAAATGATTTTCTTCGAAAAATCCGCATTAAGTTGGTGATGTTCCAACACCCAATTAGCAAATTCACGGTAATGCGCATGGTCTCATGGCTTAATTTCTTGTACCAATTGAATCTTGTACGCGTGCAAATGCAGACTTTTACCAAAATTCGTTGCATAGTCCCTGGAAATGTTTACTTCTTGACCACGATGCCGAATGGAAGTTCCTGGATTTTGGGCCACAGATTCCCTCACTATTAAACTATTTTTACTATTTATCTAGAGTTTTTGAGAAATTGGATAAAATGGAGATGGTAATTAGAAATCTGTAATTAGAAATCTGTGACTTGTCATTCTTCTTAAAAACAGGAATAATTCTGGCACGTTTCCATCGAATTGGAAAGTTTGCTGTTTTTATTGACAGATTGATTATTGAACTTAAAGGTTCGGCAAGATAAGATCGTAATCTTTTAACCAAGAAGCTTAAGATTAAATTATTACCAGCAGTGGAGGTAGAACTGAAACCAGCCATGATTTCTGTGAGAGACTCCACGGAGACAGGTTGGAGAAGGAAGGAAACTGAGTAATAATTTGAGGCATATCTACAGTATTAGAAGGACAAGATGATGTTCGGCAGAAGCAAAGGCATCCACAATATCCTCCGGTTTATCCATCCAGGTCCCATCATAGAATATTGTCCCAGGTATGCATGTTGTGCCCTGTTTGCTATGGCAAAAGGACCATATTTTCTTCGGATTTTCTTTAAGAACGGACTCATTTGACATTTGTTGTTTATATAAGTAAATCCTTTTGGTCATTATTGTGCTACCGGTTCACTTTCATTTGCGATGATAGTAATCTTTTGTCTTCAAGTTTCGTTTGATGACATTCGTGAACCAGACTGGATAGCCTGAGGTTGAAGGAAAATATTTTGGGATACATAGGTCAAAGGCATCATAGAGCTTAGTATAAAATAGGTCAAGGGCAAAGTTGACGTACAGACCAATCCGTCTCAGACAATAAGTTAATTAGTGCATCACAGTTTATTTTGTTAAAGTTATATCGAAAGTCCTGACCCGATTCAAAGTGGGGAAGACATAAAAGTTAAATTGGTACTGATCGATAAGGCCGGATTAACAAAATGGCACTTTAGATTACTTTCTTTAATAAAAAACTTGTCTGGTATTCCTTCTGTTAATTTTCCAATTTCTGGTTTGGTAGGACTTTGTTTCTTTTTTTAGATGATAGCTTAAATATTTGTGTTTCAAATTTGGTATTAAAATTTGATTGTGTCTATATTTACAAACGGCGAGAATTACCAACATAAAATAAACCAAAACATATTTACAATGAGCGCTCATGGAGTAATTGAAGGAGTTAGGATGACTCCTTCAATTAGTAAAAGCAATAAAAAAGGTTAATTATTATAAGAAGTACCAGCTTCTTCCATCCGAATTGTTATTCAAACAAATCAACAGACTTACTTTTGTCAATTTTTCGGTTGATAATTCTGACGTAGCATAATAAAGGAAGTGAGTCTACCATTCTAGTATTCGAAGGGACTCTGATAGACAAAAATCATGATCCGTCTGTAATTTTTAATCTCTTTTATTGCTGTTGCTTGGTACGGTTGTTTCTTTTAATATGAACGCCTATTACAGACATTCTTCGGATCGTATACATTTAACACTGCACTTTGTACAGTATCACACTTGAGATGAATTCTTCAATTTCTTTGAGCTAACTCTATGAAGTTTTCTTCATATTAGAACTAATGCGAATATAATTACTTCATGAACTGATGGATTTCTACATCTTCTAAAACCCAAATTCATTTTTATTTTCTTTTGTATTAAACAAATACTTTTTGACGGTTAAGGAAAGCCTTAGTTTTAACCAATAACTAAAATTATAAACTACTATAACTAAAGTACATTTGTTCAACCAAATTATTATGATAATAAAATTAATGAAAATAATCAATTTCATTTATATTATATAATTAAGTAAATGAACTAAATAAATTGTTTTCGATAAATATAACATTTAGCTATCTCACAAAAAAAGCTTTTGTATCAGTTAAACAATGCTTCAATCCATTTTTTTATTAGTATTAGGTAAACAATTTTATTGTATGTAGTAGAAAACGTCAATGAGAATGATTTTAGTATAATTATCTGCTGTACCTATATTATGTGCATATCAAATAAGATTTAGAGTTAGTTTAGAGTATCTAAACATTTTTACTGAAAGTAACATTAATAATAGGATTAAAATATCTCATAAGCTATTCATTTTAATTAAAATGTACGACGATCCATTTAGAAACATTATGAAAATGATTTTGAAAGATCAGCATCAAAAACTTTTGCAGTTTATAGTATACAGGACGATAAACTTTAACCAAATATAATTATCGCGGAGAAATTATCTAATCCTTAACAATTAAGCGCGATGTGATATAGTTACTCGACCCCTGCACCATCACCACATCAGCCATTCAACTGACAAAAGAGCGACCGAACATAGCAACTAGCAAGAGGATTGCCAATTATTTCCGTAACAAGGAAAAGGGAATTTAGGGAATTATTTGTAAACACTCGTCGCACATCATCCGGTAAGAGGACCTCTACCTCCTTAGTAATTCGGCCCCTTCAGAATTCCCTAGACTAGCTCTCGTATCGCCGACAGAGTTAAAAGCATTGTGCTGGGGATCTCGAATAAAGTGCGATGCAGGTTCTGCGACCCGCTTCCGTGAGCAATATTTGTCTTCGCTAAGTCTGAACGGCGTCATTCTTGGCGCGTCCGTCCCATGGGGAATGATCGCGCACATTGGACAACCAACTGACTCCATGGAAGGTATTATGACGACCCGATCAAGTTAACGTTGAAAGTTTGTTGTTTGCGGATAAAGACGACTTTTAGACTTCACCGCAGTCTGTAACTGGCTGATGAGGGGATGGAGACGAACGTTTTGTAAAGTTGGAAACTGAAATTCCCGATAAGTCGGTTATTGTGCTAACAGTAAATTTAATCTAGACAAAACTTAATATGCTAAACTATCTCGGAATCAGAAAGTTTATTTACTTGTTTCGAGGGTATTTAATTTATGACACTGATTTGTTTCTAACCAAAAATAATCATTTTTAAAACAGCAGCAGAAGTAGTAGAGCCTTTAACAGCACAATTCTTCAAGAAAATAATGAAGATAAAGTATAAACTGGAAATAGTCAAGACGACAACGAAGTTTCCCCCAACATCTACGAAGTGTGCTTTTAAACCTTATCTCTCAGAAAAAGAATTATAGGTTACTGTCAAAAAAATGTCTAAAACTTATAATGTGCAAAATTGCTCAAGATATAAAGTTATAAACATCAGAAAATTAGTCATCGTACAGATCTAAATCTCTTATTTACAATAGTAGTTGAGAAACTGTGTATCAAAATACTGTTTTGCTCAAAACTAGCTTTGACGTTTTAAGTTGTCGCACTATGACACTAATTAATGTAAAGTCAGATTTAAATAGCTTAGATGTAATGACAATGCCTTTATAACACTGTAACAGACGTATAATGGTGGCAAAAAATTATTTTTTTGGCCCCCATTATACGTCTGTTTCTGACCAGCTAGAAACCAATTTTGTTTACCGGATAAGCATAAACCGTTTTGACAGTTAATTACTTAAATACTTGGCCTGTCACGTAATTAAATTACAAAACGTAAAATAATATCGTGAAGTTAGCTGGCCAGAAAGCGGATTTTGTTAGGCGGATAAACGTAAACAGTTTTGACGGTTTATTACTTAAATACGTAGCTTGTCACGTAATTAAATTACAAAACATAAAACACTATCGTTAAAAAACATGGCACGTTACTCAAATGTTGAATTAGCATACATGCGCTACCTGCATGGGCAATACCCAAATAGAATTCTACCGGATGTACGAGCATTTTCGCCAATAAACGATTGTGTGAAAGGGATGCTTTTTAACGAGAAATCACAGTGACCAGTGGAATTTTCAGAAAATGGGTGGGTTGGTAAGTGTTTTTAATTAGAAATATTAAATGAACATGTCTATAGCTAAGAATTTTGACGAGCTTGTAAGAATAAATCTAGATTTAATACAAAAAATTATAATAATCACTGGGAAAAACATAGTTCAGCCACCTAGGTAGATGTTTATTATTATATCTAGGTTTTTGCTCTAGTTTAATGTTATTGTATTAAAGAGTTCAGTAGTTCAGTAGCCTACTAGATAATCTATTAAAGAAATGAAAAATACACGTTAAGATGTTTTATTTTTTTGCATAAAAACGGCGCCTCACACGAAAAAAGGCAAGAGAGTTTTTTTATCACAAATTGAATGACAAATTCAAAACTGATTTTTAATTTGAAATATATCAGTGGCGTATCATTTTTTTTCTTTAAAAAATTAAGATCATTACCCATATGCACGCCAATGATGAATATAAAATTCTTGGTTGGATGTCAAGAAATGCGCAATAACCATCTCTTAAAACCCACCAAATTTCATTTGCCTATCTCGACCGATTTCAGAGCAATAAATAAATCGTCAGTTTTTAAGAAAAACTTTATCACCCTATAACTCTGAAACTAAGCATTTGCGGACGGACGTTTATATAGCAAACTGTCATTATTTTTGCATGCAGAATCACCACCTGAAGTTTGTCGCACTTATTTACTAACACCCTGTATTTGTACTGAGCTACAGTCATTCTTACCTCTGCGACCATCGGGCTGTTCCATTATTAAAAATAACAGTGCCGGTACATTAACTAAAGTTACATTGCTGACCATACCAAGTAACATCTTACGCTACTACAAATGAAATACTGATGTTGTAACAAGGGGCAGTAACTTTTTAACTAATGTCAAACTTGTATAGTCAAAAATGCTATATTCGTAAAGAAAATCTTAAAAACTAGAGGCGAAAATAATGTACAGCATTAAACTCGGTCGTAATTTGTTCTGAATTATAGCTAATCGACATCTTACATCTATTTTTATTATCTTACTTTTAAAGCAAAAAAAGTATTTCGGAAACGTAAGTTCAAACTCACACAGACATCCATTAATACTTTTGACACAATTTGTTCCCATAACTGGACAACTTGGATATTGGGACATTCAAGAATACCATCATACTTGCATGTCCAATCGCTTACGAATCTTTCATCATATTACAATTCTATAGTTAGTTTGATGAGGACCGAAGTGGACATTCCACATAACGCCCTCCGGTACAGCAGACTGAGCATAGTATAAAGCTATAATCTAAAACATCAACATAAACATACCTGATAAGCTCCTGAACATCCACGCTTAAAAGCAGGCTGCACATGTATTGACAAAGGGTATATTCTTATGTGTCGTAACAGCCAGTGGTAGGTACTTGGCTGCATGAGGAAATTCAAGTTCCTTTAAAAGGTCAAGCAAAACTAGACAAAAAAACCCAAGGAACAATCCAATTCCATAGAAACTGAGAAGAGGGCACAAGGGATTTAATGAAGATAAGTGATATCACATTATTGTAACGGAATGGTTTATGCTCCCACTGATAAGACAAGGATCATGGCCAATCATCGTTTAGTAAGTCTACAATGTAATTATGAAGACGAGTTTGAAGACAATGTAGACCGTCTGGTTGAAAGTCTTTTAAATTCTGAAAGCAAAGAAGTATGTATGGCTCACAGGGAAAGAGTTCAATGTTTTGTTTCTACCAGGAAACTAGACTGATCTCCTGAATCTGACTTTAATAACTACAGATCTTCCTATTGGCCTATATGGCATTTGTAAGCATATCAACGCATTCATCAATTTTTTTTTGATGTAAGTGTTTTATAGTTATATCATAATACCCACGTTTTTCAATAATATAATTTTCTACTTTTTATTACTAGGAGTCCTTAATAAGTTGTAAGAGGTTAGTTTTATTGTTTCAGGTATTTTTAACTTTTTCTGAAATAATTTACAATAGCTTTCAGTCTGAAGTCTTCAAATTGCGCTATAAATACTTTTTTATATTTTTTCAAGGCTTTCTTATTAAAGCTTGTGAAAGTATCAAATTTATTGTCGATATAAACATATTTATCTGAAAAATTGAATTATTTTCAATATACTTATATGTATGTACGTAATCCAGTATTTAAGAGAAAGGAGTCGTTCTAAATCCAAACACAAAACAAAATACAAAAGTGGGGGCAAGGCACTCCCCAATTTATATAATTCTCATTTATATATGAAATCATTAAAAGATTATTTCCCTTCTGAATTACCATCAAATTATGAATATTCAACATGTAAACTACATAGCATTCAACCTGCCATTTGTTTGCGTCAATGCATCCATTCCAGCCTTAATTACAATTAAAGTACTTTCCAATTATATGTTTATACGCAACTTCCATAGATTTTAGATTGACCTTATTAAGAATCAATTTAATATCCTTTATAGTTCGTTAATTCTATCCACAAGTTTTTATACCAACTAAAAATTAGATTTACGTTGCATTGTCGATAATGTCTGTGATTATTTAAATATTCAACTATGACATTCTTTGAATTGCGTCAAATCAATTATGATAGCTATTAATATTTTATGAACGTATTAATATTTAACGAGCTCTTAACTTCTTTTACAATGAATAATCGATAATTTACCGCTTTAGCGATGTCAAAAGTTTGTCCAATAAACTATTCAATACAGCGTTAGTCCTTCGTATAAGTTATGCGAAAAAACATGTAGGCTTCTTTTTTATTATTTTTATTTAATCAATTTACTAACTTATTATTTTCCAAATAATATGCAATTTATTTGTATGAATGACACAAACAAATTGCTGAAACAGAACCTAATGCAACATCTGTGGAATCTCTCTCCAATAGTTCCAAGAGTTTCACAAATTCTTTCCGTTCCTCTTATATCTTATCATTGTTGACTGTTACATATTAGTATATGCTTTGAAAAATATCAAAGTTTATTCGGAAGTCCTACATATGAATAATCCTCTTTTTGTTTCAGAGATCACCGCACAATTTAAAACATGACACATTAATACCGCCAGTCAAATCAGCAATTCAGGTAAGATATGTATTTCAGATATGTAATATAAAATTCTGTAACTCATCAAAACTAAACTAGTATAATCTTACAATGCTCTAGAGCTGTTTCTTATTTTTCCTACTTCTACTTAATGAGAAGATTAGAAAATAGAATCAATTTTATAAATAGTTGGTAAATCGCTAATTAACAGTGAAGTTTCAGAAACGACCTGATTATTAGATAGTTGGTGAGACTGAATAAAATTCTCAACATTCTTGCGTTTGACTTTAAATATTCTACCTATATCAAAATCGTGGTAAACAACGCATATTTTGCATCAAATATGTATAGCGAACAAGTAGACAATTTTAAATGTTAATAAAATACACGTTTTATGGTTTTCTGTGATAGGAATTTCTTTACATCAATATTTTACGACCATTTTTTCATTTAATTATAATATTTTGTCCATAAACCTAAATTGTATTAGTGTAATGACATAACAACAACGACAAGGTCGCCGTGGTAACCGGAAATACCCTAATTTTTCGTGCATACTGTTTTTCCTGTGTCTTTCATATACAGCTATGTCACGACCAGATTTATTTGAAAAAATGTAGGAAAGAAATAAGAATTACCAGTAACTTTAGAGATCTGCTTCTTTCGGTTACACTAGTTATACATATCAATTTCATTATTTCACATAGAATTACCAAAGTTTTATTGATTTGTATTGCTGAAATAATCCTAATACATAGTACTTTGTCTAATTGCCTCTAATATTAGCTCTTTCGAAATTATTTCATATTGTTTTATTTTAATAATTGACTGTTACCAACAATTATATTACTAAAAAGTTAATGTACATATGTGAATTAAAATTGTACGTACCTAACTGTGTTGTATCAAATGCTGCATTATAAAATTTACAAAATAGTGTCGGGTGTTCACACAAAAATCCCAATACTTATCTCTCTAATCTTATTATTTTCAAATGGCGGCTATAGGGACAGTATGTATTTAGTTTTCCATATTTGAAAAATGTAATCAATTTTATAATATATACGTAAAATCGCCGAGTCTATGGAAGTTAGCATAAACAAATAAAAAGTAAAGGAACCTTCACTTACAAGGAAACACAGGCAAGTGGTGGTGACCGATTTAAATGAAATTTGGTGGGTTTGTAGACTGATGCAGTGTAAGAACAACGATAACTTCCATAGATGCTAAATCGCTCGTCTTTTGGGGGTGGGGGCGACAAAGAGTCAACGCTACCTTCCGGTATTTGCTTTAATATCTCCAAAACTATAAGACATAAAAAAGTTAAGACAAATATATAACTGTTTTATGAGTACTAACAGATAGCGACAATAGCTTTTAAAAAATATAGAGGGTGGGGGTTGTTTCTGGAAAACAAGAAGTGTGACAGGCAAACTATTGTCGCTATCTTTTAGTACTCATAGAACAGTTATATATTTGTCTTAACTTTTTTTGATGTGTCTTATAGTTTTGGAGATATTAAAGCAAATAGCGGAAGCTGGCGTTGGCTCTTGGTCGCCTCCACCCCCGAGAACGAGCGATTTAACATCTATGGAAGTAATCGTTGTTCTTACACTGCATCAGTCTACAAACCCACCAAATTTCATTTAAATCGGTAACCACCACTTGCCTGTGTTTCCTTGTTAGTGATAGTTTTAGCCGTTACTTTGTGGTACGTTTTGTATCGCTATCTGGATGATATTGTCGCATGTTTTAAAGACATACAACGTTGACTATAAGTACTCCATATACCCTAAAATTAAATTTACATTTGAAACTGAATCAAATACCCAATGTTAATTTCTTTAATCTTATTATCACCAAATCAAATGGTAACCTGTAATTTCCTAAACCTACCTTTACAGATACTTGTATACCTGTTGAATCATGCCACCTTACAAATCACATATTAACCACATTTAATTCAATGATACATAGAGCTCAAGTCTCAATTAAGACATTAAAATTATTAGAAAGCTCGCCGATAATAATGACTTTAGTACCAAAATCGTAGACAATATTTTACATACACACCAGTCGCAAACAAAATTAGCAGTAGGATCGGTTTATCACATACAGAAATTAACTAGTTATAGGAATATGCGCTATTGACTTATTTTGTCGAAATAAGTGTATCAATAGCCGAGATACTTTTTAAAAGTAAGTTAACTTCAAATCGAAAATTACTGAGCCAATAACACAGGCGAGTGGCATTTCCATTACAAATACCTTTCCAAATTTAAGCTCCATATGTCACAAATCGTGGTTATCGTGATAGTTTCTGCCACTGAATACCTAAAAATGTCGTGAAAATTTCCGAAATCTAACAATTGCGTGGGGTCGTTTTTATATTCCTGGACTTATTATATATATATAATTATATTTATGTTTTTCAATTGTAATACTCCTATAATTTTTCATTATAGTGTTCCATTGTCATACGTACCTTCGTAACGACTTTGACAATTTAAAAAACAATTGCAGCAAAATGCACAAACATGAATATCGAACAGTTCTAAAATTCATGACAAAATAAGAAAAATCTCCGAAAATTATTCGTGAAGAAATGTTGGCTGTATACGGGGATAATTGTCTTTCAAAGTGGACAATTTGATAATAATCTCCGTCCAGGTCAGCCTATCAACGTGATCACCTCCGATGTTATTGAAAACCCAAGTGTTTGATACTGCACGGTGCACGATTAAAGGAGCGATAATTAACAGCTTCATTAGGAGTTTCAGAATGCACCATTTTCATAATTGTACTGGAATACTTTGGAATGACAAAAGTTATTGCTAGATGGGTAAATGCTTTCGCCATTCCAAGTGCGTCTGTGGATGGAGACCTATCATCAATTTTTGTCATTTTGTGGAGACAAACCAGGTTTAATTATCAATCGATTACGGTCACCGCAGATGAGATCTGAATCCATCATTTAAACCCCGAGTTAAAACAAGAATGCAGTTGCATTTTAAGGATTCTAGTTCTCCCAAGAAATTTAAAGTCACCGCTTCTGCGGAAAAAATAATGGCAACGATTGTTTGTCAAATTGTCAATGAATACTAATGATTGACAGGGCACGAAAAACTAACGCAAGGTGTTTGTCTATTGCATCACGATAATACATCAGTCCGCAAATCAAGACTTACAAAAGCTGCCGTTGCCGAATGTGACTTCACAGAATTAGGCTACCAAATAGTCCAGATCTCGCTCCGTGTGACTATTTTTTGTTTCCTAATCTCAAAAGAACTCTAAGGAAACAAAATTTATGGACAATGACCAACCAAACGAATTTTTTTATAGTGGATTAGAGATGTTATTAAAACAATGTAATTCTTGCATCCAAAAGCAAGGGAGCTATATTGAATAATAAATTTTTATTGCTGGTCGAAACATTTAAAAAAAATTGCATTTTCTTCTGGATCATTCTTTCTAAAGGCGATCAAGAAAACACGTGTGTATGAAAATGTACATTGGTGGCCCATTAATGTTTGCTAGTCTTATAACACAGTAGTTATTGAGTTAAACGTTTTAGATAATTATTACACAATTACTTCTTTTATTTATATTTATTCTTTCTAATTCAAACTCAATACATTTTGCAAAATAACTCTAAAGCTACGACTACTTACTATTTCGAAATATTCAGATATTTGTTTTAGAAAGTTTGTACTACTGCATTTGATGCAACACAAATTCATTAATTTTCTAGAAATGTAGTTGCTTGGAACAGCCTACAGCTGTCAATTTTTCTCACAGAAAATGAAACAGTTAGGGCTAGTTTTAAAGAAAAGCCTTACCAAACGAAGTAATCATAGAAATTAGGTAAGTCTATTTGAAATGAGGAAGCAGAAATTTAAAATTGCTCGAAAGCACTAAATCATTATTTGCAAAACTGGAAATTGCAATTCTTATTACTTCCCTATATTTTTTTAACTGCATAATATTGTTTGTAACCAAAATACAAATACTTATTTACGTAGTTGCTCTTCATTAATTAAAATATATGGGCAATTACGCAAAATTATGCATGGTATGTGGTCCAATTTGTTTTAAATGAAGCCATTTATAGAGTTAATCCCATCTCATCTATACTATTAAACCTGAAGTACTATAAGCCTAAAAATATTATAAAAAGTGAACATGCAAAATTACCAAGTGATATTTTCTTTGAATCTGGAGAATCTGAATTACAGCAATAATTTTTAAAAACCTTTACAACTCTCAGAGACGCATCACTGTTTTTTTTTATTCCGAAATGCTAAACAGTGCTTATCGTTAGCTAAAAATTCCGTTATAATTTAAATTTAAATATTATCTTTTTATTTATTTATAATAGTAGACGTTGTTGCTTAACTCCAACTAATATTTTTATCCATTAAATTGATACTATTTAATTTATTTACATAAACAGTGTATTGTATATGTAATTAATATTTTGTTATATCTTTCGAATTCTCACAATTATTCTTCAATTAAGGTACTCCTAATTTGCGGTAATCTTGACCCCACGTTCGACAGCTTGAAGAGAGCCAGCGAAAAACTAAGCTTCTCCGTAACGTGTACCGACAGCAACAGTGCTCTGGAGGAGTTCCAATCCAAATCTCATGATCTCATATTTATCGATACGCGATGTATGAAATTAGACTATGACACGATCTGCAGGTAAGATTTTTTTTCGTCTTGTCTTATTTATTATTTAGTTCCCTTTTTACGTAGTTCTTTTTTTATTTTCGAATAAAACTCGCGATATTTAAACGTTTGCATGGGTGACAGATCATCAATCTTTTTTTTTATCTTCGTGCTTTCTCATTTTCCCGTATTTCTAAGTCCTAAGTCTTGTTTATTATTGACATCGTCGAAATAGAATATTTGTCAATGTCCTCTTCCTTTATGGAAAAAATATTTCTCCGATATCTTTGACGGCTATATCCCGCTTAGCTTGAAACGGATGCGTTAAGAAAAGTGAAGTTATGAATATGATTGTCACGCCTTACTCATACACATTTGATATGTCCCATTTTATACCATATTACCTACATATCTACAGGGTGTGACATCTTCCTGGGATCGGCTGATTGTGGCTTTGCTATTTATTTTATCGAAAAATGTTCTTAGTAAAAGATGTCTAGAATGAAGTTCTCTATAGCAAGAATATATTTTCTTATATACAGGGTGTTCAGTTTTGTCTGTACGACAAGTTACTTTGTTTATTTAAATGGAATACCCTATATATTATTGCATTTTTGAATTCCTTGATGTAATATAAGGTAATTTTAATTAACATACTCTGCCCTAAAACCTAACAGTTTTCGAGATATTCCGTTTCGAAAGGGAAAAAATGCATTTACATAGAGTAGGTACTTAAAGAATGAATCTGGCTTGTCCTAAAAATCGTTTTGAAACAAATCGTGGATGTTATTATAATGATACGTCAAGCTTTATTTTCGATACTTTCGATAAAATAAATAGCAAAGCCACAATCAGTCGATACCAGGAAGATGCCACACCCTGTATAATATTCATTCAAATTGACTAAAATATAATACCTAATATGTCAAGTGTCTCAGGTCATAGGTATAGGTTTTTTATATTTACGAGTGCAGCAATTTAGTTATAAAATTTTATTACATACTTGCATGTATTGAAATAAAAAAATACTCGTTAGATACCATTACAGCGTTTCTTAGATCTACATATGTACATCTCACCAGCAGTCTCTCTCAGGGTACAGGTCGGCAGACACAGTTTCCATCCTTTCATGCTTTTGGGAGTATCTGAAATGAGTAAAAACTATCGTTACGTCTTCAATTTATTACTATGAAAGTAATACTGCATAAAATAAAAGTGTATCAACATGTCAAAATGCTCTACAATCGAACAGCGTACTTCGTAAATGTGTCGTAATATAATTTGATATGTAGCTACTAATTTGTTTGTTTCAAAGTACGTAACATATTTTATGTTGTCAGGAACACCTGTGATTAAAGATAACATAAAATACGCCAGATACTCGGAAACAAATGCAACTCACTTGTTGAATGATGTAATTAAACTCGGACACACTGTATATTTCATTCTTTTAGACATAAGTAAAAAAGGATAATTTTCCATTAAGTATAAAACATAAGGTAGTTTTTACGCTGCCTCTAGCATATCCCTAATATTTAAAACTTTTTATGGCGTTTTCTCAACATCATGCTGAATTCAAATTAATTCAGCAAGCCAGCGACTAAAAAACTTTTTAAGGCCGTTTATTTTATTCTTGTAGTTTGGATGTCCAGTCAACCTAACCTAACATTTCAGCAGGTATTGCTCAGTCATGAAGGGTCGTAGTTGTAAAAAAATTTCTGGCAGTTTTTGTTACATTTGTGGAGAATTTGTTATTAAAAAATCACCAAAGCTCTTGCAAAATGGGTAAAAAGAGAAAAAGTGCTTTAAATTTACTATTCTAATGGTGTGGAGGGAGCCAAGGAACCAAGCAGATGATTGCTACTTTTGTTGTGTTGATGTTACTGATAACAACAAACAAATAAAATTCAATACGCTTGCCTACCATCTGCAATTCAACCAATACACCATAATTTGAATCTGCATGCTCCTAAATCACTAGGGATTATTAAAAATTTCAATTTGCATATAAAAAGTGACGAATCTCTGTCTGATAAAGAACTATACTATACTAGTTGAAGATACGTTTCAATGTTTCGTAAACACTGAAGAACCTCAGTTGTTTATTTGTACCAAACTAAATGATTTAGTCAGAGATTTTGATTTAACAAAGGATAAAGCTGTAGGGTTCTAGACTCAAAAACAATAACATGATAGCAGCTGGAACAAGTTATGTGCATAGGAGACGAACGTAACCATTTGCTAATTTTTCCAAAGCAGAACAGGAATTGAATACAAGAAAAATGAATAGAAGTTCGAATTTTACCTACTGCTCAATCTTCTCATGGTTCTTCAGCAAAGTGGTTTAAGTGAATTCCCATGTTTTAATTTGAATGGGATACAAGCCCAGGAAATCAACAGGAAAAAATTGACCCATTAGATAGATAGATATTAAATATGAGGGCAGTGGTACTGCTGCCTTTAGACACTGTGACTTGCATGGATCTATTGTAACATTGCCCTTCTAGTTGTTAAACTAGTTGGAGGCTTTTGATGAACCTTAGAATTAATCTGGGATTTCCATCCAGGATGTCAGTAGGCATTAGAAAAGATCAACTTAAGTGTTGTTCTCGGCTATGACTGGCAGCAACACATTTACACAAAATGTGTTCTGCCGTTTCTAGATCTTCTTGACATAGACGGAAGATTTGATCTTCAGCTTTTCCGAGTTTATACAGGTGGTACTTCAGTGCCACATGACCTATCAGAAACCCTGCCAGCAATCCAAGGTCCCCTTTCCTGAAAATAACAACGACTGTCTTACGCGATCCTGATAGCAAATTGACCCATAAGAAAATCTTTAAAACCCGGAGAAACAAACGTTCTGCGGAAACATCTAGTAGATCCACAAAAAATTCTGTTGTCTTCATTACACATGCAATTAGACCTTATGAAGCAATTTTTGGGACCTCTCGTTAAGAACGATAATAATAATAATAATAATAGATACACCTTTGAAAGGTTTCCACATTTTCTGGGCTTGATATCAGAAGAATGATGTTTGATTCCAAATTGAATTGCATATGACAGTAAACGAGAAATAAGATTGGATTGCATTTAAACAGGCCATAAATAAGTTCTTAGGCAAAAGAAAAGACTAAACTATGAAACCATTCTTGCCTACATGTTTTATGAGCCAAAAGCTTGCTTAACAGTCAGTTACAATTCCATCCGAGTAACTTCGATGTAAAAAGGAGAGAAGAAAAAGGGAAACATTTTTATCAAGTCTTACTAACATGACAGGAGATCTTTTTTTATATGTGGTTGCATTGACCCCCTAAGCTGTATCGCTTATCTGGCTATCACTGCAACTCTCGCGATATAGTTTCTGTGTGTGTCTAGTTGTGTTCTAATGGCTTTGTGACAGCATCATACCGCCTTTTATAATGCCGCGCTGTTAATCACTTTGCTCCCATGGTAAGACGATCCGGACTTTCAACTCTCCGAAAAAATGTCACTGTGAACCGAGAGAACTGAAACCCGGCTCCCTGCGTTCCGCCAGAACGATAGTCAGCCGCTTAACCTCTGCGGCTATTGACTCGAAAAGGCACATCAAGCAGGCAAGGCACAAAGTTACATCAAGAGCTTTAAATAAAACGGAGAAAGAAAATTCAAGCCTATACACGCATAAACCTTTATAGAATCTAGATGCATCTGCTATATTCAAAGAGAGATCTGTTTGCATTTTAAATGTCGTGTACTTGCATTTTCATTGCATATTAAGAACAACAGAGTTCAAATATGAATTTAGCTTCTCAAACACTATAAAAATCACACAATGATAAGTCTGACTTTTGATGGTCAATTCTGATTTCCATTGCGTAATATTACATGTCTAAGAAAGTCTTCGTCTAGCTATTCTATTGTCTCATACGTAAATCATAACGAACTAGAATTTGCTATTCACCCAAGTTATTACATGTTTATCTTAACTCGGTTGTGAAGTGAGTTGAACTTATCACGTTTTTAAAAGGCACTCAGTATAACAAGTATCTTTGTAAGATGTTTTGAACATTCTCATAGCACGTAGCATAACTCACGTTATATGACTTTAGAAGTAATAAGGTAAAGTGGTAAAAGTTCCAGAATACGTATGTGTTACTCTAAGAAAATAGCACAACGTAAATTTTAACCGAAGTTAAACTCTATACGGAACAACTGAATTTATTTTTAAAGCACATTTATTTTAAATTTCTGCCCCTTTATTTGTATATTTTTAGAAGAGGATTTAACACATACATACATATATGTAGACTGGCAAAGCGGTAATGTCTAAATAAAATTAGCATCTGTAACATTTATCGTTCTGTTGTCATCAATATCGCAACCATTGGATATTTACGTTCACGTTTCTGTAAGTGATGAATAAAAATGTTAACGTATAAAATACCGCTAACCCGTCTCCAAGAGTCTGATGTTTACGATAATTCTGAATTATGAGAAGAATTTTATAAAATCAGTGCAAATTTATGTCATAATATTATTTATTTGATATTACAATTAAAAATATTTTACGTCTTAGGAATATTATCGAAGCTGTAGTAGTAAATATTTTTATTAAAAGAAAAACAAGTCAAATTAAATCTTCTCGAAAATACGTGGTTTATTTTATATGATGTACACTAATACTCAGATACCGTAATCGACTGTATATACAATTCTAAGCAATTTACCTAAATGAAAAATTCTGTATAAATCGTATTATTGCGAATTATCTTTATACGAATCTCCAGCATATATTTTTAATCACTTAATGGATAAAACCAATCAAATAGAAAACAATTTGTCCTTTATAGATACTCTGGTACCTTCCAGCATCAACCAGTTCTCTATTAGTGAATGTCAATATATCACTGCTACTGGTAATACTCTAATGTACGTTATTTTTAATTAATATTAATAAATTACTAATATAGAACCACGATTTAACTAACGGTTAAATTTGGAACAAAACTAAAAATACTTATATGGATATAAAATCACAATAGTTAGATAAGATACGATACTTAAATATACTCCATAGCTTGAGTCTTTTTTATATATCTAATATCTTTCAAGATACAACACAAGTTGTTTACTTATTTATTATTATATATTATTTTAATATCAGATATTCAAAATAAAAACAAAATAATACAAACGCGTCTATACATTTAAAAGATTTCGTTTCAATCTCATTAACATTATTTTTAAGTGCTTTTATTGGCTCAGTATAAAATGCAATCTAAATTGAAACCAGGTTAATACGCACATATCCTACACTTAATCTGTATTTAATACCCTTTGTAAATAACTTATGAAATGCAGCCAATAAAATAAAGTGATGAGAACTGCTATTAATGTCATCAGAATCTTCCGAGATTATTATATCTAGATTTTACGAGATTTTGTATTTGCATCTTATTTCCAAGTAGTATTAGTAAATATAGATGGTATTTTTTCCCAAAAATATTTAAACACTAAAATTTGCTGGTAATTAGATTGTTAAATTACGTTCTCTAGTATCTGTCTTAAATACAGGAGATTTGTGTTATTACAGACGTTGTTAATTTTTAACTAATAATTACTTCATTTCGAGATGACAGGAAACATTAACTAAGACAGGTAGGACCCATTAGTCAACCAAACAGAACATATTAGAATTATGTAATAATAATAATAATATTTTTTTTTAATGTGGTGGGTGCTTAGTTGCAGTGACTCCGTAAGCTGTATCGCTTGTCTGGCTATCAATGCAACTCTCGCGGTGTAGTTTTGTGTTTGTATATTGTGTTCAATTGGCTTTGTGACAGCATCATATCGCCTTTTATGATGCCGCGCTGTTAATCACTTTGCTCCCAACAGCGAATGGCAAGTCGATCCGGGATTAAACTCTTTGAAAAAATGTCACCGTCTCTCCAGAAAATTGAACCCCGGCACCTACCGTCCTCTCACAACGATAGTCAGCCGCCTAACCACTGCGGCCATCGACCCGTATAATAATAATAATAATGTTTATTTTGTTACAGGACACAAGTGTTTTTAACAAGTAAAAAAAATACAGAAACTAATGAAAAAGTATTGAGAAATAATGAAAATAATACAACCAATAAAATAAAACTAAGTAAAAGTAAGTACTAAATGAAAAATTAGTTTAATTAAATGTTACATAAATAAGTGTGAAAACTAAGACTGAATAAATCAATTACCTAAATTTGGAGTTTACGTAACATCAAGTAAATATAATTATTGCGCCTGACCAAAAAATTCTGGTAAACTATAAAAACTATGCTGCAAAAGAAATTGCTGCAAAGCATTACGGAAGGTAGACAAAGTTTGCATCAATACAATTTCACGAGGTAGATGATTATATACTCCAACTCCCATACCTCTCACCCCAAGGCACGTAATATTAAGAGTGTAACCTGCAGTGTGAATATAGTCCCTTCTTCTGGTCTGATAATCGTCATACTTCGCATTCAGGGTGAAAGTATCTTTATTCTTGTAAATATAGCAAGCTAATTCTAAAATATAAATACAAATTAGGGGTAACTAATTTAATTTTTTAAATATTGGCCTGCACGATTGCATGAAATGAGCTTCCACGATTGATCTTAAAACCGCTTTCTGCGCCAAAAATACTCTCTTCAATGCTACCGATGTACGCCAGAGTAAGACCATACTGTATCCTCGACTGAACCTCAGCGTGGTAAAGTGTCAGCATGCATTCTACAGTAACATGTGATCTCAGACAACGAAAAATGTAACACTTACTTGATAACTTAACAGCTAAGACAGTGTTCATTCCATAATAAGCCAGCCTCCAAAGTCAAGCCAAGGAATCTCACGGATTTTTCCTCCTGCAAATTTACACCATTTAAGGAAATAGTTGTGATATCTGCCTATGTCTTGTATTAAAAATAGTATATTTCGTTTTTTCTAAACTTAAAGACAACTTATTTGTTGCGAACCATTCCGTTAGCGTCCGGAATAAAGTATTTGAAATAAATTCCTGCTCATCAGTCGTTGTCAGTATGGAGATGTCATCGGCATACATAGCTAGGTAGACATCTGACAGAAAAACGCACAATATCACTGATATACAAATTAAACAGTACAGGGCCCAATACGGAACCCTATGGAGTGCCCATCATAACCGGCAATGAGTGAGATTTGGCGGTCTCAAATTCACCAGAAGTTTTGATGTGTCTAATCTTTACGTATTGAATGCGGTCATACAAATAGGAAGCAAACCAATTTGCAATTATAGCTCTGATACCATAACTCTGTAGCTTCCTGATAAGAATGTCATACTGTACGCAATCAAAAACTTTTTGCAAGTCACAAAAATGCCCAGAACAGGTTTTCTGCTTTCAATGTGCTCTAGGACAGTATTATAAAAATTGATCAGAGCAGTGGTTGTCGACTTTCCTTTACTAAACCAGTGTTCAAATTCTGTCTGAATTTTATGCTTAGACAGGAAATTATTAAGCCTCTCCAACATACAAAATTCGAGAATCTTTGCAATACAGGAAGTTAATGCCACAGGTCAATAGCTCGATAGTGTTTTATCATCTCCTTTTTTATATATAGGAGTAATTATAGCTGATTTCAAAATATCCGGAAACATTCCGATAGAAAATGAACTGTTAACTAAGTACGTTAGGATATCAAGGAGGTACATTCAATTTTCCTTAATTGCAGAAGCAAGATCATCTGGTCCAGTAGAAAATTTATTTTTTCGTTTACCTATGATAGTATCCATTTCAGCAGAGGTAAAAGGAAAGATATACATGAATGTGGATTTGACATAATTTTAGATTCCAAGTTAACCACCGGCATAGTCGGTGCAGCAGATGCGAAAGTACTATTAAAAGCGTTCGCTACCTCTAAAGGAGAATCGTATTGTTTGTCGTCCACCGTGAGAGTGATGTTATGCCAAATTGCTGCACTTCGGTTTGCAGAATCACATATGTAGTTGGAAGTTGCCTCAATTCTCGTGGCAATAATGAGTCTCTGATGTCGTTTTTTCTGCTCTTTCTCTCTTTTAAGTTGGTCAACATCATTTTGTGTCCATCAAGAAGCATCTTCGATACCTTGATTGGCTCAAAAAGACACAACAGAATTTTTTTTTAATGAATAGATAAAATTTTACATAATAATAGATAAATTTTACATACATTGCAACATTAAAGATACTACACTTCAAATATAATGTAGTTCAAAGATGGCCAACAGAGCATAATGCAAGCAGGTTATTACAGGAGTAATGTCATAAATTAAAATACTCAGTGGTATTTTGTTTGTCACTGAGATATTTGATCAGCCCTGAGTTAAATCGGGTGGGCATTGAGTTAGTACATTTGGCAAGAAATTTTAAATTTACCAAGCTGTATATACAAATTATAAATTTTTGTAGATTTAGCAATCTCACGACGTAGTTGCGTATGTTTTTGAGTGGGATACTGAGGCACATCTCCGTTTATCTGAAACTGATTTAAATTACACAGCCAGCAGGTGAATGTGTAAATTATAAACAATTGAAATACCTGTATCTATAAAATATGCCCTGCAAAAATGGGTAGATTTTCAATTACATGAATAGCCATTCATTTGCGCAAGAGTAATATTGATTTCATAGATTCTCAAAATAATGGGCCATAACTCAAGATTGAATTAGACTGTGCGTAGTATATGATCTTTATTGTTTCATTCATCGTTATTGTTTCATTCTGGTACTGTTATGTTTGTTCCAATAAAATTCAGAACCAAACGTAATCTCCAACGGCTTGCAACTATCCAATTCAAAGTATTCAATGTTGCAGCTCTTCGCTACTTTAAAAACACCATTAGTACCAAATATTAATAATTTAGTTTTGCTTTTTATTAATCTGCAGAATATAAGCACAATGTTAAATTTAAGAACCAAAATCTAGTTACTAAGTTGAAATACTGAAATAAGAATCTTGGTATATCTTGAAGATTGTATCAGTTCTCACGCCTCGAAGATAGATGTCAAAAATCTTATTTATTTACTAGGCTATTTATTTTCTAGTGGACGGGCGGGTTGGTAACTCAGCCAAAAGCCCCAACAACTTGATCCAAAGTTAGATTACGTACTCTGAGTTCATCTAATCGATCGGTCACAAAGTAAATCCGCCCTTCCCTCTCCCCTTCCCTTCTCCTTTCCTCCCATACTGGGCAATCGACAAGCAAATGGGCTGGAGTTTCCTCTACACTCTCGCGGTATTTTCATAGAGGAGAATTTACTAGCCTCAAGCATGTGGTAACTCAGACCACAGTCACCAGTTTCCCTGAGCAATTTCAGTCTGCCTGGTTTATAAAGACTGCCTTGAGAAGTCTTTCCTTATTTTGACGAATCCCGAGCGTTTTACAGTGTTTGATACCGGAAAGTCCGTTCCAGTAGGAAAAGGTGCCTAGCAGCGAGTTCCGATCTGACAACAGTTCCGAAGCTGCCATACCAATTCCTACACAGCGGTTCGCAAGCACCACTTGCTAACATGTCAGCTATTTCGTTGCCTCTGATCCCAGAGTGGCTTGACAGCCATCTCAACGTAATGCTGTGATGTTCTACCATTTTTGTAAGCTTCTTATGACACTCCAGTACCACTTCGGAATCAAACTCTCTTGCAATGCTCTGAGAGCAACTTAGCTGTTAACAAAATTTCTATCTATTCATTTTCATGCAGGCAGTAGACCAATGTGAGGCGCTGAGGAAGTGCCAGTAGAATCAGCAAAACTATACAAACTATACACACCATAAAGGTGTCATATGTAATGCAATATAAAATATGATGGTGTTAAACATTTAATAAATAGTGTTTAAATAATTTTTAAGATTTGCCACCAATAGTAGAATTATTTACTTTATAGAAACTCAAACAAGAACTTGTTACAGTATACTATTTTTGGAATGTAGTTGAATTATTTGTAAATACTACTAATCACACTTATCCTCACTAATACGCACATATCAAAGTGAAATTATATTCACCACAGGGAAATCCGAAGAGACACCCCGCGCACCACATCATAGACATACATTTTCCTTACTGTGTGCTAAGAGCTAGTACCACGGACTTGTCATCAGGTCTTCTATGCAAATTGAAATTAAACTATTCCTCCTTTTCGTACGGTTCGCCAACATCCATCCGTAGGACGAATTTCCGACGTTAAATTTAATTATGCGTTCCCTTTCCTCCTTTTGCTTTCGCCGTTCATTGCGCCCTGATAATCTCTGATGTCGCTATAAAACGGTAAGAAGGTCGTACGAACGTAGTCCTCTGAATATTTCACGTATACGTATTTATTAGAGAGAAATTTCCCGTGACGCTTTTGGGTACTCAATTCGGGATATAAATAAATCTTGGCTTTAATACGTTGAATCTTACTAAAGACGAAAATGCCAAAAGTCTTTTTCTTTACGATATTCTCCTTAATAAATATTTTTCATCATAATTGTTTACTGCACGTCTCTTGTGTTTCTTCAGGAAACAATATTCCTGCTTAAGATTTTGTAATTACGTGCTAGTACCTATCATTTTGTGATAAAAGCAAAGGACAAATCATATCAATTTTATTCTACAAACAAATAGGTTAATATTGCTGTTTATTTCGTGAGCTATTATTTATAATCATGTCAAGTAATAGTAGCAACCATTGCAAACATTTTCCTGTATAAGCTAGCTATTGAAAAGTATGTGCAATAATCAGTATGATAGGTATGTGGCAAGAAATTGTTGGAAAGTAATATGTTTAGCTTGCAAGACAGCATAACTAAAAACGTATAAATTATTTGAGTGCTTGATTATTAGATCTAGATACATCTGGCCAAAAACGGTTTTTTTTGTTTGCACAAATATCTAATATCATACGCACCACCATTGTTATATTTCGATAAAATGAAATGTTTTCCCTGAGCCTCATACTATAGATAGCATTATACAGCTGGATTGCTCAAATTGTACATAGTCAAATTATAAACTGCTAATTTACGTAAAAAGGAAATGTAGACGGTACTGAAAATCACTTGAAAATCGAAATTAAATGACGAACCAGATACATTGCTCTGAACTATGTATCTCTTGATCTTGACTTTTCCGAGCAGATTCTTTCCTTTCAAGATGTGTTAATTCCACTTTGTTTTTTGTTAGTCTTACTTACTTTAGTCTAACATCTCTTACACTTAATCTGTATTTTTCAAACCTTTATTCAAATGAAAGATATATACAGGGTTTCCACGGCCAAGTGGGACATAGGAAGAATACATGTAAAATCGGTTTTCGGTGAATATTATCTCCTTAATACTACTTCATCCAAATTTAAGTGCCGGATATTATAATTGGGTTAACAACGAACATTTCCACAATCATAGTACAAAGAAAGTCATTTTAATAAAGCCAAAAAAATTATTTGTAAACCTATTGTACGTGAATTCCTAATAAGGCTTTTAACACTTTGGTTAGTGCAAGTGGCCGTGGCGCAGACGTTCACGCGACGCCTTAATAACGTAAGACACAGATTGTTTGGGGTTCGAATCCGAGAAATGAATTTTATTTTTTTATTTTTTTTTAATCTTATTAAGTTGTTTTGTTTATTTTTACAAATGATTTGTCGTTAGTAACAATTAAAAATCGAATAATATAGCTCGTGATCATTTTTTTTATTGTAAAAATTATTCATTATTTTCTTTAATCCTCAAAATATCGATTTTATAGTCTGCAAAATCTCTGATTTTTGTAGTGTTATTGAATTTGTAGCATTATTGTTGGAGATAAAAATTAAAAAATAAAACTAATCTGCCGGGATTCGAACCCTAAACAATCCTTGCATTTGCGTTATTAAGCGGTCGCGTGAACCATTACGCCACGGACGCTTGCACTAACTCACGTATTAAAGGCCTTATTAGGAATTTACGAACAATAGATTTAAAAATAATAATTTTTTGGCTTTATTAAAATGACTTTCTTTGTACTATGATTGTGGAGATGTTCATTGTTAACCCAGTTATAATACGCGGCCCTTAATTTTGAATGAAGTAGTATTAGGGAGATAATATTCACCGAAAACCGATTTTATATGTATTCTCCCTATGTCCCACTTGGCCGTGGAAACCCTGTATATTATCACAATGTATTTATGATCAAAGGGTCAATAACATACATGAGTAGTACTGTCAAATTATATCTTTATGGTGCTGCCATCTATTCTATATATTAATACATATTACAATTGTGTGCTAAGTCATAGTGAAATTTTTTTGCAAATCAAAATGTGTATAATAAGTGCTGTGGCATAATTATAGGAATGATTCTCCTAGCAAGAGCAATAAAAATAGATCCAGTATCATTACCGCTTCTCTTTACATTGACATCTACTGTACAACAGCTTAGACAACAGACTAATTCTAAACTCATTCCCTCTATTGGACGAGGTCAGAAGTACATAGTACCACCACTCATTTAGAGAGACGCTGATGAGGCCGGCAATACCAAAACTACGTAGTCTGACTTTAATACTTGATTTTGTTTTATATTCTGGCAATGCTTCACGTTATCAATTTGCAAATCTGGAGTTGGTTGAATTAATTCCTTATGGCGGTGCAGGTGCTAGGCTGAATTTAATCTTCAATAGATTTTTATACAAAAACTAAAAGTTTAGTTATAATAATTATTTACGATATTTCATGCAGTAGTAGTTGTATAGTTGTGATGAAATACTGCAAAGTGCCACTAATGTTTTGCCCAATGGAGGTAAATATATCTTATTATTAATTTATTAGTACACAAGAGAAAAATAGTAGAAACAACTCGTTTCGTACAGCCGTACATCAAACTTGTGCTTTAAGACCCTATTTATTTAAGTATGTATTTATGTACGTATGTATTTATCTTTACGTCAGTCCTCAACAAAACCAAAGATAATTTTACAATTACATGTTGTAGTACGTGTAGAAAATGATAAAGCACTTGAATTCGAGAAAAATATGAATTTGTATACTTACATTTTCATAATTCATGATTCTAAACAAAGCCTAAACTTTTCCCCATAAGTATCTTAAATTTAATTTTTTGCTGAAAACGTATTCTGCTCTTTTTGAAAATCATAAAAGCAATATCTGTGTAATTACAAAGAAAAGAGAAGAGACCCGTAGCTGTAACAAACAAGTATGTTTTATTAAAATACGAAAAGCATATTATCGTGCGTAAAACGTGAATTTCTCTGTCGCAATTTTCGCTGTGCTGAAATTCAGACAGATATTTAATTTAGAAACATCATTCGCAGTTGGCTTAATAACAGACCCTAAAATTGTCACTCAAATTTCCATCCCGCAATAAAATTTATCTGAACAGTGCGGAGATAGATTAAGTGATATAATTATCAGGGATAATGGCTTCAACGTCATCAAATACAATTTGATAAGCGATTGTAATTCCTTGTGTTCGACGTTAATCGTTGATAACACACCGTAAATATAACGAAATTTACTTTTTAAATTAGATTGTGTTTGGGTTAGGCAATTATTTTGAAGATAATTATCAGAGTTAAGAAGATCGAGTCTTTTATAATTATGTTTCGTTTTACATTACGGTTAGCTAATCCAGGCAAAAATATGTATATATAAACAATCGTTAAAAGTAATTATTGCGATTATTTCATTAAGGAATGGAAAAGAAAGGGGGCTGATCAAACTCATTATCATGAACATACTTATTATGACGCAATTATATTATGATATTTATATTGAAAAAGGTGCGTTGATGCTAGATTAAATGGTATTAGCAGTGTCGCTTTATTATAAACATGTGAAAAATATTTTGAAATTTCATATCTATATAACGTCACGTACCAATAGTAGGTCAACAGTTTCTTTGTACTATGTTCAAATAAAATTATATGTATTAAATTCTATGTAATAATGGAGTGTTTGTTGTTATAACATAAACTCATAATTGATGGGTACATAAACATACAAAATACGATACTCCGCATCATAAATGTTGTTAATCAATGGAAAACAAAAACATAAAAATATAGAAACAAAGTGCGTAAAATCATAAAAATAAAACCACAAAACTTCACAAATTAATAATGAAAAAATGTTTTTGACGTAGTAGACAACACAAATTTGTTTACGTATCTCGGTGTTTGATTGCCAAAGAAATGAACGATGCGATCAAATCAGGATTTGGATTATCAGCGTGTACGCTTGTGAAGAGACTATTTAGTAACCTGGACCTTCGTAAAAAATACTTCATTGCTGTGTGGGTCAAGATTCTGTCAGTGGTTATATCGTTTGTAGGGCATAAACTATCGTAACTTGCATTTAGGCTCTCTATCTTTTTTTTGTTGTATATTCTGCTTTTTTAAAGGTGTCTAAGTTTTTTTGCTTTCTACTTGTTTTATTATGCTTAGTTTACGGTGAGTGTGTACACAACAGTACGGAAGCTCGTAGAATGTATAGGAAACGTTGCTCGAACCGAAACATGCACGCAAATAAGTACGTAAACTATGTACCTATGAGCACAGTCACTCGACGTGGACACGCTGTATAAGCTGTAGTTTTGACAGCTAAAACCTGTGTAACACCAGCAAATTGTCATAATTATGACAGTTTGACAGGTTTTATCTGTCAAAACTACAGCTTATACAACGTGTCCGCGTGGAGTGACTGTGCTCATAGGCACATAATTTACCTACTCAAATACAACGTTTGTCCGTGTGATACAACGCCTACAAGATACCGGACGACTACAACCTACTCGACCAGAAGGACCCGGTAGTGGTGAACGGACATTGAATTAGAGGAGAAATTAGAAATGCTCGAAGCCATTGAAAACGATCCAACACTGAACACACGACAAATTACGCGACAATTCAAATTTTCAAATTCTCTTATCTGGAGAACGCTTCCAGAAAATCAGCTACATCCATATCTGCAGATTGTCCCGCGCGAGTAGCTTTGGCATTGGTCACTGCAGCAACATATACAAAATGCTGATTTTTGTGACCGTGTTTTAATGGCAAATGGACAACCCCCATCTAGTTCACCAGCACACTATCAACGGCGATTTTTCTTGAATGTATGGATGGACATAATTAATAATTTTATTATTGGACTTATGTGTTTACTACCTCGCTTAAATGGACAAAATTATTTTGATTTTTTTAATGATATTCTGCTTGAATTACTGGAAGATGTTCCTCTGAACATAAGAATTGCGATGTGGTACCAGCATGACGGCCCACCGTTGCATTTTGTAAGTATATGGTATGTGAAAAATTAAATAATGTATTTCAAGATCGCTGGATAGGCCGTGGAGGACCAGTGCCCTGGCCACCGCATTTCCTTGTTTTAAATCGAGATGATTTCTTTCTGTGAAGTTATTCAAAACAGGAGAGGGGATTACAATGCTACCAGCCATGATCAAGCTCACCTCTTCATCAGTTCTTCTTTCTCTTATTTAGTGAGTTAGCTTCACAACTTGCTCCTTGATGTCCCAGTCAGTTGCTGAATGCAAGTTATTTCCAAACTTTTCCAACACATTCAGTTTTCTATGCAAATAACCAAGCTTCAGATTAAGCTAATTTAACTTCACATTGTAACTTGGTTACAATGTGTTACATTGATTTGGTCTTGATGTTCATAAAATTTGGAAACACCTTTATATTGGATTAAAAAGTCAATATTCTATTTCAAAATATATCTCTTCATTGTAATACATATCAATTTACTACTACATCTGTACCCTAAGACTATTTCAGGGAATTATTTTCGGTTATACAGAGTGCCCCAAAAAATTGTGACGTCATGATGATTTGTTTTAATTACATGGGATATATTTTTTTACTTATTTGTGTGCTACCTACTTTCTTATAGAATTTTATTGATTAGTTCATTGGTGTGATATATCAGTGATATTAAGTTTTGTGCTACCAGTTTTAAAAAGTAATCAAAATCACGATTATAAAAATCTCTAATAATGTCGTTAACCGAGCTTGAAGACGAATATAAATTAATATAACTTGCCGTCCTTCGTAATGGGTTGGATGTAATATTTTGAATTGTGTTTAGAATTCTTTCAGGTTTTATGGTGTAATTGGAGGTTCTTGATAAAGGACCTTCCTTAACGCAGCTCCGCAAAAAAGAAATCCAATTTAGCTAAGTCCGATGATTGAGGTGGCAACACACTTGGCCCTTCTCTTCCAACCCACCAATTTGGGAAAGTTGTGCTGCAATGATCTCTGGACTTGTATTAAATAATATGCTGCGGCTTCATGATGTTGTAGCCATATTGCATACCTCACGACTATTAGTAGATTTTGACATAAATTTATCAATAAATTTTGCAGAACATCCACTCGTTAAAAAACTCTGGACCAATAATATGTATTCCAATGATTTTCCTCTCCTCCCTCTTTTCTTTATGTATTTACGTGTTCGGTAATTTATGTTAGTTAAAGAAAGTTGCTGTTCGGTGTTGCCGTATTAATTAAGATTAATTTAGTTTTTCAAACAATTTCTATTTGAAATGTGCGTTTTAAATTATCGTGTACAAATTATGACACACTACGTTATTACGACTGTCTCAAGTTAAATTTTGAAATTTCTTAGAATTTATTATGATTCGACTAACTTTAAATTTCAATACGCAACCTCATCTCAACATCACACCGAAAAGTAAACTTTTAAATTGAATCAGTCAAACGCCGCCAACCACTCTCGCGTATTGTTCTTTCTTCCTTTTGATAATTTATTTCGAAAAGCGTACCTTGATCTGTACAGCGCAGGTTTCCCTTTTAAATTCAAATACTGAAGAAAATTTAACAAAACTATAGTAAAACAATTCATTCTCCATTTTTTTCCAAGAGCTTCTTTTAAAGAGAGAATAGTACACCACGTAGCAACGTTATTCTTAGCTTCATATTAACCGGAGAAAGAAAAAAAAACACTTTCTCGCACGCACAGAGACAATATCATTCGACTGCCATGCCATTGTTTTACAGGAGCTGAAAACACGATCCGTTTGCAACGGCAAAAGGTTTCCGGTTTCCTGCGGTCGTTCCGCTTAATTAGAGGAGTAGGTATAATAAATAAAATAAGAGTACAATACCATTTTCCTTGAGGTTTTAAAAGTAATTTTACTTCGAGAATGGAGAGAAATTCTTTGTATTTCAAATAACGTAGGGATTTCGACGTTTTATGGAGAAAATTTGCATATTAGTGTCAAGAAAGTACACGAACGTATATCTCAAAGTAGCGCAATCTAATTTTACCCGCAATATTTTTAAGTTACTAGAGACTAAAGCATGACGCAGCATATAACTTAAATTACTATTTTATCTTGCAGAAACAGACCAGTTAATAGAAGAATCTGAAATTTTTTAATAAATGATTTAATAAATGATTTAATAAATTCAAAATTTGATACGAAAATAATATGTACACTCAAAGAAAAAGAAATGGGACAATTACAAATCCGATATGTATTGAAATTGTCGCATCTTTTTTTTTTTTGTATACCTGCAAACCCCAACTCTTGAATTTTGATAAATTTGGACACAAACAAGCTGCTGATAGTGTTAACTGGCAAGTATCTAGCAAGCTGTACTATGATTTGGTAAAGGCAATACCTGAATTTCGCGTTGGCTGTCAAATTATACTGCCGAAGACAGTCTTTAACTTCTTCTTAAAAACAGATACGTTTTATTGTAGAAAGTTGCCAATTTATTGTAGAAAGAAAACGAAATGTAGAAAGGTTAGCAAGTCATGCAATATTTAGACAGACTCTGAACTTTGACAGAAGTTTATATTTACTGTGTTATTGATAGACAGGCTATTAACAATTCCTGAACTGCCAATATGCTGTTTGATTCTCTCACCAACTAATATAAACCATTATAGAAGTTCAAATTCCACTTTAAAACCAAGAAGTGCAACAAAACTTCTTGCAGTGACATTATTTTCAACACTGCACTTAAAAAGTTGCTGGACAGAATTATTATGATATATGATGAATTTGGTGAATATAATTAACGCCAAATGTGTGTAGAAACACGCCTCATTGGGATAATCCCTAAAAAAAATAAGGAAAATCTCTTCCTTCAGAACTATAAACTAAATAGCTTGCTAACTAATCCCTCCAAGATTTGCTAAGACTATTCTAATCAACCCACTGATCGGGGAAACTCTAGAGTCCAATACTATTCAACAAGAGGATTGGTTAGATCTTATATTCATAACAGATCATTCACCATTAAATCGGAACCTGCCACTTCTTTATCAAATTCCATATTGGGGGCGTTTCTCAGGGCTTCTTTCATGATCAGGAGCATTTTGCCATTGTTATATATACCGGACGTCACTGGGGTTAACTGGGCCAAAACGGCTAGTGAGGTGGATACTACGTCAACGATACTTCTGCTCAATACGAGGCTCTTATTCATACAATGTTACAAAAGTGGTAATCAAACTCGACTACGTAGCGCTTGAGGGTGAAAAACGAGAAATATGTTGTGATGCGATTCACTAGGTCCGCCTATACACTTGACACTGAATTCCAAGCTTACCTTTAAACAGCATTTTTCTTAAATCCCTGCAAAAATTGTGGCCGCAAGAATTATATTATCTCAGTTTTTTTTACGAGATAAATCGTTTAAGTTTGAAAATAGAAATTGCAATTTAAATAATGTTAACCATATACGGTGTGGAGAAAAAGTATAGACTACCCCTAATAATTTGGTAGCCTTCAGGTGTTATGGAAAACGCTCGAATATGTCAATTTAGTTTTTCAGTTTTCCACATTTTGACACAATTATTTTGTTTTTTATTGCCATCCGTCAAAAATATGACGTCGTCGATATTTTTCTTAAATGACAGTATATGATATGTGATACATAATTTGAAAACTCTTGCTTCACTTAGTATATTCCTAGATTTTTATGCGATTCTGCGGCCGTTCAATTGTGAAAATTATCTTAAATTGTCTCCCACTAAAAGAATAACTCTTTCTTGATTTATCAGAGAAAAGCAAACTATTGAACATAGTTTAATTATCAACGCGTAATATTAAATAAAACAGAACGAAGAGCAATCAAATAATCATAAAAATAATAATAAAATAAGAACGATATGTTGAGAATAAAACACATAAATATAAACAATTTATTGCAGTAAATGCTGAGAGTGACCACCGTTGACTACTTGGCAGTGTCCAAGTCTAGAAACAAATTCTTCTTGAACATTTTGTATAATTTCTGGTGAAATGTTTAGTACTTCAGTTCTAATGCGGCACTTTAGATCATCAATATTTATTGATCTATTTAAAAAAACTTTGGATTTCAAATAACCCCACAAAAGAAGTCCAAATGGGTCATATCAGGTGACCTGGCGGGCCATTCAATGGGACCCCGTCGCCCAATCCATTTGCCTGGAAACATCAAATCGAGATATTGCCGAACTTCTCTTGCATAGTGGGGCGGGGCTCCATCTTGTTGCAGCCAAATTTCTGGACTGGGCAAATCAGGATTATCAGGATACAGAGTGACTAAAGCTGGTAGAAGTTCAAACTGACAAAAATTTAGGTAGACTTCATCAGTAAGATTTTCTTGAAAGAAAAATGGTTCTATCACTCTATCTTTCATTATACTAGCCCATACATTAAGTTTCTGAGGCGATTGACAATAAGGTTCTTGAATCCAATGTGGATTTTCTTGAAACCAATATCGACAATTTGGCCTGTTGAGGTAAATAGTTGCTTCATCCAAAAATAAAATATTAGCGGCAAAGTTCTCATCTTGGTTACAATGTGGTTGCATGATTTCGCAGAACTGCAGTCTTCGGTCGAAATCATCCTCATTTAACTCTTGTAGCAGGCAGACTTTGTACGGGTGGTATTTTTCTTTATGCCAAATTGTTTGCACAGACGTGTGACTTCTACCCATATCAAGTGCTACTTGCCGAATGGCACGATGGGGATTGTCTTCAAAAGCTAATAGGACGTCAGGCTATTTTCATCTACCTTTAGCCTTCCACTTTTAGGTAAATTTTTAACATGGCCATGTTCTTCATATTTCCTTAAAATCTTGCAAACGGTGGATTGTGAAATTGGCGTTCGATCTTGATGAATTTGATTGAAAAGTTCACGTACCTTGTTAGTAGATCTGCGACGATCTCCATAACCAATCATCATAAGAATTTCAATACGGTCTTTTTCACTGAGCGATATTTTTATTAAAAAAGAAATTTTCGAATACAACGCAAACACAGTAAAATCTCATTAGTTCAACAAGCAAGAGCTTTCAAATGATGTATCGCATACCATATACAGTCATTTAAGAAGAATGTCGACGACGTAATATTTTTGACAGATGTCAATAAAAAACAAAATAATTTTGTCAAAATATGGGAAGTTGAATAATGGTTGGTTCAGTCAGCTTTCCTTAGTCTTAATTTAGTATTAGTCTTAAAACTCGGTATTAGTATTAGTCCCAAGAAAATAGGTATCGTTCATACAAAAATTACGCGTAGCCATGACAACAAGCGATAAGCAACAAATACATAACCAATAGAAATATTTATTTCGTTCTATATGGTATTTAGCTGTGACATGTTTGTAATATTTAGGTAGATATAGGAAAAGCGATAAAAATGAGTAAGAAATTTGATGATGGATGATGAATCGAACTAGTTAGGGACTTTGCGCATATATATGATACAAATAAAAACTATAAAAATAGACTAGCATTACACCATTTCTCAACACCCTCTCTTATTAATGCCTTCCTTAAATCTATTAATCGCTTTAATACATATCCAATGATATATTAGATATAATAATATAAAATAATACATTTCTACAACAATTAACAACTATAAGGTATCTAACAATTTTTGACTTCACTTCACTATCTCTTCCTCTGGCATATTCTCTATATGGTTGTAACTATTGTCTCAAATGATGGTGGCAACGCAAATAATAAGCTATACATACTATATCTTCCTTTTTCGTTATGCACCTGTCAACGGTCTTGTTACCTCGTCAAATTCAGTTAAAAGTACTTCTAGATTTTTTGCTTCTTTTAATTTCATGCTCATTAATTTCTTCCTTAATAACATTTGTGCAGTGACACCTCTCTTCTCATATCTCTCTTCCAGAATTTTCCACATGCTATATGCCATTTCTTTATCTCGAATTAATTCTATTTGTGTATGATCTAAGCACTGTACAATATAAAACTTGCATCTAGTATCACATTTCTTAGCTTCCGTTTTCATTGCCTCATCTTCGTAATCTATCTCTTTAATTTCTTTTTCTACAAATTTCTAAACACTTTTTTCTTGTAATAAAATCAACATTCGGAACTTCTAAGTGTGATAATTATTAGCCGTTAAACATCAATATTGAACGTATTTTTACTTCCCATAGTAGACAAAAAACTATTTGATATTTAAGGAATGCATTACACCATTTTTCAACAAAAACCAATAACGCCAATAAAAACAATAACAAAGCTGAAGTACGCCGTAGTTTGGTCTTAATCTTAGTCTTAAAAGTTCAATATTACGAACTTTCAAGGTCAGGATCCTTAAGACTAATACTAAGTTAGGGAATTGTATGAACTCAAACATTAATTGCATATCACTGAACTTTTTAAGGTTAAGACTAATACTAAGTTAGGACTAAGGAAAGCTGACTGAACCAACCATAACTGAATTGACGTATTCGAGCGTTTTTCCATAAAACCTGAAGGCTACCAAATTATTAGGAGTAGTCCAGACTTTTTTCCACACTGTATATAAAAGTATATCATAACGAAGCTAATACAAAAACGTGCATGGTGAAATCGAATATTGAAAGCTGATACATCCATTGGATTTGTAAAATGGGGTCTCGACCTACATGCAGTTTTGGTCAAGATGATCGAAAAAATATGTATAACCAAATCCTTGTTTCGCTACAGGCGAGCCGGTTCGCATTAGAAAAGTCCTTCTAAATCTAATTTAAATTCAAGGACTTCATTTCCTACGGAGATTTTCTTTTCAAGATTTTTTTCTGCTAGACATCTACCCGGCTTTTATTATGATGTATGAAATTATGGCAGTACTTTCCAGAAAATGTAGTCTTGTTATACAAATCGGAATATACATATGTACTGTCCTTTTCAAATTAAATGCGATCTTTTGAAAAGTTCATTAAAGCAGTACTCTTTTTTAGATAAATGAAATCTATTTTAAAGTAAAGTTTTTATTCACTAAATGAAAAATTCACACTTAACTGGGAAAAGATAATACATGCACAGAGGATGTGACGATAATTGATATGATAAAGTTTGATATTATATCACAGGTATTACGAAGTATTAGCTAAATATATTTCTAGACAATAGAATACCAATTTCATTCCTTAATTTTTTTTTAATTTTGTTGCATTGTCTATGATAAAGAATTAAAATTAGTGCTTGAGGTATAAAACAAACCTTTCCAATCTGTTTAAACACCAATTTGCAATATATTGCTTCCAATATCATTTTAGGTAACTCTTTACCATGTGCTCTATCGCCACAAAGGATATATTTTGTATTTCAACACATTTTTTTCTAGATCCAATTTGTTTAAGTAATTTCTAGAGAATGACACATTTACATGTAAAACATTTACAACAAATAGAAAGTATTATCCAAAAGAATTATTGGCAAATGATAGAACTATGAAAATTGATCATTCAGATTTTGCTAAAAGCGAAGATACTTGTATCTATCACAATACCGAGACAGACGCAAAAAATCTGTTAGTTCTTTTTATGATCTATCTACATCAACGCATGCCCAACTCAGTAATTAATTTGATACCTGTCCTTAAATATAACATATCCATGGAAGGCGGATTTATTCGACCAAATGATGTCAGCTTATAACATCTTTTGGAAATCTAAATGGTGGTGGATCAAAATTTCTTTATTACCTCGTTGACGCATGCATTGTTTTCTTTTGTCTGTGGTGGGTGGTAGTTACAGCGGTTTCTTAAAATGTACGGTTTTTCTGACTACCGCCGCATAATTGTATGTATGTATGTGTGTATAAATGTGTTCAATAGCCTATCTCTCCGTTTATAGTGCTGTATCGTTAATCATTTTCCCATCAACGACGAATGGTAGGTCTATTGGTATACAATTCCGAAAACTGAATTTCGGATAGCAGCGAGCTGTCATTGGATAACCATCTAACCGCTACGGCTAGTGAACCGTGCATTACCTATATTGCCTCCAATTCCACTTAGCTAATGCACTGATTGGCTATTATTATAGTAGAAAAAACGTTCAGAGAAATCACTTCTTTGTCATAAAAAGAATTTCAAGAAAGATCGAAAGCCTTGCTATGGAAAATTTCCGAAGAAAAGCAAATCTTGGAAATCAATTACGTATAAAGACTATCAAAAATAGTTTCCAAAGCATGCAAGGTTGCACTTTGTTTACGCTATCCTCGATTTAATGAAATATCATTTCTCATCAATCAATGAACTATCAATACTAGAGAAGGACTTCTCGCCTGCACTTTAGGATCATTGTTAATGTACCTTTATGTAACTCAATTCTTATCAATCCACAGATAGCGGCAGACTGAAAGATTAATAAATATTATTTGGGATTTAGATCTTATAAGATCGTCCACCAGTCTCCTCTTGGTGTGTCTTAATTACGCAGATCCTAGAAAATTGATGCATATATATATATAGATATATCACAAACCTATAAAATGGGCAGTCTTTTTAAACTTTGCTTATCTATGAATTGATTAAATGGTCTAAATGGTAGGTATACATGCTATCCCATAACACAAAAATTACAAAATGAAAGAAAATCAAGCATTTGTGTTTCCTTTTTCTTTAAATTTGCTAAACATATTCCTCAAATCAAAAAACTAACATCTAGAAATAAATTACACATCTTTATAGTAGCATCCGGTAATAAAAACGTTAGCTGAATATACTTCATGATTTCTCTACAATACCTACTGTTTATATTGAAAAGACAGCATTATATTGTCAAGATACAAGCTAATAAATTTCTGGTCGTTGATAGGATAGAAATATCTTTTCCAGAATCTTGTATACACGTATTATTACCTCAGTTTTAATAATCTTCCATTAATACTGCATCGCGATCCGGAAGCATTTATTAACAAATTTTAATAATCACGAATTACGCTAAACTCACATTCATCGCCTTAATGCTTTCCTTTTCCCCCATTATTATTATAATAAAGTCTTTTCGAACGAGCGAAGAATGCCTAAATATTACCGGGACCTCCCGACGGCAAACCCTCCATACATCTTTCTCGTCCATTTACAAAAGACGGTTTCCCTATTTACCTTTCATAACAGTTGATGAGTCACCCTCAAAGAACGTATTTTAATCTCTGAAGATCCGTTTTATCCTCGTGCTACGAGTACGTAAGCAACCAGTGTTTGAGGTTTCGCTTTTCTCGCACTTTGACAGCTACACGTCGTCTATCAGTGTTTTGGTCGGGCCTTTCTAATATGTTGATGGATTCGTGTACAGCATCTAATAGTTGTTCTGAAGCCCGTCTGTCATTCTAAAAGCTCCGGTGATGGCCGTATCGATGTTGAGCCGTGAATTTAGATTATGAGGCTGCATCGCTAAGACCTCTTATAATTCAGACGTCTTGATGTAATTTAACTGAGTGCTTCTGGATGTTACATTTTATTGTTGCAAATGTGTATTCTTTCCGTTAAATTTAATATGTTTGTCAATTCACGTTTTAGAAGATTATTTTTCCTGTGTTGTTTATCGTATCTATTTATCTCTCTCATCCGTGAATATTATATTTACTAGACAACAGTGACAGTCTGAACAGTGCAGTAACAAAAAAGCCATTACAATACAATATTCGTTATATTTATGAAAACTCCCAAAAAAATCACAAAAAAAGGTTGAAGCTGGCGCTTTCAAACACGTTAAATGTCATGTGCTACTTTACCTAAAACTGTTGTTATTTTACAAATATTTTTAAAATAAAACTACATTTATGTGAACTCTCTTCGTGACGTTTTTCTTTTTACTGTTGTTTGTTTTGTCTGACAATCCCATTGCCTCTTATGATTACCAAGCTTTTAAGAAACCTTCAAATATAAAGTTTTATCACTTGCCTCTCTTATTCGTCTCGCTGCACTTAATTTTCTGTCACAGAAAATTTAATACTTAACCTTTGTGCATATGTACCAATCCAGCTATGTTCACATTTTAACAGCCTTCTTACTTTTCCATTCAAAACAACTTTGACATTAGAGATTTTTTAGTAACTGCTTTTATATAAGTTTTATTACAAGATGATCAGATACATCTACATCCAAAACTTTTTTACTATCTACTTATTGTACCTCTGTAAAAACTTTCATTACAATTAGAAATATTGGCCTTTAAAACTATGTAAATGAAACTATTACAATTAACATGAACTTGCTATTCAGAAATATAAAAACATATGTTTGTTTTAAAGTTAAGTGAATCAAACGGTTAGGTGCAGATTTACTACATGGACTGAAAAGTCCCCAGAGTCCTCAAGATTTTTAATGAAAACATAGTTGCCTTCGATTGCGATTCACTTGATATAGCGATCTTCCAACATTTCGGTTGCTTTTCGGCAGTACGAAACGTCCAAGCCTTCGAAATTCACCTCGGTTTGCACGATCACTTCCTCATTCGATCTAAATCTCTTTCCCTTGAACCACCGCTTAACCCTTTGATAGTCGCAGCTGATCTGTGAGACCAGAGTGCGGTTTTTTTCACCGCCATTTAAATAGAGAGGGAGGTTAAGCAATCCCGTCCAATGTATTTTCCTAGTTTCGAGGTAGGATCAATTTAGTGTTGTCTAAAAATGTCTTGCATATCTGTGAGGTATCAGAGGAGTGTTTTCGTTCTATTAGATCGCCGCGACCAGGTTAGTAAGTACCGTAGGTATCATTTTTCGCAAATAAATTTGATCAAATACTGATATTTATGTCTAAAACCACATGTGATCACTTAGATCTCCGCGACTAAGACAGCATTTTTGCTTCAGATTTAAAATGACTGAAGAAATGTATTATCTAAATAACGATAATGATATAAAGGAGATATTAAACATGCTGTATAACGTTGAAGAAGATAAGGAAAGTGATGTACAAACTGATGAAGAGTCTGATACAGATATTGAAAATTCGGATATAGGAAAGGATAATGACAATAAAACGAATGAAAAAGTATATGACGAAGAATCAGAATCGGATGATAACAGCGATTTAGACTATTACACAGCGGTAACAGCGGTACAAAACAAAGGTGGATAAATAATCAATACGTGGAAAAACTCATTTTTCTAAGAAAAGAAAACTTCCAGCACAGAACATCACAGTCCATGTACCGGGTGTGAAAGGTGTAGCAAAAGATCAAAATAATATTTTCTCTATTTGGAACTTATTATGATGCTATTTCAGGGATAATCGTGAATTGTACAAATCAGTATATACATAAAATTCGTGGGAAATTTCAACGGGATAGAGACGCACCTGCAACTGATATAGTAGAAATTAAAAGTTTTATTGAACTACTCTACCTAACTGGAGTTTATAAAGCAAACCATATTAATTTAGAAGAATTGTGGAGTTCAAGTTGTGATGGTATCGAAATATTTAGATTAGTGATGGTACTGAGAAGATTTAGGTTTTGAGTTCGTTGTTTACGCTTTGATGACAGTGAAACTAGAATGGAAAGAAATTAGAATTAGAAATTGCTTTGAGAGGTATATTTCCAATTGCCAAGCAAATTAAATTCATGGAGAAAATTTAACAATAGATGAGATGTTAATCGCTTTCCGTGGACGATATAGCTTTCGTCAATATAATCCTCGGAAGCCGGCCCGGTATGGAATCAAGATTTTTTCGCGCGTTGATTCTCGAATGAATTATACTTTAAATTTAGAAATTTCTGCAGGAGTACAACCAAACGTTGTTGTCAAACGACTAGTGCAGCCAGTTATTGGTTCTGGGAGAAATATCGCTTTTGACAACTGGTTTTGTGATTACAATCTTGTATCAGATCTGAAAAACCTAAAGCTTTCTTCAGTTGGTACATTGAAGAAAAACAAGCCGCAGATTCGAATAGCATTCCGGAACAATAAAAGTTCTCACTATTCGTCACTTTTCGGCTTCCAACGAAATGCAACTATTGTATCATATGTACCCAAGAAAGGTAAAAACGTTATTCTCTTGTCCAGATGATGCAATAGATGAAGATTCAGGGGACAAGAAAAACCTGAAATCATCAAATTTTACAATAGCATTAAAGGTGGGGTCGACAGCGCAGATCAAATGTGCAGTTCTTATAATGTTTCAAGAGCAGCAAAACGATGGCTGATGACCGTATTTTACATTTTTTTAAATACCGCTGGTATTAATAGTCAAATTCTTTACACTGGAAACCAAAATAAAATCAGAAGCCGCAGGGAGTTTCTCCGAAAACTTGCAATGGAACTACTGACAGAGCAATTAGAAACACGACATAAAAATAACACCGGGTTACCTGCAACAATATCCTTAGCTCTAAAAAAGCGTGTTATAAAAAATCAAACTGTCTCTCCAGTTGATTCTGAAGAGAGAGAAAGCAATAGCCAATGCCATGTGAGGTATGCAGAAAAGAGAAACGAAGAAGAGTAACCAGATATAAATATTTGCAGTGTAGATCTCTGTTTAGGGCACTGTCGAATGAGATGCCCAACAGACTGTTTGAAGACCTTAGTCTCTAATCAAGCAATTACTAATATCTGTATTTATAACGACAAAACCTTATACAACCGTGTATGAGTATAAGCCCACAATAAGTGAATAACAAAATACACTACGAGAGTTAGAAATATATGGCCGAAATTGGCACTAAATTAAATAGTAATTGTACAAAATGGTTTACCCACATGAGGCAGAATTGTAACCTGATCCTATATATCGTCGTGTTCTTGAGAGCATACATAACTTCAGCTCGATACCCTTAAATCCCCTTACGAGAAACAAGAAACACGTTCCCGTTGTTGCACTAACCATATAGTCCACCATACAGGTGATTTACTAAAAGTACGCTAAATGTAAAACATACTGGAGTTAATATTAGCAATTTTCCTTGTGTATCCGGCAATCTTACACAAAATTCTGCCACTTCCTATCGTCTATTCTAGGAGGTGTTGATTTAGGAACGCCTTAGCTATGATTTGCTGAAATATCGATATGATGAATTTAAATTTAAATATATTTTCTTTTCTCTGACATTTCAAATTTTATGCATTAAAAATGTGAACTACAATCTTCAACAAATTGAACTTTATATATTATAAAAATCATTATAAAATACCATGAAATTTATTATAGTTTAATATATCATTTACTTTAGCCTACGGTTCATACAACAAAGCGAATTATTCATGCAGATATTAATGTTCCATTCTGATTTGGTGAATCTACGAACATATCTCTGGGTTAATCGTGTAAGCAGATTAGTTTTAACAATAGTAAAATCGATATATAGGAACAAGCGGAGCAGATATTCATAATGTTCTATTCGATGCTATTTAGACAAATAATGCGAATATATATAAATGCGTATTTAGTCGAAAACTAATCGAGTATACAAAATTTAATATCAAAATTGAAACGTTCCATTAATAAAAGTTTGATTAGAATATGAATGAAAAATAATTATATATTATTAAATAGAGAGTTTTTTTTGCTACAGGAAATTATGCTTCCAAATACAACAATAAAATTAAAATTAATTTGCCAAATGGATTGTTCTTCAATACAAGTTAGTTTGGCTAAAGTGGTAAAGGTATTAAGGTACAGTAGGCTCGTTTAATGATTGGACAGTAGATGTGACCGTCCTGTGACACGACAATTGCCGAAGCTATCGCTCTTCACCAGCCCCTACACCTTCAATGATTTTACTATGAGCTATTATTGTTTTAATGTTGTTTGTATCTAGTAAAAGTAGTAATAACTTTTTTTTAATTCATCAGTCAACAAAATTTTTGAAATTGATCAATTCTATAATACAGTTAACCGGTAAAACAGTCACACTTTTTCTTTAAGTTGGATAATATGAAGTATAATTAAAAACATTCCTAGTTATATATGTTTTTATTTACTGGATAATTATGTTAGTCAAAGATAATTTTCATTGAAGTGTGTTGTATGGATAATACTTTATTTATAATATTACTTATGTATGTAGTTATTGATTGAAAATATATCATTTAAACGAAACGCAATATGTATGTATATTTACATAGACTAAAGTTTGTGCGATATTTTTAAAGAAGCACGGAAAAAACTTAATTTAAAGTGTAGTAGTACCACCATCGGCTGATAAAATTATGACAAAATCAACAAACATTCTAAAAATGATGTAACAAACGACAGTATGTAAAATATAATTTACAAACAGAAATCGCTATTATAATTACAAAACTAAATAACAATTATCACAGCTTCTTACCGCAAAAGGGGGAACAAAGAAAACACAGAGTAATATATAATCTATACGAAAATGCAATTACTAAATTATCCCGCCTCCCCTCGCTCCTCCCCTCACCCTCCTGCCACGCTCTAATGTATTACATATCATAAAGCAATTAGAACATAGTCGAATGGTACTGATAATTGCATAACTCATCAAATAATTGAACTTTAATTTTATATTTTGAATATAAGAATACCTCGAGGGTTTCTTCACAAAAGAACACCCTTTCATAATAATTAACAACTATTGAAATGTAGAAGATATTGTGAATATTAAAAGAATACAATGCCTCAATAGAGATTTAATCATTAAGATACTATTAAATTACTGAACATGATTTGCATACAATAAATTATAATTATTCTACAGTCTAATCTCACCTTTGCAGTTGTGGTATTTGATAGATTAATAAATTGGGTTTAAATATTGCGCTCTATGAGACTGTAGTGATTAAAAAGTAATTTGATTATTAATTTTCGAGTTCTACTATTATTTTATAATTAGAAACGTGCTACTATTGGTGCTGTTTGCCAGCTATATATTTGTATTTCAATATCGTTGGAGAACCTGAACAGCAAGCTGTCTGTGTACGGCCTTGAATGTAGGAGAAAAATTAATGTAGAGGTAGCATTAGCTTCGGCATATCTCATATTCTAAGACTGTGACAGGACTGTCCAAGCAATAAACAGTGCTACTGTACGAGCGGTACGAGAGACACCTTACCTATATTTGTATAATGGACCACTAGATGGTGCTTTTGACATATGTAATTACTGTATACTTAAAGTTTGACATTTGTCAATGAGAAATCCGCGATAGCTTAGAAACCAAGTCAGTAATTTGTTGACTGTGACAATTTTAACATCGTCACAGGTGATGAAACATGGATATATGCGTATGAGCTGGAATGGGTGTTCCAAGACGAACCGAACCCTACAAAAGTTGTTCGTGCAAGGAGCACTAAGAAAATAATCGGTTGTTTCTTCGGCTGTACAGAACACATCGCAACCATTTCTTTAGAAGATCGAAGAACTGTTAACGCTGACTAATATAGCCTAATTTGTTTGCCAAAAGTTGTAGGCAAAATCAGAAAGAACAACTGAAAACGCTGCATTATTCTTCATCACGACAATGCGCGTTGCCAGTTCGAACAATTGACTATTTGAAGGAGAAAACTGTTGAAATAATGTCTCATTGTCCATATTCACCTGACTTGTCGCCGAATGATTTCATTTGGGTCTCAACTGTGATACAAAAAATGCGTAGATAGCAATTTTCAACACCTCAAGGAACATCGAAGGCTTTGAAAACCATGTTCCTGAGATACAACCTTCAGAGTGGAAAAATGTTTTGAGAATTGGTTTATACGGATGCAAAAGTGTATAGACCATAAAGGCGAATATTTTGAAAAACAATAAAATTGTGTCTTCACAAAAATTTTGTGTTCTTCCCAGATTTTCTAAAAATATAAAAAGTGACCCTCGTACTGAGTGATGTTGATGATATACTAGTAGATGTTATTTCTACAATTATATCATGAGCGCCTATTACAACTTCTATGAAACTTCTGCAAGATAGAAAATATCCAATGTCGAAACGAATGAAACTGTACATGCATAATTAGAAACATAACTAACTTCGACAAAAAACTCAACTTCTCTTAAGGATACGCTGCCAATGAGGAATAGCACGTAATTCCTCCATATATGGCAATGGTAAAACTTTTTGAAATGTCAGCACAAGATCTTTTTTAAATTACAAAAGTTGATAAAATTAAATTATAGTAGCAACTATCACATTTGTAATTTAGAAAAAGTAGGACAAAAATATCTTCAGGTAAAGATTTGCATTAAAGCTGAACGTTTTTTAGTATTAATCTATCTTACTTTTTTTAATTAGAAATACGTCAGTCTAAAAATAAAGAGTTCAATACGCGTGAGCATGAATAGAGACGCAAAATTAAATCCACCGAAGTAAAAGCTGCAGCGTAGGTAGGGTAATTCTTTTGAATAAAAAGCCATAACAGTTCTTCTTAATGTCATTAATTATTGATATGCTGAGCCGTCCAGGGTGCGTTATCTTTAACCTCTTCACGGTTCTCTTAGAAGCGTTTCTAGTACTTACAAACGCGTGTTTTATTTATAGAAGACTCGCCAAAAACAGCATTGAGCAGGTACAATCCGGTTTTTCGTTTTAGTCCATTCTTAATACAAAATTTAGTACGAATTCTTTGTTTGCCTAACACAACACTAGGGGCGGTATCTTCATTGATCCCAAAATTGATTTTGGGACAGTCACTTTAAAACTACTATGACTGCCGTTTAAACAGAAACCCGAATTACTTTCGAAAATGCAAAGGGAAACTTTTTAGGAAATCAAATTAAATTAGAATCATGAAAATGCACTTTTTACATGCCCATCTTGACATTGTGCCCGAAAATCCTGGACAACTAAACGAAGAATAAACCACAACAAAATACTTAGTCAATATTACTAATGAAAATTCAAATTATTGTGGATCATGCATACCTTGAAAACGGTTAGCAAAAATGCTTTTATCTTTGTATACGGTGATAAATATTATAACAATCATGCTTTAATTTCCTTTTAACGATCAGTCAGTAGTGAAGAGGACATTTTGAATTGTAATCTCTTCTTATCCGATAACAAATCAAGTTTATTTTCAGCTGTAACATTACAAATACTTGGAACTTTGTTTGGATTATGCAATATCTTTTCGTTATAAAACTGTGTTAGAAAACAATTAGTATCTAAAATATTGACGTCGATATGGTAAAGTTTTATAAGCACATTTCTAGTTTATATACTAGATCTATAAGATTGTTATATAACTTTCGCTGGCTATACGGTTTAATGAACGGGGAAGAAAAAAAATCGAAAAATTCAATTCATGTCCTGTATCTCGCTTAATTTACTATTTAGATTTACATTTTCACATTCAAGCACATTCCCGAGCGATTCCGCTTCAAATTGCAAATTTATTCGATTCCTAAAGAAAGGAGAAACGCAAACAAATACGTCAAAATCCCTGAAAAACATAGTTATCACTTTATCTCTCTTGGACCGTTCCATCTTCTTTCGTTTACTTTTTTTTATTCTATCTGAAATCTTTATTCAATATACTCCGCTAAATAATTAAAAAGAGATGAAACATCTGCGAAATGAAGAACCAAAAAAGAACCGAACGACGACAAGGAAATTAGTAACTTCTTTTCAGAGTGAAATATATTTTTATGTAGCACGGTTATCGAAGTTGGCCGTCAACATTTCCACTCACTTGTTGCTCCTTACTTTATCGATTGTCGGGTTGGGAATGAGATGTTGGGGAATGGGAGATGAAGAACGGCTGTGGTTGGCGGAGAAAGCATGTATTTCCCCTCGAGTTGTATATTTCGCATTAAATATTCATACTGCAACATTTAACGTAGTAACTGTTTAGTTCGAAAAGTTATTGGTTATTTAAAATTTAAATTATTGAACGGTATAGGTACATACATATGTTCGTTTAAACTCGCATTAGTAATATTTGCATTATTTACAATAAACAAGACTTACTATGTATTCTACTCTTTGACTAACAAAGAAACATGAGGATATAAAGTTTTATGTTTACGTTTATTATTATTCTGGACTCATCATGTGCGTGCATCATGTCATTAGTACAGAGTATTGCCAATGCAGTCTTAGCTTCTTCGAGTAGTTATCTCATTAAGACAGTCATAAAGCTATACGTTTGTGAAGCAGAACTATAAAGTAAAATGCTAGAAACGTTGCGAGGCTACAGTTATAAAGCCAACGTTTTAAATAACTTCCCTAGCTCGTATTCGTACCAAGCTATTACTATTATTATTAATTACAAATTAATTGTAAATTCAGGGATCCGTTGTTGACGTTTAATTATAAATTATTCGTTGTTTTAACGTACAATTGCGAAATAAACCAGTTAGAGACCTTTCGTGGAGCTGTCCGTTATTGAAATTACATATTGGGCTAGACTATCTAGTTGTTGGTACTGTCAGTAAGATATTGATTTCCTAAACATGTCAGATGAGATCGCGATATTTTTGCCCTGTATTGGTCACGCCTTTTGCATCATTTTCATTTGATTGAAAATAGTTTTTATATTTACAATCTTATTATTTTTCGGGAGACAGCTATTATCATCCTTCTATCTATCATCCTGATCCGAGTTTGTGTCTAATGTTATTTTCATTATTGACATTACATTTCTGACTTGCGGCCCTTTTTCTGCTTTTCACTTAATGTATCCAGAATTTGTCCAGAAGTTCTCTTATCTTCAATACCAATTTTAATTTTTTCATATATGGTACATCTTTTTTTCGTTTGTTCTCCGTTTATCCCTCTCTTTCTCATCTTGTTTGCTCTTTTAAACATTATTTTTTCCATCCCGAAGATGTAATTACGAAGGGAGTTCTCTCCCTTTGTCTTTTAGCTTTTTGTCTTGGTCCAACCCGAATACTCGGCAAATTATTTTGTAAAAAGGATTTAATATTATTGGTAAGCGTATGGTACTTTTAAATGAAATATTTTCTTTTCCACTTTTGTAACATAAATGATCTTCATGAAAATTGATTAAAACATTTTGATCCTGAGCAACGTGGATATGGCTTTTCTAGTCAACAAAATCAGCTAATGCCAACCCACTACTTACACCTGTCATTTTTAGAAACATCGTCATAATTGACGATGTTCTTGTTCTCACCAGGAGGCATTTCGTTTATTTGTTCCTCGGTAAGTGGCACATTCAGCTTAATAGGTTCCGCTAAATCGGCGTCATTAACTTTAATGATTGTTGTTATGATTAATGATTATCAATAGTTGAAAATCTTCATTTTAATCATCCATCTTTCCAGTTATAATTTTTGTCTCGATTGGAGCAAAATCATCGTAAGTCATACTGGAACAGTTCTTGAGGAAATCGTCTTCAGGAATCTTCTCGTCAATGAAAAAAATGTATATTATCCATATTTCAAGGATGCCCACCTCATTTCAGGCAAATCTTTTTCTTGCCTGCGATTTTTCAGATTTGGGAACAGGAAAAAGTCGCTGGGGGCTGAATCCGATGAATATGGAGGATAAGAAACTAATTCGTAGCGCAACTCATTCAATTTGGACAGGACGATGCGGGATGAATGAGCCGGTGCATTGTCGTGGTCGAAAAGCACTTTTTTCTGCTGTAAACGAGGCCGTTTCTCCTTCAGTACTACATCGAATCGGGCCAATAAATCGCTGTAGTATTTCTCCGTGGGCGTCTTTCCCTTCTGCGGCTAATCGGTGGTCGCCATGACCTTTCCAGCCGATAAAACGTTGCGTTCTTCGGAGATGATTCCTCCAGAGAAGTCCACTGCTTCGAGTGTTTCTGGGTCTCTGGTATGTAGTGATGGATTCAAATCTCATCCATGGTTATAAAACGCATGAAGAAATCCATTGGATTGCGTTGAGTCCTAGCCAGACACTCCTCCGAAACGGTTACTCGATTTCGTTTTTGCTCCGGTGTCAGCAAACGCGGTACCCATCGCGCCGAAACCTTTTTCATGCCCAAAATTTCGTGTAGGGTATGGCCAAAGTATTCCTCTGAGGTGCCTGTTGTCTCTGCTATCTCTGTCAGCTTTAATCGCCAATCAACTAACACGATATCATGCATCTTGTCGACCATTTCATCGTTGCTAGCGGTTTTTGGACGTCCACTGCGCTGTGCGGCCACGTTTGAACTAGCTCATCCAGAAGCAGATGGTCGAAAATGATGAAGTAGATGCGCCATGAACCTCTAGCAAAATATTTCGGATTTCCGTGGCCGTTTTCCCAGCCATCAAGAAGTGTTTTATCACTGCACAAAATTCGAGTTTATCCATTTTCGCAAAATCGCCTGATTTGCTACACAAAACACACTCTTAAGCAATCACTATTGACAGTAGACGTCTGAAATATTGACAGTTGCTATAAAAAAGGTTGCCCTTACCGATCAATGAATCCACTTCAACCTTCGTGCGCAAAGTATATTGCACAATAGACCGTAAAGTGCTGCAAATGTGTGCTGCACTTAAATGTAGTTGCTCTTGTACAACATACATTTTATAAACTTTGTCTCAATAAGTTTTTACCACATTTTCACCACTAAAAATATTAGTTAAAAGCATTCATCATGATTTTTTGTAGTAGGTACAAAAAAACACAAACTATATACGCCCTGATACACTCTATATTCTTGCACGCATCGTTGTTACAGAAATGCAAGCCCTAACTTTATAAAAAATGCACGTCAAAAGTTCTCTAATTAAAGCTTTTCAACGTAACCAGCGCGATGCAGCTTACAGCAAACTATATGTATGACAGTTTGAAGTACCTCGTTCATCGCATATTTCGCTATCAAAGGGACTAACTAAAATTTAAAGATAACCGTAGATTGAAAAAGCTAAGTAGGATTTGCAGACAATGCACTACCTAATACAGCTACATATAGAGGGAATTATAAAATTCATGAGCTAATCTCTGAATAGCTTTCATGATGGAAAGTTCGCCTGGATGAAAAGCTTTTGTGAGTGTGTGGCAGATATGTACATATACATATATGAAAGCACTGATATTAATATTTAGTAAAACTCCGTTGTTTATGAAAATCAACGTTAATTAATTCTGTGTACGGCGAATGAATTAATCACAACTACCTCGAAACAACAAACTAAACCGTATAATAATACAGCTGGTAGAAATCATTATGTGTATTATGTATGTATAGTCAATCAAGAGTTAAATGCGAATTTTATAGAAATTTTCTTTAGGTCAAGTCTTTATTATTTATTATCTTATTTATTAAATTTCCAAAATGCGTATTCAATTCTATTGATGATCATTTTTTGATTTAATTGAAGTAGAGAGAAAACCATCTAATGAACCCATTCACGATTATTTTTTCCCCTGGTTTTGATTGGATTGCAGTATAGATGAGGTTATGATCATGAATGATATTCATAGGAAGCTCAGAATATCTAGTTGATAGTAAGCGGATTCAAAAGTATGGCCTCTGCTTTTACAGCTATTGACAGACTAAAATCTTTACAAAATATGATTAGATTATAGTCGCAGATGGTGCATCTGGTACAATGCTAAGCTATAGGTTGCATAGCCTATAAACAGATGTATTAAATGGTTGGGACTGACAGGAAATCTACTAACCCCCCTAATTACTAAAATTGTTATCACCCCAAAAACTGTATTGCTAAACATGTATGTGTATAAACGCGGGTGATAGATTTCGCGGTACCTCACTCAATTAACTTCTAGTTTCGATAATAAAAAGTTACTCAGTTGTAAAAAATTCAAATCTAAATCTAATATCCTAACATTTATTAATTTCTGGAGAATATATTGCGTACTGAAATTATTTACACATAATATGTATATAGCTAAATGTGTTTAACCTACAGATATTATTTCGATATTTTATGAGATAAAACAATTTTGATGAAAATTATTTCGTGAAAAAGGATATAAACCTTGAACAAGGTATTGTTTGCATCCAACGACAACGAATCGTTAATTATACTATTTTCCAGTCCTGAACCGTGCATTTTTCCATCACGATACGTGCTTGTAGGTAATTAAAGTAGAACTCTCACAAAATCCATTTTAAAGACTATACAAAACACACTCTTTCATCATACCGTAAATTAAATGAAAATCAAAAGCTCGGGCTATCTGGCATGTACTTTTGATGATACATCACATATTAAATTCTCTCGCCAATTTAGTACGTGTTTTCCCAAACTAAAAACCTTTTATTTTTAATTGTTTCAGATCGATACGTAACACAAAAGGGAGTCAGAGCGTTGCTATTATTGCAGTCACAAAGAGAAGGTGAGTACTGTTTTATACCTATGTATATAAATAAATATAGAATTAGAATATAATCCATTTAAAGAAAGGAAAATATGTTTTCAAACTTACGTTAATACCTATTGCAAAATCTGAAACGGATAAGCATGATGTGTTTTTGTATTTAAAATAATGAAATTCATCTTATTTAAAGATAATCATGATAGATTTGACAGTGGATTCTCTTGAGTAGACGCCGCGCTATCGCTGCTTTGATGAAACCGTGACATTTTCAAGTTTTGCTAAAATGTTATTTGAATGAGTCCTTGGAAAATGGAGCAGTGATGAAGCATTTCTCGATGCAGTGGTGTTACTTAAAGACTTTGAAGTAAAACAGACATCGTATTTCTGTAAATATTACTACATTTGTGAACAAAACACGCAACAACGGCTCTTTAAAGTATAGTTGGTGCGAACAAAATTTGAACGGTCAAATTTTCTGATGTAGTTATAAATTTGTATCAAAAGACGTACTCTGAAATTTTAAAATTAAACGAAGAAAAATTGAGTTTACAAATTAATTTTTAAATCATGACAATGTGCTCAATGGTGAAAGAAAAAGGTACTACTTCTTGCTGTAACATTGACGCAAATTGTAATTTTATGTTACCGGTTATGCAATCGAAAACTGCGCTATTGAAGTATCAAACACCTTGAAAATGAGGGATTGCAAGTGGTTCTAGATGTATGTATGTACATCTTAAAGATGAAATCAGCGAGTGGTCGCGCATGTGGCGATTGCGTATTAACTCCTGAAAATGCGTAGCTGTGAGGCTCTCTAGAAAAAAAAAATCCACCCCCCCCAGCTAACATTTCTGTGGGTAGTGGAAGACTCCCCTAGTCATCCAACGTGAAATATATCGGAATAACTCTCAACACGCGTCTCAATTTTCCGCAACACTTCAAATTCATACATGCAAGGCCTGTCTTGTATATGCTCCTCTGCTGGAAAAGTACCTTGAGTCCAAAACTCAAGCTGTTCATTTATATGACGTTTCTCAGACCAACTCCCACCTACGGTTCTCTTACATGGTCCAGCGGCTGCAAATCCCAAATGCAGAGACTTAATGTTTTTCAGAACCGTGTCCTACGAATTATCCTAGTAACCCCATGGTTTGTCTGTAATTTACAAATCCGCAGACACCTGGATATACCATCCAAATTCACCTTAGGAACCTACAAATCCTTTTAATCCAAAACCTTGGGAAGAAGAACCATAAGAACGCAATGCCACGACCTAGTTTCTACCTTTACAGACAAATAAATCGTCTCATTCCGCTGTAAGATCGAACAGCTGAATTAAGAGTTTGGAAGGCTTAGGAATGTTCAATCCAGCCTTAGGCAAAAACGAGGACCTCAGATGAAGGTGACTATGTAAGGCAAGGCTCTTTAACCTTTTTTAGTGCAAGGATCAAAAATAATTTCACATCGTCCGAAGGGCCACAATGCTCCACGTCACTTTACCACCACATCAATAAAATAAAATAAAAACCTATAATTTCAAAGTGCAATAATCTTTATTGGTTAAAAAGTTCAATCAATCAATGCGATTTTGGACGAGTGTCGATATTTGGTTTTATTTTTGAAGTTACAACTCGCAGACTGACTGCCAGATGTGCATCTGTTGTAACTCTCGACCTTGTTTTAGACTTCACATTCTTCATACAATATTTTCTTTAGCCTCTGGGGGCGGCAAGAAATTATTCGGCAAGCCGCGGGTTGAAGACTGTTGGTGTAAGGTGAGACTAAAAGATACTATTAATGAAATTGATATTGCAACCAGCACCCACCACAGATTTTAAAAAATTGAATAAAATATTTATAGCCCTTGAAAATGGAAATGACTATTTTCGAAGTCTATCCAAAGAATAACTTTTATTAAACACAAAAATGACCGGACGCACGTTATTAAACAATAAGCATTAAGAATTATCAAGTAGTACGAAGGTACGGTGACATTTTTCTCGGAGAATTGTATCCCGATGGATCTACCGTTCGTGCTAGACAACATTCATTCGAAATATAGTCTTTAGGAAAGAATAGATAGATAGATGATATCGACGGCTTCCATAATCCGAGTCTCTGTTATGAGGGTTTCCGGGTATTGACTACGTCATAGTACAAATATATACAATACAAAAAAGAAACAAAAACAAAATAAAATAAAAGTGCAACATATACAAAATCTTCTAAAGTCGATGTTTGCCCACTAATATAAATAGCTTCTTAGTGAGTAAAAACAGGTAGGGAGCACCAAAAGGTCAGGGTAAGTCGACGTATAAATCAGTCTACAAGCAAAAACTTTCTTCATCAGGTCTTTTTCCTCTAGCGGGGTTAATTGGCACTTGGACAACTCTGCCCACAATGCTTGGCTCTCTATATACCTCCTTTTTCATGTTTCAGAATATTCTGAATATATATAATAATTCTGTTATTATTAACTGTGCTTCGCCTCATACATTTTTATACTGGCATTAATTTAAATCCAATGCTTTCATTGTTTTGTGCTATATACAATGTTTCCCAACAAAACAGAATGTTCTTAAATTAGAACTTAACATATTGTTCTCCTGAAACTATCCACGAACGAATGATTGCAACAATTGGGGAAGAGGAGCTCCCTCATATTTCAAAGTGAAGGATTGTTCAAACGAGCTCTGAGAGTATCGTTAATCTATTGAATATAAGCCAAGAAACGGAATGCCTTCGAAAGCAACAAACTCTAACGTTTACATAAAAGTGGAAACAATTATTAATGTTTACGACAGTGACAGGGTTGTCCGCCTAAAAAAATTATCTCTAAAGAGTGCAATAAATGTTTAAAAAAATTTGTTTAACACGAAAAATTAATTTTTTGATTTTTGTTTCAGTGATATCGAAAAGGACGAAGTTATTATTCCGAGTTTACTAGACTCAGGCTTTAATCGGGTAAGTCCTGCATTACAATTGTGCCTGCAATTTTCTAAGTTAGTAGGATATTTTGAGACAATTTTAATAACACACACTAATTGGATTTAATAACACGGAAGAATATTAAACGTGTTTTAATTTAACAGTAGTAGGTACTCACTAATGAGTTGCACTTACTCGAAGACACAACTTTTATCGTTAGTTAGCTTACAACAACTCCTTGAAAGTTATGAGCGTCTAATAAAATTTTACGAACGTGGGAAATGTCTTCCAGTTTCTAATAATATTTTCCATAAAGCATCCTTCTTTATAGTTTAAACCTTAATGGTGGTACATTTCACCCTACTATCGCGAAAGTTTTGCGTTGTTTGGTAAGACTGTATTAAAACTTTTAGTTATCCTTGGTATGCTTAAACGTGATACATAAATAATTGAAGTGAAATACGAGAGACATTACTGAGGAATATTTATATGTCAAATAAACTTCTCTAATTGCGGAAAACGTTGACGTACATACTCTATTTCTAAATAAAAATCGCTCGAGCTTCTGGTACAGGAGCACCAGCAATTATTGAAGTTAATCCCGTATAGATAAGCAAATTAAAATCACGTAATCCATCAGTATTAGGCGTTATCGAAATTTCAAATAGCAATTCTTTCTATACAGCACTATAACGTACAAATTGAATGGCGGTATTGTGTAGAGGAGAGGAGTTGGTTCAAGGGCGACTTTTTCGATTAACATTTGATAAAAAAAATAATAAATTGATATATTGAATTGGGTAGATTTTGCGGCAAATAAAACATACTTATGGCTGTATTATAGTTAGTTATTTATTTAATTAAACAAAATATGTACAATATATAATGCACTTTTGATGTGATCATGTGAGGTCAGTAACACATTTTAACATACTTTTAAATACAAAATAGTTGAAAATAATACAAATTCTACTACTATTCATCTCTACTACTTTCACAAAAAATTATATTAAACAGTAATATTAAAACAACAGAAATATTTATTGCATTAGTATTCATCATAAAAGGTTTTATTAAGAATTCCAATAATTTATCCAGCATCTATTCAGAAGATGCTATTCGTACAGTTTCTGGTAAAATATTTTTTATCATAAAGTCGTTGTAATATTTTCTAGAAAAAACTAAAACCGCTAGCATTGAGTTGCCTACAGCATAACGTCGCACATATGTAGTTGCTAAAGTTTTCCGCTTATTAGAAACAATTTGTCCAACTTGCTTGTATTCTCTCCAAAGTGACTGAAGAACTACTGGATAATTAAAGTCCGCCGCCCTACTAACGAACGTTACAACTGCTGATTTTAAAGATATAAACCTTGTAAACTATCATGTTTTATTTTTCTTCCTGTCTTAAGTATTTGTTCTTGATGTATGCCCGTGAATTATCTGACATTTCATTAAGTATCACCTGAAATTTGTGTGTGAAATATTTTAGATTTTACTAATCCGCCATTAATCATGTACACACTACTACTACTGGACACTACTTTTGGAAATATGACTGTTAAGGAACAGTGGTCGCGTGTATATACCGAAAAACAGCATCCCCTTGATACAAAATTGCTTTTACTATTAAAGTATCTTCGCTTCTTTTAGAAGTTAAATACCAGCCATAGTTCCAATTTATCTATTGTAATAACTAGAGCTTCCTAAATAATTATTGACAAGTACTATATTACCGATAATGAAAGTCTGAGTACAATCAAATCCCTTTATTTGAATGCACCCTTTTGCAACTGTTGCCTTATAATAAGCTTTGTCGTTATTGCAACTTTTTAATTTATAAATCCATTTAGAATTTACGATAGTTTCTCTAGTACATCCAGTGCCTTCCATGAATAATTTCCTTCAAAAGCCTTTATTTTTTTCCCACCTTTGCATGTTGCCACTTGTTTTCATAAGATCTGGCACAATAATTGGAGCATCTTCAATGTGCTTATCAGCCATAATCATTAAGTTCTTTGAGCTTCAGTTGTCATTAATATCTTCTAATAGTTTCTAGCACATCATATTCGCTATTAATGGTGCCTCTTTCAGTTAAGCTGACAATCAGATCAAGATTATTACAAGATGTGCCATCAAGCTCTAGTTTCTGATTTTCATCCCCCACTGAATTAGCTATTCCTTCTTTTGCTACACGATTATTTCTAATAATTATGTCAACTGCACTTGTATGTCTTTTTAATGATAGTCATACCTCCACTAGTAACAATGCAATTTTCTTCAGGATCATACTATTTACAATCTTTTACGCTGACATTGAACCCAATAAAAAAACTTTTCCCTTTTAATTCCTCGTTCCTCTTGTTCCTTCTTTCCTTTGGTAAATCCACCATAACCTCTTTTCCAAAAATACGTAAAGCATTTACATCTGCTTGTTTACCAGTTCACATTTCATTATTTCTATTATTGCGTCCTATAACCGCTGAGTAATTTCTAAGGTAGACAGCAGGGTTTTTACAGCTTCACCCCAAAACGCTTTTTCGAATTTTGTATTAAAGAGTATCTGGTTTAATTCACTATTTATTCCTCGTCATTCGCTTAGTCTCTTATCTTAGTTGCTTAAAACATTCGTATCTGTTTGCCTTTCCAGCAGTTTATGCGTACTAAACCACTGTTTGATTTTTCACTGTAAATCAAACCTTGAATAGTATTATTTCTTTACAAAAATTAGGTACTTTCGATGTTGTAAATGTTGTTTTTTCCTCAAAACCATTTTTCTTTCGGTTCTTAATTAAATTAAAATTACTTACACAATTCACAGCACCTTTTTTCTGTTTGCTATTATTATCTGTCGAATCTCAGGTTCTTGTAAATTGTTTAACCAATCCTTTCGGACTATTAAATGTAAAGTTGCTCCCAAATCTATGTACCAATTAGAGCTAGTTCGATGGTTGTCTGCCTCTTCTTGAAAGGTCCTCTTCTTCCAGTTCCACTTCCTTCATGGATGTCTTTCTGGTGGTTCTCGGGTTCCTGGGTTGTTGTGGCTTCTCGGAGTCTTCTGGATGGATCTCCCACGCTGTTGGTATCTGAAACTAACGAAACAGAGGTATTATTTTATTAATAAATCATCACCGCGTCACATTTGTCGGAGTATCTCCGTTGTGGTGCGGTGCTTGGTGGGCCCCACTGATTTTTGCGCGATAGCGCTACTCATCGCTGGGTTGCTGCTCGCGAGTGCCTTGTCGAAAAATCCTCGGTTGAGTTTCTTCAAGAACTCGTTCAGGTCCTGGACGTCTGCCGCTGTAAGTTGTCGGAGGACTGCCAGCGAGGTACGTCTAGGAAGTCGGAATACAAGTCGCTATCAGAGCTATTAAATTCCCCCACCCTATAAAGCTTGGTTGCAAGTTGGTGGGGTGCCGCAGAAGTCTTAAATAAATGAAATGCATGCTACGCCCCTCAGAAATCTAAGGAAATGAAATAATTCTTGAGCAAAAAGTGCATGTCGATGACCATTTACCGATGTTGACAGTCTCTACAGTAAATCTAGCCGGTGTGAAATGTACAAGCAAGGAAAGGCTTCGGAAAATAGTCTTTATGAACAGCGGCAACCCAACATTACTTACTGCCCAAAACCGGTCAAGTAAAGGCAAACCTATTTTGGGGTCTGTCAGTTAAAACCCAAGTTAACAAAATTAACTCCCGACTAGGTTGCGGAGTTTGTTGTTCCCTCAAATTCTATAAAACCAAAGATCTTTTTAAAATATACAATTCTTAAATCCGAATATCATACTTTACTTCTCAATCTATGCAAATAAAAGAACAATTTAAGACCAACCTTATGATAGAACATCCTGTATACTGTATATCGATTGTAATAAACAACTTAATGGAGTGGACCTTCTCTTAGCAAACAATGGACGCTTCCTTGACGCTGATGACAGCTAATCGTTAACGCCGGATTAGAACTGACATTAATGCAATTATATGCAGGTCACTTTATGATGTTGAATAGCCGTATACGAAACTTCAAGTCACCGAGGAGTTTACTTTTGATTGATGAATTGATTCATCTTATCGGAAGATATTGTAGTACCAATCTCGTCAATTCCTTCTTGTTAAATTAAATTTGTTTCAATAGTTAGTTTTAATACAATTCTTTCCTCATTTTTATCTAACAAAAAGCGAGTTATTGAATTTCTTTAATTTATTGTGTGGATTGTTAACAATAATGCAAATTTCTAAAATTGGTTCACGTAAGTACACATATAAAATAAGTTGAACTAGTATTTGCCATGTATCATGTACGAACACATAAAGTAAACCTTACATTTCAATCAAACGTTGCTCTGTAGATTGACTTGTAATTAACAGTAATCTTGCCCCTTTGGAAATGTACTCGTTGAACAAGTAAACAACGTTCGACCCTACACTTCAAGAGGAAATAATTAGTGACAATGAGTTGTTTGTTTATTGATGGGACCATTGAGGGCAATAATTATTAAAATGTCCTTGTATACAGAGCAGAGGAAAAGTTTGGCGATAACAAAACGAACACCGTATCACTCTTGATAAACAAATAAAAAAAATAAATAAAAAGTTTTTATATGAAAAGAACGATGTTACACAACTCCTAATGATGTTCGCATATCTAATGCAGTCATATTTCTTGTAGCACATTAGAGGTCTATCATAAACTAAATATTTAAGTCTTGTGCCTTTAGTAAAAAAATATTTCCACTCATAACAAATATGTTGCCTGAAAAAGAAATTCTTTCGCTGTAACTAAATTTATTCAACGTGAAGAAAACGTTTTAACGTTGAAATGGATACTTTCCACTTTGACAATACTAAATCGAGAATTTCTACCACCTCGTGTCCTATTTTTGTGGAAAAATATATTTGTAAACATAGCTTAAACATGTTAACACGCTTGAGGAAGAAGAAAGTGTCAAACGAAGCTGAAAGTTTATCGCTTGAGCAAAAATGTAAGAAGGTCGATCTAGAAGAGCCATAAAAAAAGTTTCCTTGTGCAATAGGCATTGTTATATTATTTTTAAATGTTTATTTTCAATTGTGTTTGTTTACTCTGTATCACGAGTAAATTTAACACTTGCTTTATAGAATGATGATCTTATAATTATAAAATTTTAATTTCGCAGAATATTATGCTTCTCCCCTGTAAGTCTGCTTTGGTGATAGATATTGAATAGAATGTCCTTGAAATCACACTTACACAATGTATTTGAAAAGATTCTCTTCCACGAGAAACAAAATGTCTAGTTTCATTTCTTCAGTTAATGCTGTTCTTGTTCGCTTCCTTCTTCTGTGTTCAACGATTCATCTTTCGCAAGATATCCGAATCTCATTTTATCGGATACGAACAGCACTAATTATAATCTTTAACATTTTAACACGGAATAAATGAGAGCTTTTAGAAAGACAATATTCTAAAATGAAACTAACAAAATTGTATACACGAATAAAATAAAATAATGAGAATGACAATTTTGTTCTAATCTTTTTACAATGCAATTTTATGCTGATCTTTCAAATAAATGGAGGTAAATCTTAGCACATTATCACTTACTCCGCTCTCGTTTGCAGAGTAACACAAAGAACTGCAAAACCTCCTATAAATTTAATTCACCTGAGTGTACAAGTTCTCTCAAGATATATCGATTCTATCCAGCAGACGCGTGACATTAGTTCGAATATCGTGTTTCAACTTTTACATTGTGCATATTAGAATGTGCAACGGTATTGCTTCGTGATTTAGTGAAAAGTTTTTGAAGAGTCTTACAGCACCGTTCGCTCTCGCAATTATCGCTAATTGGAAACGAGATTTCCATCGTTTTTTCATCTAATTTAATTAATAATCGAGGAGCGAGCGTTGTATCGATAATTTCTTTTTTATCTGCCTCGATTTTATTAATTTGATTTGCACTGGAACGATTTAATATTTAATAGCAATTATAGAGATTTCAATAATTGAAAAAAAGAACGCCATAGCTACAATTGGTCTCGCTTTTAATAACATACTGCGATTAAAAACGTTAAATTAAAAAAAAATTAATATTGCAGCGATTGTACAATTGAATTTGTATAAACCTAGCATTTTTCTTAGTTTGCATGTATGCATTCCATGAAATAATTGCAGATGTAGTCTAATAGATTTTGTTTTAAAGGTCGCTAGGTCATTTGTCTGTAAGTTTTTATGGGTTTTGTGAAAGATAGGAAATTTCCCTTTAGAATATTCTCTTCGATAATTTAATTAATTTGGGCGATTCAAACTTTGTGGAAGATCTGACTAAAGTCCACTACATCTACTACACTAAGTTTCCTAATCTGTTATATTTGCTGTTACAGCATGCATCGGGGTTATGTTGCCTCAGTACGTTGTCAACAAATTGGACAACTGTAGTCCACGTAGAGTCAAGATGGCTCAGAGTGCTGTATGTACAATCGAAGTAAATCCGGATGCTTTCACCAAAAGTTTATTTGAAGATTCGTTTTTCAAATTATTGCATCCGAAATAACGAGGCACCAACTGGAGCTAATTTGACTAGCCGTTTATTTGAAGCCACGATTCAAATGCAAAAGACATGGAAGAATGTAATCCCCAATGTGCTCCAAAAAACTCACATTTTTTAATTTAAAAGAAAGCTCTGAATAGAGTCAATCTTTGTCGCGACCATTACAAATATCCACCCTCGGTTCAAACTGAGAGTGTACACCCTTAACCGAAATTACATATAATCAAAGACTCAACGAAAATAAGGAATAGGTTAGCCAAACACCAGCATTAGTAGCACATGCTTTGAAAACATTACTTGTGAAATCTAAATATAAGAAAAAAGAAATCTGACCTGTAAAATATAAGAAACTCAATGTTGCATCTAACAAGAGTGTTGTAGATCAGTCTCAGGATCAGAAAAAGGCACTCAGTCTGGAAGTGAGAAATTTTTGTCAAAAAAGCTTGAGAGAAGAAGAAGAAAATAGCGAAGAAAGTGAAGATGTCGAGGAAGAAGAAATATAAATAAAGTCAGGAAAGCAAATATAGACACATCGAAATAAATCATAATTAGAGTAGGCTATGTGAATGGATTGTTACTTTAGCCACTTTCACATAATGACATTTATTCCTTGACATTTAATTTGAGGTTATAAAACTTATATAAACTAAAGTTGCAATAAAATGTCAAGTAATAAATGTCATTATGTGATAGTGGCTAAAGCAACTATCAAAAACATTTACATAGCCTACCCTAATTATGTTTTTTTTTCGATGGCACGTTATTACGAAAGAAACAACAGAGGGAGCTTTTTTATTGGTAGAATTTATTACACTTGAAGAAAAGCACTAAATTATTTTGATGAACCTCTAACTAAATGAATGAAATGTTCAAATCCGCATCTAAAGTCATCTCGCAAAATCATTTATGCATTTGTTTCTCCATTCGTACAGGATATTAGAAAGATTGGTACAGAACAGAATCAGTACAGTTTAAAATGTTAAAACTTTATATTTGTTCTCTGCAATAATGTTAATGTTCTAATAAATACATTATTTTAAAAAGACTATTTTTGTTTCAAGCGACCACTATGACCCAAGTCAGCAGTATTGAGAAAAAAACTTTAATTTTAATTTAATATTTTGTTCAAAAATCGGTAGTCCATCAAATTTGATAGATCAAGTCTATGATAATACGTATATAAATTTTATAATTGGTTTTATGGCTTCTTATTGCTTTTATATCTTGTATAATTAAATTCGTTTCTAAAATGTTATCAAGTCACCCACTTTGATATATCCAAACGAATTTGGCGGAGGCGACAATTCGCATTTAATAATTAAATTTGCAATGGATAAATAATCCAAATTTAAGTCTTTGCGATGTGGAACGCAAGTATTTCACGAAATGAATTCAGCCACCCACACCGCCACTCTGTACTTGTCGACTGTTAAGAAGTAAAATTGCCGGATTGGGTGTTGAATATCTTTGTAAAATTGAGTCAACTATAAAATGGTTAAATGAGAAATAGTCTCTGAAGCGTTGCTAATCATCATTTCGCTAAGTAGTAGTGGTTTAATTTTAGAAAATTTTTACAGTTACAATTGCAAAAATTCCTAGGAACTGACATTCTGTTTGAACCACTCGAATAGGTAATTAAATTAGGTACTATCTGTTACAGAATAGCCCTGAGTATCTGGCACACTCAATTTTTTGATAGGTTCGAAAACTGAACAACAAATAGTCGTCACTTATTTTACGTTCGCCTCTGTATATTTAATTACTAAACATTTTTATTTGTTTAATTTTGTTTTGTATATTCTTAAACAATTTTTGCATTTTCCTGCAACTTCGCTTTTTCGACTAATGCAAATTTTGTTAGTGTCTTATAGAGACCACCAACGTAATTCAATGGACGAACGAACTGATACAATTGAAACACGGCGAAGTACGCTTACTAGGACAACAGGCCACGACACAAGCGCTTTTTGCTGCCCTCGACAAATGCCGAGACATCATCATCATTACGGACGACCAATCCAAAATGCAGGTAATACTTCTTTTCGTTTTACCCGTTAGGATGCAGTTATATTAATTTCGTTACATTTCATTCAATTTTTCACTTATGCCCCTTTTCTTTCCAGTACGTCAATTCAGCCGCCGAAACCTACTTTGGATATCGTTACGAAGAACTTCTAGGAAAGACCCTTCATGAACAATTGACTACTGATCCGATGCAAATAAATGTTATGAGCGCTAAATTGTTACGAGGCCGACTGTGGTCTGGCCATTTGACGTTGAAGAGAAAAACTTTAGAAACTGTCACAGTCATGTGTTCTGCAATCCCCGTTAATTGTGGCGCTAGGTTGGTAGAAGGTTTACATATTAATATAAAGCGAAGCAAAAATACCAAAAAACAAACAAGCATAATTTTCTTTACGTGGCACATTTTATTATTGAATGTAATACTGCACAATAGTTCGTGTTAATACATCTAGTGATATGATGCGCAACAAATGATTATACGCACCAATGTATTTCTAATTTCACAGTTGATTTAGCTGTATAAGTTTGCACCTTATTGATTTCTACGGGGAATTACTCGCAACAATCGTCGGTATACAATACTGGGGATGTAATGTAGAATAGAAGCAATACTGACAACCGAAAAAGATTATTGTAAATATAGTTTTTATTATTCAAAATATTTCGCTTGTAATCTTGTGTTATAATTCAATAATTTAAATGAAAGAATCCCATTTTCAAGATATTTATCGTTTTATAAAAATTATAAATAAATACTGAGATCAGATGAAATTTTGCACAATAATGCACACAAAAGTCTAATACTATACACAAAAGTAATGTATGTTCAACGAGATATTTCAGAACAGAAATCTTATCGCGTTAGAATTTGAATATTTCCTATGGTCCGTTTTTTGAAAGATGTTCGCCGCAAATATCTATTGGTTCATTCTGGATTTCTTAAGCCTCTTACTTACCATTGATAGAAGTCAAGTCGGAATTAGAGTCTAAAGAAATTAACAGTAAAAAGGAAACTATGTAATCCAACGTATCAAAATTTGAAGCACGACTACAGCATACCATCAACGCGTTTTGAATTGTATAATTCAAGTTAATACTTTTATTTCTTTCCTCCGTGCTCCAAAGCACTATACGATTCCACGACGGTCTTCGAAGGGACAAAATTCCACCACCGCCTAGGATACAGTGAAATGGACCAAACCAGCACTACCTCACAACACAACCTCCTAAGGCTTGAAGGGTCTAGACAAGCGACAAAGGGTTAAAGGACCATCCCGCGCAGCCTTAGAAGAGAAGAGTAAGACCATAGAGAGTCTGATCTGGACTTGATCAGAAGAGGATTTGGTCAAAATAAAATAGCTGCTATAGTTGATATGCTGATTTCTACAGTCAATTCAACATATTGGAGTAGTATTAAAATCTCAGTAACTGCATTAAGTGTGGCACACATTTTTTACAAGGACATTACCGGGCTGAATCTGTATTTCCATCGCTGTCGGATGCAATCAATGAAGCGAATGAAATGAATCAATAATTTCAACGCGTACTTTTTCCAGGTTTCCAACACATTTTGCCCTTGTAATCGACTGTGGTACAATTGCTATAGATTTACCTCGTGGAAGCACAACAAACTTAAAGAGAAATTCCATAGACATCCGAAGTGTAAGCAGTGACTACAACAGAAGAACTTCAATTGCTAAACTTAGCGCTCTTCCGCTCGAAGCACCAATTACCAAAGTAAGTATTTAAGTAAATAATATACATTTTTGTTTGCTTCTTAAATTATTTTCTTATTATTGTACTCTTGAACTAACCATGGAACCATTCTATTCTAGATTATACACTTAATTATACAAGCTCAGGACTCTGCAGGCAGTAATAACCAGTTGGTAGGAACATTAGACAAAGTAATTGAAATGCTCCGTTGTACTGAACTCTACTCGCCACAGATGAAAGCGGACAATAGGGTTGCGGCGGAAGAACCTGTAGCAACCGACCTAATAGGAGCGCTAATATCAGTAAGATAAATTGAAAGAAAACGTTGATCCGTTCCCGATATCCGATAATTTCTATTTCCAGAGTAACCAACCAGTGACCGCGTTCGCCTCTCGACGAAGTAGCAACGATTCTTCAGTATATAGGGTAGCGTCAACGAAGATAAGTTCGAAAATGAAGGTATATTAATTTATTGATCTTTTTAATGGATCGAGAATCTTTAGTTACATCCCATAAAATCTATTTGTTCTTATTCTTTGTGATGTAGATGCCAACGCAAATACGAGATCTTTTGGAGGGTGCCCTTGCCTGGGATTTCGACGTTATACGGTTAGAAGATTTATCTAATAAACGACCATTATTGTACCTAGGAATGCATATTATGTTGCATTTCGATGTACCTGGGACTCTGAATATAGACGAACGCATCTTATATAATTTCTTAATGCTAATCGAATCCAAATACCACGCTGATAATTCATATCATAATTCCAGTCATGCGGCGGATGTCATGCAGGTACATATAAAATTACATAAATTGGTTGTAAATGTTGTAAAAGAACAAATAATATGGGCACTTTCATCAAATAACACCGTCAACCCCTTAAGTTTCATAATTAGAAAAATAAAATTACATTTGCGCTGAAATTTTTATTTAAAAACAATAGCAGAGTAATAAAGACACACAATTCATAATTTTTCTTGTAAAACAAAAGTGAAAAAAAGTTAAATTATGAAACCACTGTGATTTATTATAATTATCGTAGACACAGATTTTGTATCATTTAAACAAAGTCCCTCATCGCAGGAACTGCACTTCCCATTTCTTCTATGGGAAGTGCCACAGGTATTACACCAAGCACATTAGGGAAGTGTGCTGCCTGATCATTCTTTGTCTTTACTATAGTACGCGTTTCTTGAAAGGATTGTCAAGTTTATTTCTGCGTTTCTGACCTCTTGAAGTCTTTTCATATCCTGCTCCTAGCAGTCCTGACATCACAGCAAATCACAACGTTTCCAAGGTTGCTTCGCAGCTGCGCACTCTTGAAATACATATAATAAAAACATTCGTAACACACAAGTCGACAAAATACCAAGCCAGACTGTGGTTTCATAAATCTTTTTTGTCGACAAACCCCATATTTTTGTACCCTCCCTCCCACCTCCCCCATTACTTGTATGTGTAAATTGTGTTCAAATGGCTTTGTGACAGCATCATATCGCTTTTTATAATGCCGCGCCGTTAATCACTTTGCTCCCAATAGCGAATGGTAAGCCGATCCGGCATTCAACTCTCTAAAAAAATGTTACCATCCTCCCAGAGAATTGAACCCTGGCTCCTATCGTCCTCCCACTACGATAGTCAGCCGCCTAACCACTGCTGCCATCGAGCCGTTTTACTTCTAGTAACACTTGTTTGCTGTGCAGGATTGTGGAAGATACTAATACAGAGGATAAGTGTTTTGCTCATGCTCTAAAATAAGAAGATGCAATTTGGAGTCACCCTCCAGTCACAACAACGTCGGCAACACCATTCTCCTACAACTGTCGTTGCAAACTGACAGAATTAAAATAAATATCGAAATATACAATATCGAACTTTCCTTGTGAAACTCTTACTTATGTAGATTCTTTACTACCCGGCTTTTCAGATTTTGTTCAGAAATCTTTGTTATTTTCTCCCTTATATCCACGAGATTTAGTGAAAGGCATTGATGTTGCGAACTTCTTTTTTGAACTTCACCTAGACACATCGATGACTTGTTTTTTACGAGGCAGATAACTACTTCTAAAATTATTTTCAAATATATTGATAGAAGGACCTAATTTTGGAAAGCGTTGGGAAACTATCAACTGAAATTTGTTAAGTTATACTTGATGACCAGTAATCTTAATGATGATTTTACTGCCATCGAAAAGGACTTACATTTCCTTTAAAAGTTACATACTCAAATGAATTAGCATTGCATTAATTCTACTGGCTGGCAAATAAATTGGATTCAAAACCATAACTTCAAATGATTTCGTTTCGAAAAATCTGTAAAATAATGCAAGTTCGCAGCCGTTCTTCAACCGATTCAGATTCGTTAGACTCGCTGGATCCGGTCAATTCACTTGGCAGTTTCCAATAGTTTATTTGGCCTAATGAAAAGTATCTCTCAGTATATTTTCCTTCATGCTTTGTAAGAGTATTTCATCTTCATCCCTCCATTCAGAATCAGAAACTACATTCTGAATCACCACCTCTTCTTACTGAATATCTGATAATTTCTGTGAAGAAACTAAATTTAATTAAAATAGTAATCTTCTTCCGAAAACCTTTATTTACTAAATACAAATTTCCAGCTACCAAACTCGTATTTAATTAACATCTGATTGCACTGCTTCGTTATCGTACTACTTTTGATCACATTCTTGGATCCTTAAAATGTCATTGGAAGCTTGATACACAATCTCTTCGAAGTCATGTCTTGTTTCTTGGCCACTACTATCACGTAAACTGCTCTTATTTCTCTATTAAGTACAATCAACCATCAACAAATGTAGAAATATAGAGGATCTTTCTATAAATATAGAGAATCTATATAAATATAGAGAATCTTTGCCAAATAAAAATCCCAATTTTCGGGTCGATCTAATAATTTTGATAACATAAGCGTAGCGTAATTAACATATTTGTCCTCTTAACATGGCAATTAACACAATATTGTCTGGCGAAATTTTTCAATTAATTTCGATACAGATGACTGATTAACGTTGTTGTTTTCATGTCTGATTGAGTACTAATCTAAGCACGCAAGCAAGGAATTGTATTTGAAGAACATCTCAACTCTCTCTGTCATAGAATAGATCTTTTCTGAAGGAAAAAATTACATTAAAACGTTTTTTTTATTATAAACACAATAGGAATGCCCAAAAGTTATTAACCTAATTTCAATTTGAAATTTTCTTGGCCAAACATTTTTCTAAATGATAATTTATTGCTTTTAGTCGATTAAGTTAGTTTGTCTGGCCTATAGTATCCTATAGTAAAATCCTTAATAGTTTCTGAAAAATCTGGTATTACATTCGAGTTTCTACTAGAGATAAGATCCCTTATTAAAACATTATTTACATCTTCATAGCCGCTAGGCAACATGGGTTTCGAATTGCTCTATACTTACTTTCCGCGTATTCGATGTGCAAAACTTCCTAACATTAACGCACACTAATGCTGTAACGCTAATTTTCAATGTTTCCACTTCTCCTTCTACTCCAATTCTACTTTGTTTTCCTTCGCCACATCAACAACAGTAAGAGCAGCTGATCGATAACGACGATTAATTAAAACTTAAAGTTTATTTCCTTCTGCGTACAAAATACATCGCTATTACATTACAATAGTCAACCACCAAACAATTAGAGGGAGTTCCTTTATTCAACTACAAGTACTCATGGTATCCAGCAGTCGACGAATTTTAAATAACATTGACCAATTCACATGTTTTTGTGGAATAAAGAACTCTCTCCACTTAAAATAAGGACAATGAGTTCACTTTTAATTGTGTAATGGAAATGCCCACATTATTCTTCCCTGCAATATAAATACAATTTAAAACTCGATCACTATTTTTTTTATTATTTTTAGTCGGTTGCCTGTTATTTAGAACGAGATAGATTAAAAGCAATCATGGATCCATTGGACGAAGCTGTTTCCTTGATTGCCGCGGCCTGTCACGATGTGGATCATCCTGGCCGATCTAGCGCTTTCTTGAGTAACTGTGACAATCCGCTAGCAGTACTTTATAATGACATAACCGTGTTGGAAAATCATCACGCAGCTTTAACGTTTAAATTAGCATTAGGTAAAGTCATATACTTAATTGTAATACTTAAGGTTGCCGACAAATTTTATTCTTTTATCTCGAATGCTCTAATGGTCACCAATTATCAAGTGAGAACATTTGCAAATGCCATTTTACTGAATTGTAACCCAGCTTAAAACAGAGACAATTTTTATAAATATAGTAGGTCGAGATTTGGTTTAAAAAATATAGTTGCGATTTTAAATCTTACAAATAATTTCGAGAACCTTTTGTCAATTAAAAATAATTTAAATTTCTGTTCTCTCCGGTTCTAGAAGGAAAAATAAAATACAAATACAAACCTACAGCCCATATTTGATTAAAAACGCACAGGATACAATATACTTCCTTTAGAGCATCGTGTGAAAGAATAAAGTTTGTCAAATGAATTTCACATCTTCTAATCATCTAATTTTAAATAATTAATTCGAACAGGAGATGATAGGGTGAACATATTCAAAAATTTGGACAGGGATACGTACAAAGTAGTGCGGTAGAATATTGTCGATATGATTCTAGCCACAG